>BQKN01000121.1:111883-123556 GCA_022839385.1 Asparagus kiusianus | reverse complement strand
GATACCATATATGAAGATTGTGCTAAAGGTAAACAAACTAAGTCTACATTCAAATCCATCAATGAGGTATCAACTTCTAAACCCTTGTAATTACTTCATCTTGATTTATTTGGTCTGATGCGTGTTACCTCTCTTGGAGGCAAACATTATGTTTTTGTTATCATTGATGATTTTTCTCGTTTTACATGGATAATCTTTCTTGCAAGTAAAGATGAATATTTTGAAGAATTTTTGAATCATGTTAAAAGAATTAAAAATAAAAAAGATTTGAAAGTTGTTAAAATAAGAAGTGATCATGGTGGTGAATTTCAAAATATCTCTTTCTATGATTTTTGTGCGCATCATGGTATAACTCATGTGTTTTCTACTCTAAGAACACAACAACAAAATGATGTTGTTGAACGGAAAAATCACACCATACAAGAGATGACACGAACTATGTTAAATTCTTTCGATTTGCCTAAGTATTTTTGGGCAGAAGCCGTCAATACGGCTTGTCATGTTTTAAATCGTGTTTTGATTAGACCAAAGCTTAAGAAAACTCCTTATGAAATTTTTATGGCAAAGCTCCTTTTATTGGATATTTTCGTATCTTTGGTTGTAAATATTTTATTTTAAACACAAAAGATCACCATGATAAATTTGATTCTAAAATTAATATTGGCATTTTCCTAGGATATGCACCTCGAAGTAAGGCTTATAGGGTTTTCAACAAACGAACTCGTGTTATTGAAGAATCTATAAACATTACTTTTGATGAGACTAATATTGGTTTACAAGTTGGTTTGCCTAGGAAAGATGATGATGATGTTGAGGGAGGATTAGAATTTTTGCAAATAAATGAAACACCCTCAATAGATGTTCAAAAGGATGGGGATAGCAACAACATTCAAGAGCAAGAACAAGAAGAACTCCCCATAGCATGGAAATTTACACTAAGTTATCCAAAGGAGCAAATCATTAGGAATCCTTCACAAGGGGTTCTAACTCGCTCAAAGGCTTTGATGAGTGTGGTAATGTTTCCTTCTTATCTCAATTAGAACCTAAGAAGATTAATGATGCTTTAAATGATGAATTTTGGGTTTTAGCTATGCATGATGAACTAAACAATCTTCGAAGAAATGATTTTTGGAAACTAGTTCCTAGACCTAACAATGCTAGTGTAATTGGAACAAAATGGGTTTTTAGAAACAAACTTGATGAACATGGCATTGTTACTAGAAATAAAGCTCATTTGGTTGTCCAAGGATACAATCAAGAGGTGAGCATAGACTATGATGAAACCTTTGCACCGGTTGCAATGTTAGAATCAATTAGGATGTTTTTGGCATTTGCAAGCTTTAAAGATTTTAAGTTGTTTCAAATGGATATTAAAAATACTTTTTTAAATGGTTTTATAGAAGAGGAAGTATATGTTGAGCAACCCCTCGGTTTTATGGATCATGTTTTTCCTAATCATGTTTACCGGGTTCAAAAAGCTTTTTATGGGTTGAAACAAGCTCCTAGAACTTGGTATGCTCGCCTCTTTAGTTTTCTTCTTGAAAATGGTTTTTCTAAACGAAAAATTAATAATACTCTTTTTGTGAGAAAAAGGAAAAATGATTTTATTTTAGTTCAAATATATGTTGATGATATCATTTTCGGTGCCACTAATGAATCTCTTTGCAAGGATTTTTCTAAAGTTATGCAAGATCATTTTGAGATGAGCATGATGGGAGAGCTCACATTCTTTCTCAGACTATAAGTCAAGCAAACTAAGGATGGGATATTCATTTCTCAAAGCAAGTATGCTAGAGAATTGGTGAAAAAATTTAATTTAGAGAATTCTAAGCATGCACCAACTCCCATGAGTACAAGTGTCAATCTTGATGCAGATGATAGTGGTGAGGATATAGACCAAAAACTATACCTAGGTATGATAGGTAGTCTTCTTTATCTCACCGCTAGTAGACCCGATATCATGTTTAGTGTGTGTGCATGTGCACATTTTCAAGCTTCTCCTAAAGCATCTCATTTGATTGCGGTTAAGAGAATTATTAAATATGTTCATTGAAAAATTGATCTTGGTTTATTTTATCCTAAAAGCACATTTTTTTGATGTATATGGTTTTTGTGATGCCGACTTTGCCGGTTGTAAGGTAGATCGCAAGAGTACGAGTGGTACATGTCAATTCTTAGGTAATTCCCTTGTCTCTTGGGCTTCCAAGAAACAAAATTGTGTTGCATTGTCCACTACGAAAGCGGAATACGTTGCCGCCGGCTTACATTGTACCCAAGTTTTATGGATGAAACAAAGTTTAGTTGACTATAATTTGATTTTTTTTTTAAAATATAAAAATCTTTTGTGACAACACTAGTGCTATTAATATTTCAAAAAATTCGGTTTTGCATTCTAGAACCAAGCATATTGATGTGCGCCATCATTTCTTACGCGATCATGTAGAGAGGCATGTATCCCTTGTGTTTGTTGACACAAAATCTCAATTAGCGGACATCTTTATCAAGCCTCTTAGTGAAGATGATTTTTGTCGCATAAGAAATGGTTTGAGTTTATGCACTATGTGAAAGTTCTACTTGCTTGCTTGATTAATTGCATTTCACATGCATTTTTGTTTACCTTTTTTACCCCATTTTGATGGTGATAAAGGGGGAGAGAAATCTCCTCATTTGTGCACATAGTAAGAGGAAGCTCATAGATAGGGGGAGCTACTATCTATAAGCTATATTTATTTTGCTCCAATATAATGGTTGGTTGTCATTATCAAAAAGAGGAAGATTGTTAGCCCTTATATTTTTGATGATGTTTTACATCCACCATTATCGGTACTAATTGCTTGTTGAGTGATATTATAGTTAATATATATATCAAGCTTGTTAGTACCATGTATGGAGGATTGGATGGAATATGAGCTACAACGATGATATCCAAAGGAGGAGGAGGCATAGTGATGAAGCAATGTTAATTCAAGAACAACAAATGCAATGAGAAGCTTCATCAACTCAAGCTATATCAAGATTCAAAGAATTATAATTCTATGTTTGGATATTAACTAGTTTTTCTTTTCTCTCTAGTGGTAGAATGTAGGTAAGTAGTTTTAGATTTCACTTGAAGCTATTGGGATATCACACACACATTTTCATACTTATATTTTTAAGCGTTTTGACAAAATATCATTTTTCACAAGTATGAGGACCTACTCGCAAAATTCCTTTTCTAAACAATTTGTTTTTAGTGCTAAAAATATTTTATAAAGTTACATAATTTTTGGAAGTCATCCAAATATTTTACAGACTTTTTATAGAGTTAAAAACAGGTTTCAAAACAGTGTCAGTTTGTATCAGTTCGCGGTCGACCGCCACGGTCGACCGTGCATGTGTTCTTTTCTGAGTGGGCAGCAGAAACTTTCGCGTTCGACAGTTACGGTCGAGCGTCAGCTCAAAAATTCCCACGGTCGACCGTCGCTTACTCAAATGGTACAGATTTCAGGCTCCGATTTTTTCCAGGTTTTGGGGGATTTGGGTATGGGTTTAAACTGCTCTGTTTTCTCCTATTTAAACTCTCATACCCCTCTTCTCTCAAGTGCTCTTGTCCATTTTGAAATATCCTGCAAACCTGTTTACTGTTTTCAAAAGAGCCCTAAACTTTCAAACCTGTTCTCTGTTTTCAAACTCACATCCTAGCTTCTGTGTAATCTTTCTCCTTGCTATAGGAACATTGTAAAGAGAGAGTTTTTACACCATTACTACTGTTGTGAGCTTGATCTTGTGGAGATCAACTGTGTGGGAGTTAGATCTTGTGGTGATCAACTGTGTAGTTATGAGATCTTGTGTAGATCGTTGTGTAGAAGAAGTTCCGGTTCCAAACAGGGTTGTGTAGTGGATTCTCCTCGAGAGTGGGGAGCGGGGATGTAGGTCAGTGGGCTGAACCTCGTTAACACATCGCGCGTCACTTGGATAATGATTTCTAACTCTATCTTATTTATTATAGTTGTTCATTTTGTGGTTTGTTGTTTGTCTCATTTTTATTGCACTATTATAGCCTTAAGAACCTAATCACCACCCCTCTAGGGTCCAACATCACCTGCTCAAATACACTACTGAAGTCTCTACTAGATGTGTACATCTGCACATACTCTAAAGGAACTAAGTGTTGAATACGCATCACCACAAACAAAGCTCTCACTAGCAGTTGAGATAGCATATCGGCCAACTTATTAGTCGCCCCCTTCTTATACCTAATGACGATGTTGAACGCTATCAAATAGGACATCCACTTCATTTGTTGCGCCTACTGTAGCTTCGTCTGGGCGTGTAGAAACTCTAATGACTTATGATCCGAGTGCACAACTACCTCCTTACCCAACAAGTACACCCTTTAATGCTTGATCACCTGGTAGAGCGCATAAAACTCCTTATCATAAGTCGGATAGTTCTAAATAGCACCTGTAAACATCTCAGAATGGTACTCTACTAGCTTCCCATCCTGTATCAACACAATGCTCATAGCATAGCTAGAAGTGTCAGTCTCTACCTCGAAGGTCCTCTACAAATTAGACAACCAACATCGGTGCCTCCGAGATCTTTTTCTTCAAAAACTGAAAAGCCTCCTCATGCGTCCGCCCCCAATCAAACTAAACCTTTGTCTTAGTAAGGCCATGTAAAGGTGTCGTATAAGTAGAAAAATGTCAAATACACTTGCGCAAATACTGGCAAGCCCCCATGAAGCTTCTCACCTCCGTTACTGTCTTAGGCGTCGGCCACTTTGTGATCACCACCACCTTGCTTGGATCTATCCTCCGCTGGCCTTTCCCTACAATGAAGCCGAGATACACCAACTCATCCTTCCCAAATTTGTACTTCTTCCTGTTAAGCTTTAGCTAACCGTCCCATAACAGTTCAAACACCTTCTCGACATGAACTAGATGCTCCTCTCAGGTCTTGCTGTACACCAGGATATCATCAAGGTAAACTATCACAAAATCCTCTATAAAATGTCACAACAAATCATTCATGAGCCTCATAAAGGTCGTTAGAGCATTGTATAACCCGAACAATATCACCAACCGCTCGAACAGGCTCTACTTTGTCTTAAACATAGTCTTCCAAGTATCATCCTTCCGAATCCTCACCTGATGGTAACCTGGTTTAAGATCCAACTTTGTGAAGAACCTCTCTCTTTCTAACTAATCTATAAGATCATCGATCTGTGGTAGTGGGTAACAATTCTTAACCGTTATCTTGTTGAGCACCCGATAATCCATACATATATGCCAGCCTCCATCCTTCTTGGGCACCAACAACATTAGCGACCCGCAAGGCGAACAACTCAGCACTATCACTCCCGTCTCCAAAAGCTCCTGAACTTGCTTCTTTATCTCTTCAGACTCATGTATGGATATGCGGTAAAGACCTATAATCGACAAAGAACTCTCTCTCTTCAATATAATCTCATGCTCCACACCCCGTCTCGGTGGAAGTCCAATGATTTCTGAGAACAAGTATACATACTTGGCCTTCAACCTATCAAGATCTCTCTCTTGAAGCTTGCTCAAGGTTGTCAAGCATACTCTACTCAGTTGCTCCCTGTAAGACCTAATGAATAATAAAACAAACTTCTTTCTTGCATTCACTAGCCCCTTCGCTGGAGTCACTGTCACCAAGCTCGTCTCCTGTGGAAGAGACCGAACGAAATACAAACTATTCGTTGTTCTTGGTAAACGTGTACTTCTGGGCCCGTTTGTCAAAGACTGTGTACCTATCCCACAAATAAGGATTGCCTAGTATAAACTAACAAACATTCAATGGAACGATGTCGCACGTGACGTCGTCAATATAAGACTCGTGGAGTGCAAATCTGAAAGTGCATTGATTAACTGCACTCAGCTCTGCTTCCTTCTGAATCCACCCTAAAGGATAAGGCTTCAGATGCTTGATCATCTTCAGACCCAACTTCTGAACAAAGGCCTTGGATATCAAATTCTTCTAGCTCCCTGAATCAACTATGATATCAACCAAGCTGGTCTTTAGCTGCAATTTGAGAATAAAGTACTGCTCTCGGGGGTCTTCGTCTTCCTTCACGACCTACTTCCCTGTCATAAGGTTAAGACTGTTGTTTGGCTTTGTCATCTCTAGGACTTCTTTTGGACCTTGTGCTATCACGTATACATTTTTCTCCTCCTTCTTCTTCAATCCATTTGGCTTGAGATGAGGATACTTCTCCCAGCATTGATCAGCGATGTGCCCTGTCTGCTTGTAGTGATTACAAGTCAATCCTGCTTTTCCTAGGTCAATCTTCTTCTCCTCCTCCTTTGGTTGGGTGCCACTAGACTTGTCTTCAACTTGCTTGGCATCTCCCTTCATCTCGTTGCTCTTCTCTTGCTTTCCTTCAATAGCAATAGCCTTCACGCTTGCCTCTGCAATTGACTCTACCATGAATAACTTTATCTCCTTCTAGATGTATTCGTTCAAACCCACCATATACTTCGTAAAAGTAGAGTATTCCTCCATCGCAATGTTGAGGACCATTACTTGCTGCTAGAACTTTGTAGTGTATTCTTACACGGTTTGATTGAATCTTTACCGCAAGATGTACCACTTGTACCACCACTCTTCAAGGAACCCCACCAGGTAGAACTACTTCCTAAGTATCTCTTTGAACTTGTTCCATGATACTGATTTATTCTTCTATTTTCATTAGGATTTCAACCACATCAATGCGTGCCTGGAAAGCTTCAATGTCACAAAATAAATCTTCTCTTTTGACGAATAGCCATAAAGAGTGAAATAGGTCTCCATATGTTCGCTCCAATCATCAAACCTCTCAACATAGATACTACCATCATAAATAGGAATCTCAACTCAAAAATTAATCTTCAGATTCTAGTAAGAACCCTTATGCCCTTGATGTGGAACAGTCTTGACGGCCTTGACCGCCTCGTCGGAAGCTGAATTCTCACTACCTCCATCGGATTCTGTAGGTTTCTTCTTGTGCCCCACCGAAGATTCACCTTTCTTTTTGCCTCCGTGGATGAGATCGATGAGCTTCATGAGAGTCGAGCTGATTGTCTTGATCTATTTTTCCATCGCATCAAGCCTCGAGGAATTGTCGCTTTCTGTCATCTTCTTCTTCCTTGATTTCTGGACTTATTCCAAAGAAATAAGAATCTCACCTAGCTTCTTGTATTGCGATCGAGTAAGGATTATACACAGGATACCCCTTCACAAGATCTGATTTGCTCTGATACCAACTTGATACGAATTGTCGAGCGAGCACCTTTGATCTCGAAATTATCAAAGGTGGGTTTTGAGAAGAAAATAGTAAAACACACAAAATAATTCAATTGGCGAAGGATAATATATTCTCTAGATTATGAAGAATAAAAGATTACAAAATCTCTCTTTCACAGTCTCTCTAGAACAGAGAACAACTTCTCTATCCTCTCTAAACTCTAATCTAATGTATAGAAACCCTAAACAATCCATATTTATATGTCAAACAATATGGATGGCAAAATATTAAATATCAAGCCCAAAACAACAAAATCTAGATTAGCCCAGGAAACCCGATCCGGTCGATCGGCATGCCTCTGCCGGTTGACCGGCCAGAGATAGGTTTTTCCACGTTATAGTCGTGTCTGTTTTTGGTCGACCAACGATGGTCGATCGGTCGACGACATAGACTGTACGGTCGGCTGATGTCAACCATTCGATCGACTGACCAAAGCTACTTCATCAGCTTGCCGTTTTCCTACTTTTGACCCTTTTTGCCCCTTTCGTCGACTCCGCTCACGCTTCTATTCTCAAGCTACCATGAGAATCATCTATCCTCAAGCTCCTATGAGGATCGATAAGTTCCAGAAATAGATAAGATACACCCGTATCATTTACTCCAGAGGGAAATTCCTCCCATCCCCTAATCACAGAATCATCTGGCAAGCAGTTGTCCCAACTTTGTGCTAGTGCATATGACAAGCAGTGATCCACTATGTAAATGAATGGACAGGCCCTTCAGCAGGGAAAGCAGTAGGAAAGCTGAGGGATGCAATGGATGGTCAGGGTCTCCCAACAGAGCCGGTATAGCACAATGAACAGAGGGCAAATGATCTGATCACAGCCCACGCAGAGGAGGAAGAACAAAGAAGGAGGTAGCAGGTGGAAGATGAGGAGAGAAAAAGTGGATATAAATCAAACACAAGAGCACTAGGTTTACTTTTGGTCATTTCTTGATTGTAATTAGCTGTCATTAGTATCTTAGAATTACAACTTACAAATAGCCAATCACTTATGTACTATTACTTCTGAATTTTTTAGAGTAGGAACTTTTTTTTCCTTTTTTGTTAGTTTTGGTAGGGTTGGCTTTCAGCCATAAGATTATTAGTGTTGTGGTGAATGACGGCTAGGGTCCTCTCGCACCCTCATTGATACTTCTTGTGGAGAAGGTCCAATGTATAAACAAGTTTTTTTTATTATTCAAATGAAATGAACAGGGATGTTCCCTTGTTTTTATACTCAAAAAAAAAAAACTTGGAAAGCTCTCTGATTTTTATATACAATGCAATGAAAAAAAATATTGACAAATTAGAAACAAAATATAATTAGTCAAGAGTAACAAAAAGTTGTACCGGTTATTCTCTGGAAATTATGCTGAACTTGACTGAAATGTGGGTGAAAAAGTAACTATGATCGACTTATATAGGAAAGAAAGGCAAATCTTCTAAGATTCTATTTAATGTGTTCATAAGTAGAAAAATGTTTTTTGTTCATGCATATGATATAACTCACTAAATCTACCAAAATACTGAAATTTTGACTATTGGATTTAGTCAAAATATGCTATAGTTTGTTTACATTATTATTTCATGCATTAAGATTTAATTGATGTAGACATCAAAATGACATACGTGCATGTATCTTGTTCCGTGGGTAATGATGAAAAAAATTTAGAAGTTTTTTCCTTCTCCTACCTTATCTGTATGAAATAGTATATTGGAAGTGCTCAACTTAAATTCTTTTGAAAAGAGTGCATGATTTTCCATATATACAGTCCATAAAAGTTCTAAAAAAAGCCAAAAGAGAAAATCATTAGTTACATGGAACGTCGTATTGTATTCAAAGTTGGATGAGCCCATGATGGTTTTCATGATGTTGGTTATAGTTAAGAGATAGACACTCAAATAAGTGGGTATATAATATATTACTTTGGAGACAATATATTCATAATCCTAGTGACTGTATAATTTTATCCCTAAGTCCTTATATATAGGTATAGAGATTTTCATAAAAATAGAGGGAACTACACCATAAACCTTCATATAGCCGTCATCTCCTTCTCCATTTGAAATCTGCGTTTTATGCGTTAGTTGCGGGTTGATATGTGGGGGTTCCTCGCTGGTTGCATGGTGTGATTGATGTTCAGCCTTTGATCAAGAAAGGCATGGTGATCTTAACAAAATGTTCTGCTTAATAAATCCTAAATTTGTTGTTTATATTCATAGATGCATCCTAAGGTTTCTTTATTTCTACTATACATAATCTAGTTGTAGATTATCTCCATTGTATGTGTGTAGTTATTCGGATCCTACATTGATATCACAGGGGATCTAGAATCGTCCGTCAGTTTTATTATGGTGATTTTGGCAATGGAATAGAACGTAGGATTTTTATTGAAAAATCAAGTTTTTGGCATTAAAAAAAATCCAACTTTTAACATCTGGGATGTTTTATCTATGAAAACTCAATTTTTAGGCTAGCATAATAAATCAAGATTTATTATTCTTGATAAATCAGGGATTTATCTTTATTTTTAAAATTTGTATTTTATTAAAAAAGGATTTCTATTTTAAGATTGAAAAATAAAAATAAAAATTTAAGGGCAAAAACCCAACCCACCATTGACTAGTGCCTAGAGCGCTGGCTTGCAAGGGGGGATGGCCGAGGAACCCCCATCGACGGGTACAACGGGTCATCTCTTCCCAGTGTTGGTGTAAGGCGCTAGATTTCGTGGCCATGCACAGAGCCCAAGACTCTGTGTGCGACCTAGGAAATGGTGGTGACATAGGCGGCTTTTAGTAGTGCTAAGCACCAGGCCAATGGGAGGGAAGCCAGAATAGGTCATTGCTAGGCAGCGCTGCCGCCATCAAAGCTGGTCACTTAGCGCTCGTTTGGTATGAGGCTAAAAAAATTAGGATTAAACTTTAACATTATATCCATTACTCAGGAAAAATTAATGGGGGAAACATTCCTATATTTGGTATAAATAAAGGATAAAACTTAACCTTAGACGAATCTCTCCATTCTCAACCCGGAATATTCAAAACAATTTACAAAAACACCCTCATAATTCATAACATATAAATAACACTAAAATTCTAACCTTTATAAATAAACTCTTAAAAATTTTAGGATTTGCAAAAATAGCTTGAAACTTTTAAAAATTACAAAGCAAGGACCAACAAGACTAAGAGCATTAGAAGCAGAGGTAGGACTAGTCTGGGTTTAAAATTCAAACTTTACAAAAAGCCTAAAGTTTTCAAAATGAATACAGTACATAGAAATTCTAAAAAATTACAAACAACTCCGTAATTATTCTTAAATTTGCAGAAAACACCCAAAAACATCAACAGTTGCAAAAAGCACCATCAAAAATTTAAAACTTATAAAAAATCTTCAATTCTACATATAGTAAATTGAAAACTAGGATTACAAATAGCCCCTCTAAAATTTTTATAATTTGTAGAAAATGCCCTAAAACTTTCAAAAATAACAAAAAACCTTCTGAATTTGAAATTTACAAAAAAAAATACCATGAGAATTCCCAACCTACAAACATTATGCTGAATACATAAGAATTACAAGCAGCCCCTAAAAAATTATGGCTTTGCAGAAAAAATCCTAAAAGTTTTATAAATTGCTAAAACCTACCTGAAAATTTACAAGAAAACACTACTCTATAATTTTTCATCTTATCAAGTTATAACTTTTTTTGGGTGTTTTCTAAAAATTTTTCAAATTTTTAGGCTAATTTTTATAAATTCTAAAATTTTCAAGGGGATGACTGTAATTCTACATTTTCAACTAACTATTTGTAGTTAAATTTATTTAAGGAGTTTCTAAAAAATTTTGCATTTTTGAGTGTTTTTGGCAACTATTGAAAGTTTTTAGTGTGCTTTTTGTACATCAAAAATTTGTAGGAGAATATTTGTAATTTTTAGATTTTTCAATGTACTGTTCTTGGTTTGATGTTTTTTGGGGGATATTTTTGTAAATTTTGAACTTTTTAGGGGTGTGTTTTGTAAGTTTTAAAAGTTTTATGGTTTTTATGAAAATCTTACAATTTCAGACACTATTTATAATTATTTTCAAAGAACTATTTGTAGATTTGAAATGTTTACTGAAATTTTGTGAATTTTGAATTTTTGAGGGTGTTTATTACAATTTTGGAAGTTAAGTGTATTTTTTCCAAATTCTAAAATTTTACGGGGTTGTTTGTTTTTCATAAATTTTAATTGTTTTATTTTAGGTTTGAAATTTTTAAGTTTTTTGTACAAGTTTTAAATTTTTGTGGTGTTTTTATAAAATTTTAAAAGTTTTGGCCTGCTTTTTGCAAATTTAAAATTTTTAGGTAGCTATTTTAATTCTTAATTATTAGCTTATTGTTTTTATGTTTGAATTTTT
>BQKN01000121.1:84241-111873 GCA_022839385.1 Asparagus kiusianus | reverse complement strand
CTAAATTTAACATTTTCAGGTGGCTGTTTGTAAGTCTTAATTAATAAATTTTTTTGTAAATTTATGTTTTTAAAGTTTTAGCTTTTTTTTGAAAATTCTAAAATTTTTGAGGTGCTTAGTAATTCCCTGATTTTCATTGTAATAATTTATAATTGAAAATTTTAGTTTGTTTGTTAAACTAGATTTTCAAGGTGTTTTTAATACTTTTCAAAATTTGAGGGTGGTTTTTATTAATTTAAAAATTTTCACGATGCTTCTTGTAAAGTTTAAAATTTTCAGGGTTGTATGTTTTGAATTTTTAGGATGTTTTACAATTTTTTTTAATTTTTAGGGTATTTTTTCTAGTTTTGGAATTGTTACAGGTTATTTGTTATTTTTTATTTTGCAAGGTGATATTTGTGATTATTTTAATTTTTGGGGTTTTTCGGTAAATTTTGAAACTTTTTTGGGTTATGTATAATTGCAGATTGTTAGATGACTCAAGCCTAAACTTCCTCCCTTTTTATCCTACCCCTTCACCTCGTTAATGTTTATCCCCATATGTGGTTAAACTTTTATTCCTAGTGAAAGTTTAACACAATAACAAACATGATTAAAGTTAGAAGAAAGTTTACTAGGGTAAAGTTTAACCCCCTTTACTCTTGTACCAAACAAGCCCTTAGGGTTTTCAAAACCTTATGGTTATTGTAGTAAGTATGTATATTTTTAATTTTCAGAAAAAACTGAATATCTATTCAAAAATAATTAAAAAGTATCAGTAAAATGTTAATAAAATTCTAGATATATTTTAATTAATAATAACATTAGTTTTCTAGTTTTTTTTAAATTTAGAAAAACTATTTTATTTTTAAAAAAAAACCAAAAATTACCTAAAATTTAATAAAAAATTTAGAAATTTTCTAAAAAATTCAAAAAATATTTTTGTTCTTTGAAGTTTTTTTTAGAAATTTCTAATTGTGGGTCCACTAAATTTCATAATTAAGAGTTTGTACATTTTTCTAAAAAATAATTTTTTAACTGTAAAAGTTTAGAAAAATTAATTTAAATACCAAAATTGATTTATTAAAGCCTAATAAGTCTTGGAGATTTGTGATGGTAGTTATTCTAGTGGAAGCACCTGGGCACAATACCAATTTCATTAGAAATGAAAACCCTAATAAAAATTGTGAAATTTCTCGTTTATATTTGTCATGCCGCATAATCAGATGCATACCAAAACGTAAACAAATTGTTTCATGTAGATGATTTCAGTAGGGATAATACTATAATTTAACAATCCAATCTAGTTTATCTCTAAAAAATCTTATACCTCATTTTTTAAAAATTTATAACAATTTTAAAAATTATATCTTTAAACACAGTGGGTTTAGCCCTATGCCTTCTTCTTTCTATATGGACGTAATTTTATTATCGATATAAAAGGCTTGATGAGATGGCATATTCTTTTGAGAAGAACACTAGTTCATGCAAATGCCTATTATCTTAACATGTCTATGATTGGGTGTCTTTGTCATTCTCTTATAGATGTGCCAACACAATATTCCAAATCGAGTCCGAGACTGATGAGTTTTATATACTTCTATCAGTAGATCCATTTTTTTTGAGAGTGAGAGATTTTAACGAGTACTATGACGACAATGTGCGAGTCGAAATAGGGTTTAATTTGGACTGAAAGATGTGAGAGTGATTAGCACAAGGTTTAAAAATTGAGAGATCATTCAAGTGGTTTATTGGAAGAACTGCAATGAGTAGCGATCTAATCGGGGAGTTAGAGGATTATTCGAATGCAAAGGGCTTCAAGAATGCTCTTAATGCAAGATTCAAATATGTCTCTCCACTAAGGATCCAAGTTTTATTATTAAGTTGGATTCGAATGATATGTCTACTTGGCAAAATATCGAATTCACTTTTGGATGATACCTTTATAAAAAGGGATCATGAGATAGCTAGAACTATGTCGTGTTAAGAGCAGCAGATCCAGATGGTTATCAGTGCTTTACATAACTCTAGAAAGATATTTCTTACTTTTAATGCACATCGCAAATGCGAAAGTATCTAAGGATGTGCAAATAAAAGTAAAGATAATGGTTAAACATTAGAGTGTGTTCTAGGCTAACATGTCTACTTCGGCTTTGGTAGCTAAATTCTCGAGGCACAAGGATAAGAACCTAGGAGTAGCGAGTACACCAGGAGATTTTCGAAATGGATTCTAAAATAAAATAATTCAACTAAAAGATGAAAATACCAACTCATAAGAACAAGATCAATTATTTTGACGATGGACAAGTTGATCATTTTGTGTAGGAGGGCGCGCAACCAAGAAAACATTAGATTCATTGACTACATCTGCTGGGTATAAACTAATTCATAAACTTCAAGTAGATTCTGAATGGAAGTTGAAAGATCTGGATGGAGAATATGCAATGGTGCTAAGAACCCATTCATATAAGTTTTCCCTGAGTTAAGAGTACAAATATATATTGTGATACTTCCATCATAGATGAGAAATCGTCTCTTAATAGCTAGGCTTGTGGGATTCATGTTAGTTTTCCATATATGGGTGACTATAGATTTACTTCTAGAATTCTCTGCTTTGCATAGGACGTCAAGATAATATTCCAGTTGATTTTAAAATATGACTCACTATTAGATAATCGGGTTTATCTTCTACTTTATCATGTCTTGTGAATTAAGATTGTATTTGATTTATGGTATTATAGACTAGGTCATATGGATACATTTAGTCTCGCCAACAACAATCTTCTAGGTACATATACCAACATGTATCTATCTACCTACGAGTGTAGTCTCGTTGGTAAAATCACTAGGTAGTCTTTTGGAGGGCCAAGAGTGAATGCATTGCAATTAGTACACTTTCATACATATAGATCGATTTTTATGAAGATATAAAGTGGAGCACATTAAGTCATCACATTAATAGGCTATTACTCTATCTGCGGCAATGTGTATTTAATTTTGTACCTAGTTGAGAACTTGGATTTGTTTCAAGCACTAAATCAGTAAGATGGGTAATTAACTAATCAAAAGCATTAGAGCTTTGCGCACTAGTTGTGAGATAGAGTAGCTATCCAGCTAATTCAGAGAACTATGTTAATAGAAGAGAAAAGTCATGGATAGCTGAGGGATGGTGTTGAATCACAACATCCGTGTGGGTGCTTGCTCACACATGTATTGCTTCTCATTGGTATGAGAAGTCGGACTCCAAAAGGAAGAAGTGTAAGTCTATACACTAATTCTAGGTACTTTATAGGATGTATTTACATATGAGCACCACGATGGGACTGTGACTGAGAGAATTGTAGATATTGAGTTCCTTTGGGTGATTTCTCGCACAAAGAAGAACTGTATCACAATTTTAGATGCATGCGAGATTGAGGAGACTGTCACCGAGCCAGCAAGGGAAGAGGATAGTTTCTCTATCACCTGGGGACAGTGGAAGTAAGAAACCTTTAGATGACTCAAATCCATCTAAGGAATCCTAACTACATCATTGATTGCTCTATAAACTAGTAGCAACATGATATTTTGATATTGATGGGAAATATTCATGGTATCATCACATGTTGTTATGGTGCCCAAAACATATGAGGATGTTATTTCTTGATCTACAACGAAAGAATGGAACAGAACGTTGACAAGGAGCTTGAGTCCATAAGGAAGAATTAAGTCAAGGACTCGATGGATCTTCTAGCTAAATGCAAGACCATTGGGAAAAAAAGGGTTTTCAAGGTCAAGCGGTATGGGATAGTCAAGCGGGGCAGGGTATGCTTGATGGAAAAAGGGTACACCCAAAGTTGTAAGGTGAACTATAAGGAGACATTTTCTCCAATAGTGAAAATCAACTCTATGCATATAATATTGATTCTTATAGAAACTATAGATCTTGATCTAGTTTAGATGGACACTAAGACAACTTTTCTCTATGAAAATTAAAATAGGAGATCTATGTGGATCAACTTGTTCTTTCAAAGCTAAGGGCCTTCAGCACAAGGTGCCTAAGTTAAAGAGCTCTTTCTATGACTTGAAACAATATTCTAGTATGTAGTATTTGCTCAGTTATATTAGACCATACTGGGCTAGAACAATGAAGAAAATTGTGTTTACCTATATAGTGCTAACAAGAGTTTGAGATCTTCTTATCATATATCCATGGTATATTGCTAACTTGGTGCAACATAGAAACAACCGAGACTCTAATTTCTAAGAGTCAAGCTCTATGTATAGAGCAATATTTCTACATAAAAGCAAATACGAACCTAATGCTAATAATTCCTCAAGGAGTGTAGTTGATAGTCTTATATGTGTACAATAATTGATACATCATTTGCGGTAGAACTAATGAGTATACATTGGTCCAATCCTAGTATGACTCATGGGGATGAGTCAAGAGGGTCATTAGATATTTAATTCAGACTACTGTAGGCAATAAAAATTGTCTTTACACAAGAGAGCTCAAACCTCGTCCATCAGGGCTCGCTTGTGTGCTCAAAGCAAGAAAAAGGCCAATGAGAACTCACCTATGTGCTCAAAGTAAGCAAAAGGCCAAGCTCGCCTGTCCCACAGCTGTGGCTCGCCTGCAAGCCAAATTACTCACCAACAGGCTTTGTTCACCTGTAAGCCAAAACTCGCCTGCAGTGCTTAACTTGCCAGCACAAACAAAGTTCGCCTGCACTCAAGCGGCCAAGCTGAGCTTGCCTGCAAGCCAAAGCTTGCCTGCAACCCAAAGCTTTCCTGCAATCCAAAGCTTGCCTGCAAGCCAAAGCTTGCCTATTTGTTTGGCTCGCCTGCACATGCCAAACCTCGCCAACCTCGCCTATTTTCTTGACTCGCAAGTACGAGTCAAGCTCGCCTGATTATCGAGTTCATTAGCACGAGCTCAACCTCGATTGAACACTTGAATTGCCAGCACGAGTCAAGCTTGCATGCAGTGAGTTCGCTCAAATGAACCCAGCTTGTCAATGAACTCCACCTTACACGCTTGAGGGGCCCGCCAACCAACCCCGCCTGTTCGTCAAGCTCGTATGTAAGCTTGTTTGAACATTCATGCAGCTCTCAAGCTCGCCTACAAGCTTGTCAGCTTCACTTGAACAGTACAAGTGGTTGCTTGCTTGTGGAAGTGGGCCTACCCCCTATAGTGGTCACATCCCATAGCTATAAGGGGAGTATGCTACTCCTTACTCCTATTAGTGGTCACATCCCACAAATTAAGGGATGATCCATTCCATCCCTTGCCTATTTATAAGACCTCTTTGCCAACATGAGGGAGGTTCAGCTAGGGTTGTTCGGTTCAGTTCGGTTCGGTTCGGTTCGGTTGGCAATATTTTCAAGGAGGACTGAGCATTTTAAGACTCTTCAAATAGACGTCTTCATTATCTTGCCCGGTAGAACTTTTCTAGCTTTTTGGTTGGATTGTTGAAGTAGATTCAATCTGAACTCTCAGATTTGAGACCCTTGGCTCTTTGCAAACTCTAGCATATTAGTCCTCTCTAAGCATTCGGCCTTGATACTCATCGGGCTCGGGTATTATCGAACTCAATCACATAAGATCTTCTACTGCATACTGAAGCTCAACCGCAACTTTGTTCGGATCCTCCAAGGGAAGAAAACTTAACGCAAGCATTCGAGGGAGCATCATATCGCTACCGAAGAATCTATGTTAAACAAGAGGAGCATTTTCTTCGCTTCTGTTGTAATTTGATTCTTAATTTGTAATAAGTCATTCTTATCAATACAAATCTTCTTCAGAGAACCATTTTATGCCCTACAGAAGATGGTCACCACAGTGGGAGGAATCGTTTCTTCAATCAAACTGGTGGTGGCGTAATTCGACAAAGTTGTGGAAGGGACAACAGTCGAGTCCCTTGTGATTGAGTTCGACTAAGCTAAGTACGAGGAGTACTTATCCTCTTCCTCCTCTAGTGGTAAAGCTTCTCACTGATACCGCAAAGTTGTGCTCGTGGCCCAACCCCAAGTGGCCAAGGTAGCCATGCTCGAGAGCTCTTCCCGAGCAACAACAGGGCTTCTATCTCCCCCAAGCCAGCCAAGGTTGAGCCAAAGGCCAAGAAGACCAGCAAAGGGACTGTTCGTTGGGTTGCCAAGCAATCCACGCAGCCCCCTATGCAAGAGGAGATGACTGTTCGTATCGTTGTGGACCACGTTCTCATCTTCAACACGAACATTCCTCTCTCTAGAAGAGCCCAATAGCAGCGACGACAAGCCCTCGCACGCCAAGAAGCACAAGTATCTATCTCCTATGACGGTTTGAATTACTATTTAGGCCTGAAAAGAGCCAAGCAGGAATGTAAAGTTCTTAGTTTTGGCGGACTACGTCAATCAGGCGAGCCCACCTACTCAGGCAATCTTCGCTCCAGTAGCAATGTTTTCAAAACTGGCAAACTTGGCATTTCAAGCAAGCCTGACATTTTAGGCGAACCTGACTCCAGCAACTAAGTTCCCTATTTGGACGAGCTTAGCAAGACATGTGAGCCCCCGAAATCAGGAGGGCTTCACTCCTCAAGTCATATTTCCAAATTAGGTGAGTTGCCCAATCAGGTGAGCTCCATGATTCAGATGAGCTGCACCCTCAAACAGGTGAGCTCCGTACATCAGGCAAGCTTCACATCACGAACAGAAACCACCATGTAGGCGAACACCAGTTGGCCTGCCTAAAAACGTGCTTGGCCAAAAAGGCAAAACAAAGACATTTCAAGCGAGCGTAACTCGCCTGAATGAACAAGAAGCTGGAGCTCGCCATAAGGCTGAAGCTTACCAAAATACTAGACCTCGCCTATCAAGGCAGACTCGCTAAAATTCAACACTTGGGGAATTTTCCAAGTGTTCCCACAATTCTTCTTTCAAACCTTCTTCGCATTATTGCGTGTTTGGTTATGCTAACACCCGGGGTTATCACCATCAACCCATAGGGGATTTCAAGGACCATTTGACTCACAAGCACACTATTAACGAGGCTAATCCTCAGTGCTACCGTGAGAGGCTTATTAAAGCAGTGCTTGCTAATTGCCAGTGAACCGAGATATCGAAACCTTCGGTGTAGTTCGAAATGCTTTCTCATCAGCCTCTAGAGTCAAGACTTCCTCATCGAAGATGCAATCACCGGAGAAGACATGCTACTGATGATTTGGAACTCCCAGCTAATACAGTTAACATGGCAGGGAAAGGAAAAACCAAATATTCAGATTCGTCAGATCCAGAATTTTTCTCGAGATTCAAATACCTCCCTATTGAAAGTAAGGGTGTCTATCTACACACCTGTACTCAAATAGGAGTGGCCATCCCATTCGATTACGCTCGCCTATCGCCCATCTACGACAATGATGATGAGGCTTGCTCAGCAACGACAACGTCTCAAACCTAGAGCTTAGTGCAGGGCAAGCGCGTGAAGGTGCACATGGTAGAAGTCCTTGATGAGATCGCTTGGAAACTCGAAGAGCAACAAGCGACCATCAACTCTTTAAAGGGAATGATGGAACAACTTCTGAACAAGAAGAAGAAGAGGAATTCGCAAAACCACTAAAGATCCTCAAGGAACCGAGAGCAGGAGGCTACTCCCCCTAACACATCTGAAGAGGAAAATAATCACGTATCATGTTCGGATTATTCATCCAAGTCTTCAGGAAGAGCGTCACATGCTGGGGGTGATCAGTCCATACCTAGTCAAATGGGATACAGTCCCTTACCCAGCTAAGTTCAAACCCATGAGCTTAGTCCAGTTTGATGGCAAGGGGTCCCTCACAACAAATCTACTACTTCCTATCTCAGATAGGATTTCTCATGGGGAATGATCCTATCCTCACCGGACTGTTCATCGGCATCCTGAGAGGGGTAGCCTTTGAGTGGTTTCATAAGTTGGAACTAGGCTCTATCATAACTTGGGCCAACATGGAAAAACTCTTCTTAGCCCATTTCTTCGATGATGACACGGGAGTGTTGATGGCCATCCTGCTTGCTGACAACCAGAAAAAGACGGAGTTTGTCAACGAATTCGTCACGAGATTCAGGAATCAGTCACTATAATGCCGGGACCAAGTCTTTTCAGGCACCTTGATTTAGATGTGTTATAACAACCTCTCGATTGACATTCTATCCAGGATCAACACGGTGGAAACCCGAACCTGAAAGGAACTTGTTCGCCAAGGCGAATAGCTAGAAAACATGATCAAAAGGCTGGAAACTGAAGAGCCTCGATGTAAAAGAGGAGCCTCGGAACCAAGTACCCCTAGGAACCCTCCTTGGTTGAGAGGGAAAGAGATTATGGTTGTCGATTCTACTCCGGCCCCCAAGCCTTTCGAGCAGAACCCTCGAAGGCAATATGACTTCAAGGAAGACCAAGTTGTGGCTACCTTCGATACTCTCCTTAAGAGCACCAAAATGAAGCTTCCGGAGGTTAAAAAAACCTAAAGACATGAACAAAACAGATGATCCGAACTACTGTACATACCACATATTTTTGGGTCATCATACCTCCAAGTGCTATATCCTTAAGGATAAGCTGTAGGCTCTTTACAACGCGGGAGTCCTGAAGAAGGAGAAGGTGAAAAAGAACATGACTACAAACATGGTCACCTTGAAATTTGGGACATGCCTTCCTAAGGTTCATGCACCGACAGGTGTCGTGCCCATCACAAAAGCAGTACTGAAGATTACCAATGCTGATCCTCATAATCAATGAGGAAAAGGCTTGGTACCGCATATCTTGCCATCAGGACAGGTGATGTGGGCTCATCCTGATCTCCTCAACGACGAGCAGTGGACTTCCAATAAGTCCAAAGGCAACCCTAAGCTCTGTAACGTCATTTTGACAATTTTGAATGATGACAAAGCAGAGATAGCGACCCTCACAGATTCTGACAGCGAGGTAGACGCCTTGATTACCTGAGTAGGGAACGACTTTGCTAAGAACTACCCTCTGACGGTGAGAAGTCCGACAAGGCCACTGGTAGGGCCGTCACCAACAGCCCAACCAAATCCTGACAAGCTAAGTTTAAGTGATCAACCCTTTCGGTTCACCCTTTTCACATAGCTGAAGAACATCCCAGCCAGGATCATCTTGCATGAGCTCCTGTGGCTATCCAAGTCCACCAGGGAAGCTCTACGAGAGGCACTAGCCAACTCATAGGTGTTTGCCACGCATTTCTCGCCTACTTCGGAAGAGGACGCGATGAAAGGTTATCCATAATGCTGCCAAACATCCAGATAGCAGATTCCCTGCATTACCTTCACTCCCGAGGATATGCTCATCAAGAGTACATCCCACGATTGACCCCTGTACTTCATGGGATACATCAGCTCCTCTCAAGTGGACATGATCCAAGTAGATCTAGGGTCTGCACTGAGTATTGTCCCCTTGAATCTCATCAAGCACTTGGGGGTACCTCAAAAGTGGTTGTTCGCAATAACTACCACCATCTTTGGCATCAACGCCACTGGAAATCGGTCACTAGGGAAGATCCGCCTCAAGTGCCGGTTAGGCGACATAAAGACAGAAGTGACCTGCTACGTCATTGATGCGGAGCTTTCCTACAACATGCTATTGGGTCAGCCATGGATTCATAGAAACTGGATAGTCCTATCCACATTGCATCAGTGTTTGAAGTATGTAGACAACCGTGATCAAGTAAAGACGGTGATTACTGATAAACATCCCTTCAAAGGGGTTGAAAATTACTTCATCGACTCTTTGCTCTACCAGGACTCTGAACCTGGCAGTAGTGATGAGGCTGATAGTGAGTCTGAGTACAATGAGGGTCTTATCTTGAATGACACTGAACCCATTGTAATCAACTATAGAGGCCCTGTTGTAACCAACACTGCCGAGGCTGACGGGTTTATCCTGAATAAAGGTCCTGACTTTGGTTACTTGTTGTCTAGTTCAGAGTCTAGTAATGACGAGTTTAGCAATTAGGTTGCAGAGTTATATAAATTACTCTTCCTTGTTCTTGCCTGTGTACTTATCGTTCATCACAGACAAACAGGCGACCGAGTCCTCATAAGTCATCTTTGTTGTACCCTCCCTAGGTAATTATCAGAAGGATATTATCTTTGGAAGGATAGACCAGCTAATGCACATAATATGGGACAAGTCAGACAATGATGAGCCCGATCCTCAATTCTTGCATTACGATTAGATCACGAAGTGTATAATAGAGAGCATGGGTTATGACTTCACCCGCAAAGAAGGATTGAATTGCAGCAAAGGGCAAAAGACACTCGTCTGACCTGCTTATGTTCCCAAATAAATACTCAACAACTACTTCGGCAAAACTCAGAGAGGGCTAGGTTACACCTCCTCTTTATCAGAATTATATTGCAATTGCGGTGAAGACTCCGGAGACGGTCCTTTTGAAAATTCATCATCAAGATCCTTGATGTGGGATTCAGATGTTAGTGTGAGAGATCTATTCAAGGACCTCACAGTCAATGTACCTATAGTCGATCCTACAGAAATAAAAAAGGATGACCAGATCCCACTTTATGATGAAGCATGGGATCACCATGTCAGTGCCCAATGGAGTGGTCGATTTGAACAACGTGAACCACCCACGGAGGACAAGATACTCCAAATAAATATGGGAGATAAGGCTAATCTAAAGTTTATATTTATCAGTGACAACTTACCTCCCTAGGAGAAAGTAGAACTATATCCCTTATTCGGGAATATATTGATGTTTTCGCCTGGAATTACGAAGATATGCCTGGCCTTGATCCCCAGATCGCCGTGCATCGCCTCAACATCAACTTGGATGCCAAACTTGTCAAACAACAACAAAGACAGTTTCGTCCCAAAATCATGGAGGCGATCAAAGCCAAAGTAAAGAAGTTGATCGAGTCAAGCTTCATCAGGAAGGAACAACACCCCGCTTGGGTGGCTAACATTGTGCCAGTTCTAAAGAAGAATGTCCAAAGGATGAATTTCCTTTACCCATCATAGACGTTATCATCAACAATACCTACAGGTTCGAAAGGATGTCCTCCATGGAAGGGGTCTCGGGGTACAATCAAATCAAGATGCACCTTGAAGATGAGAAGCACACTTCGCTCAGAACTTTGGTAGGGGTATACTGCTACACAGTTATGCCCTTCGGACTTAAGAATGCCGACGCAACCTATCAGCGCACCATGAGCATAATTTTCTAGTATCATCTATAAAAGACAGTCGAATTCTACGTAGATAATTTGGTTATGAAGAGTGGCAGCAAAGATGATCATCTTTAAAACCTGAGGACGATGTTCAAGCTGATGCGATCAAATAAACTCAAGATGAACCCCATGAAATCACTTTTGGGAATGTCGAGTGGTAAATTCCTCAGATTCATCATCACGAGGAAGAGAATTCATATAGACCCCAACAAGGGGCAAGCTATCCAAGAGCTCCAACCATCTAGGAATCTCAAGGAATTGAGGGAACTACAACGACGTCTGGCTTACATTTGAAGATTCATCTCAAATCTTTCGGGTAACTGCCAACCTTTCTCTAAGCTGATGAAGAAAGGTGTTTCCTTCATATGGGATGAGCCTTACCAACAAGAAGTCGATAAGATCAAGACTTATCTCTTGAATCCACCTATCTTGGCGGCCTCAGTCTCGGGGAAACCCTTCCTGATTTATGTATGGGCAATAGAGCATTCTCTTGGCGCCCTCTTAGCACAGAATAATGATGCTGGCCACGAACAAGGCATCTATTACCTGAGTAGAACCTTGAAGGGAGCCGAACGACGATATCCTATAGTCAAAAATGAGTGTTTGGCCTTGGTGTTCGCTATCCATAAAATGAAACACTACCTGATTAGCCAAACTATACACATCATCTCCCAGATGAATCCCGTCTGAGTCTTCATGACACAGTTTGGGTCCTTAAATTAGTGCCTGGCAAGATAGACACTCTTGCTGTCTTAATACGACATACACTTCATGCTGCATAAATCTATCAAAGGACAAGCAATCTGCGATCTCATGGCCAGTCATCCACTCGAGTCTAAGACTGACCTGTTTGAAGCTATGCCGGATGAAACCCACGAGGTTAATGCAACCTTGTAGGAAGAAATTTGGTGATTGTACTTTGACGGAGCATCTCGTGTAGGCATAAGCAGGTCTATCATTGCGGGAGTAGGGGTGGTCCTGATTTCTTCTCAAAACCATGTATTACCCCGAGCATTCTCTTTAACTTAGCCGTGTACCAATAACATGAATGAGTATAATGTGCTACTCATCAGACTCGACTTCACCAAGGAGTTGGGGGCGAATCATCTCGAAGCTTACGGTGAATCTCAGCTCATCGTCAGACAGATGATGGGGGAATACGAGGTCAGAAATAATGATTTAATCCCATGTTATAAAGCGGCTATCAAACTAGTCGAATCATTCAAAAGTTTTTGTATTGAACACATGCTTCGTTCTAAGAACATGCATGCAGATGTCCTGGCATCATTGGCAGCTAACCTAGCTCAACCGCTGGGAACCAGTCAGCGTCACCGTCGCAAGCTGACAACTCTTCCTCCTGGAGCATGTTCTGGAATCAAATGCAACTCACCAGGCTACGGGTCAACTCAAGCTGAGAGATTGGCACTTCACAATCATTGATTATATCTTATACGGTATACTACCTAAAGACGTAAAGGGGTGAGATTCTATTCGTAGACATGCTCCGAGATTCTACTATGATCCGACAACAAAGGCTTTGTATCATAAGTCCTATGATGACGTGTTGCTTCGGTGTCTCTCAATGACAAAAGTACAGGAAGCCCTACAGGAGGCCTATGACAGTACCTACGGTGCTCACCAATCTGGACCCAAGCTCTAGGATTGCATGCGAAGAATAGGCTATTATCAGCCCAGGATGATCCACGACGCTATCGCTTATGCCAAGTGTTGCCATGCGTGTCAAATCCATGCCAACTACATTCACAAACCACCCAAAGACTTACATCCGATAGAACTTCGTGGCCGTTTAAGATATAGGGATGGATGTCGTTAGACCGATATCTCCACCATCAGCCAAGGGTTATCGCTTCATCCTTACGATAACCGACTACTTCTCTAAGTGGGTCGAGACCGTTCCCTTAAGAGAAGTCAAGACCAGTGATGTGATCAAGTTCATCAAACATCGCATTATCTACCAATATGATGTTCCAAGACGTATCATTCATGATAACGGATCATAATTTGTTAGTCATGCATTCACTCGGTTCTGTGATAAGTTCAGAATACAGAATCTGGCATCCACGGCTTATAATTCACCAGCAAATGGACTAGCTGGGGCATTCAATAAGACGATCGTCAAGATCTTGACCAAGCTTACATCCAACAGCAAGCGCGACTGAAGTGAAAAGCTCGATGAAAGCTTATGGGCCTATCGTACACCGACTGGTACCATACCGTATTCACTAGTATACGATTGCGATGTCGTGCTACTGCTAGAGATTCAAATTCTGTCCCTATGTATCACACTCACAATAGGGATGACAACTGAAGAAAGTCATCAATGACGTCTCGCAAAATTGGAGGCATTAGATGAGAAGCGGCTCGAAGCTCAATAACACATTGAGTTCTATCAAGCTAGAATATCCAAGGCTCTCAACAAGAAAGTTAAGCATATATCTTTCAAGGAAGGATAGTTGGTCCTCTCTATTCAGTGACCTATGATACTCAACTCCAAAAAGAAAGGAAAATTCCAGCCCAAATAGGAAGGACCATTCAAAATAAAGACAGTCTATTCGAATGGAGCTTACCGTCTCATCAAACTGAATGGCGATAAGATCCTGATGCATATTAATAGCAAATTCCTGAAAAAGTACTACCCATAATCTTCCTTCAACCCTTCATACACTCTGACAAGTATATGAGTATAAACTACTTCTTTCTACACTCTGACAAGTATACGAGGATAAACTGCTTCTTCATTCACTCCTATAAGTATACGAGTATAAACTGCTTCTTCATACACTCTAACTGATGCACGGGTATAAACTGCTCCTTCATACACTCCGATAAGTATACGAGTATAAACTACTCCTTCACTCCGATAAGTATACAAGTATAAATTGCTTCTTCATACACTCCAACTGGTGCACGAGTATAAATTGCTCATTCATACACTCCGATAAGTATACGAATATAAACTCCTCCTTCACTCCGACAAGTATACGAGTATAAACTCCTCCTTCACTCTGATAAGTATACGAGTGTAATGACCATGAATTTTTGATATTGGTTTAAATAATTTTTCTGGTATTTTAAATTATTAAATTATTATTTTAAAAGAGTATTTATATTTTTTTGATTTTCTAGAATTTTCTATGATTTAAAATCCAATTTTATATCTATTTAATAATTTTGATAATTATAAATTAAATTGTTGTGGTGAAAACTTTTAAATTAATATTTGTTATTTAATTATTGTTGTTGTTATTATTATTTTTGTAATTAATTTATATTATTTTCCCCTAATTATATCTTATCTAATTCTAAATTATTTAACCCTAACCCTATATATATCCTCTCTCTCTCTCTCTCTCGCTCTCTCTCTCTCTCTCACTCTTTCTCTCTCTCTTTTTTTTCTCCCGCAACCACACCAACCCCTCTCTCTATTTGTATCTCTCTCTCTCTCTCTCTCTCTCTCTCTCTCTCTCTCTCTCTCTCTCGTTTCTTTGTCCGCACACAGCACCACTGCTGTCCTCCCCTTGCAGCCCACACCCATAGCCCCTACGCCCGTAGCCATCCCGTCGCCACCAAGCCCTTCCTTCCCTGTCACCCTGACCTCCTCTTCCACCTCCCTGAGCTCCCACCCTAACCCTAAACCCATCTCTTCCAGCGCCTCCTCCCCTTCTTCCCCAAGCTCCTCTCCCTCATCCCGCCATTGCCGCTCCAGCCACCTCAACCACCACCTCTCTCCCTCCTCCGACCAGCCTCCCCACTTAACCACCGACCAAAGCTGCCAGCCTCTTGCTCCTCACTCCCCCTACAGCCGTCCCCTTGATCTCCAGATTATCGTTGCCACCCTGGGCATCGCCGCTGTCGCCCTCAACCCTTGCTCAGCCACCCGCCGAACAGGACCACCTCATGCCGCCTCCAACACTCCCTCAGCAGCCCAGTCGTCGACCACACCCTCCGAGCTCGCCTCCCCTCCTTCTCGCACCTCTCCCACCGAGCCAGACACCCCTCTCTCCTCTTCCTTCAACCATGTCGTCCCCGTGCTGTCCTGCCTCGCAGCCCCTCTGCAGCCTTCACCCCTCTCTCCTCCCCTCTCTACAGCTCATTGCAGCCACCGTCGCTGCCGACACCCGTCTCCTCTTCCTCCTCCACCCGCCCCGCCTCTTCCTCCCTTAACCGCAATGCCACCTGACGCCACCTCCTGCTCGAACCACGAGCTTCCGTTGATGCCACCGCACCGTGCTCCTCACCACTGCCCTCTTACACCATTGCCACCGCCTCATCCGCGGGTCGTAGCCTCGCACGTCAATATCGATCCATTCGACGAAAAACCCTAAGGCAAGATCCCTATGCTCAGCTTGTTACTTATTAAAATACTTAGATCCGTTATGAATTACATACATATTTTAGACTGCGATTTGATTATGTTGTAGTATGTATTTGTAATTATGTGCGTGGGTTTGTTTTATGAAGTTATGAATTATCTGCATATATTAAATTATAATTTAATTATCTACGTGGGTTGTTTTATGAATGATGCGGCATAAACATATACCCAAAAATTGTAAGTGCACAATCAATCAAGTTATAGTATAAAGAGTTATCGATCCCACGAGGAAGGTGTATTGTAGGTGAAAATTAGAATCGGTTCTTATGTTGTGTGCGTGACAATTAGGAGTGATGAAAATTGTGGTTGTGGAGAGATATGAGGAATGATTGTTGTGAATATATGAAAGAGACAATAAATTGTATTTTAGAGGAGAGAAGAAAGAATCAAAGAATAAAATAAAAAACAAGAATAAAAAGAGAGAAAAACAAAAGATGGAGTGTTCAATTAAAGATATGAGAAATATAGAATTGAATCAACTAGCTAATCTTAATTATAAAATACAAACTATTCTCTTTTTATCATATTTCAACTTAGATTTATTAAGCATAGACTCCCAAACCATTTAAGGAAAGTATAACCTATCAAATTATCTTCTAAGTCAAATTACAATTCATGATAAGAATAACAACAAGATAATAATTCTAGAATTCATAAGCATAACCTATCAAACTATTTAAGATAAGCATAGATTATCAAATTCTTCTTTTACCAATTAGTTCTCTAGTTGATTATCCTAAACATGAATATTTTAAGAGCAAGAGAATAATTCATACAATATAAATGAAATTAGACTAGTTTCATACAATCCTAAGATTCCTACAAGAATTAATTTCACATCTTAAGAAATAAAAGCAAGAAGAAAAATAACTAATTACAAAAATAAAAAGAAAAGAAAAATCTAAACTATGAACAAAAAATAAATATATCTACAAAGAATTAAAATCGAAACTACAAAATAAATTGTAAAAATTAAATGCATAAAAATAAATCTACTCTACAAATTAAAGTGCAAAAAGAAATCAAAAGACAAAAAAGTAAATCTACACTACAAGCATGAATGTAAATCTAACTAATAAGCAATAATAAAAAATTTATTAAAAAGAAATAAAAGAGGAAAATAAAATAAATGCAAACCTTCAAATTGCTCTTCATCTCCATCCTCATCATTCAACAAAGAGGAGAAAAGAAAATTTTAAAGCGGAGAAAAATTCTTTTATTAATTGTAACAAAAGTTATAAATTTGGAAGGTCTTCTCAATTAAGAGTAACCCTCCTCTCCAAATGGATTTATAAAATTTTTCACACCCTCTAACCCCTCACTCTCTATCCCTATTTATGGTAAACATCAGTGAATGAGATCCCTTGGATTGAATCCTTATCCAAAACCATCAAAAATCAGCCATAGATATGTAACTGATTCGTCAGTATCGATGCCAACATCGATGCTGGCATCGATGCACGCATCGATGCCCGTATCGATGCTAGCATCGATGTCCTATCCCATTTCTGCCTCACGGATGGCTTCGTCTGGTCGAGATAGGTGATTTTCATATATTATATGTTAAATTCCGCCTTCCGGATTAAGAGATATCGTCGTTTTTTTGCGGCCAACTATCTTGAATACATTTTTTCTTCATATTTGATTTTTTTATTTTCTCCGGCTTCTATAGGCTACTCGGCTTGATTCTAGGCTTGGGCTTTTTGGCTCTTGCTTGTGTTCTTCATTTAATTCATGGGTTTTTGTTGAGAGAAGAGATCTTGGGCTTTATTCTTTATTAACCTGTAATTAAAGATAAAATCAATTATTAATGGCATATTTACTCATATAAAATAGATAATAAGGGTATAAAATTGTAATAAAATATGATTATCAAATAACCCCACACCTAAACTTTTTCTAGTCCTCTAGCAAAGAAAAAAAAGGAAAGAAAACCTAACTCACTTTCGCAGGAATCACGGTTGTATTTAGCACATACAACAAGCGTTTAAACCCATAAGTTACCCTAGTGGACGAGTTGTAGTCTCGTGAGTGTTTGCAGAGAATATACCCACAAAATTCGGTCAACTTGCCAACTTAAAAAATTTAGTAAATAACTAAATTTACTTGATAAATTTAGATAATCTAGTTGAAGCTAGTTACTACTCAAGAAAACGTTTTTATATATAACTCCAAAGTGAATTTCTTAGAAAATCTTCTCATTATAGCAATACAAAAACCAAGCCAACTTAGAAATTTTATTTAAAAATTTTGAAAAGAACATGCTAACTCTTTGTTTTAAATAATTTTCTAGTCTTCTGATCAAAAATATTTTTCAAGACCATATATACAAATATAAATATATATATAAAACAATTGTTAGTATTTTTTTCAACTCTTTCTTCCTTGGTATTTTTTCTAGTTTAACGGGCTTTCTAAGTGACTATTTAATGAGTTTTGGGCTAATGGATCCTAACCCAATTGGGTTTAGGTCATTAAGTATAGAGATACTCCTTGGGCTTAATTACTCAGTCAACTTAGGCTTTATAAGATAGAATCACCTTTAATTTAAGATTTTTTTGTGCCCATTTTCCGTACTCTTCTTTTATAAGGTTAGTTTTTTTTAATATATATATATGTGTGTAAGTATTTATATAGTCTGAAAAAATGTGTAAATCAAGATAACTTGAAAAAAAATTCAACGCTAAGTTAAGCATGTAAAAATGTTATTATTTTAAATTAAAAGTCTAAGTTAAGGCTTAAGTAAAGTATACTACTTTGAAAAAATTATTTCTTAAGAAATTTATTTGGAGTTATCATAAAAGGTGAACTTGAGTGTATTACTAACTAGGAATGAGAAAATTTAAAATCTATCAATTAAATCAATTATTACTTAACTCTATTATTTTGGCAAATGATAATATTTTTATAATTGTTTTTAAGAAAAATAAAAAAATGACAAAAAATGCAACTAAAAAGGTAAAATAAAGAGAAAAGAAAAAATAACTAATTCCCATCCCCACACCTAAATTTTTGCATTGTCCTCAATGCAAATTCTTGATGCACAAAGTAATGCAGATAAGAATTGAAGAACTTACATTTGTTCTGTCGACCTAGAACAATGCTGATAAAGTTCTGCAATTACTGTTAGTATGAGGATGAAGAAATCAAATAAGAAAAAAAAATATAATTACTCTTATTATTATTATTATATTTTTTTTAGAAAAGAGAAAAAAATGGTTTTTTTTAAATGAGAAGAAAAAGGAAAAACCTAACTAAACAAATTTTTTTTGGATAAGAATAAAAGTTAGTTTTTTTTAACTAGGAAAAACCTAACTAAAACAAATAAAATAATAATCACTTTATAATTACTTTAACTCTAGGGTTAAGCCAAACTCAGCTAGACTAGCTCCTAACAAAAAATTCCTTAAGTGAAAAGATAAAAATTTTACTCGGTTAGTTAGCCAAGTAAGGATAAGAACAGAGCTTGATCAAATATCGATTAAGTACCTCGTTCCTTGCAGAGTGCTTTACGCAACCCTTAAACCTTGCCTTAGACACCAACTAATCCAAGAAACATAAACCGGTTCACCTAAAGATTCTTCGTTCCGTATTGAGCTCGATTCCTTAGGGCCAACGTCTAATGAGTTTTATTAGGTTTGGGTTGTATAGTAAGGAATTAGTGATTTTTGGGCTAAGGAAAGGGTGATGAAATCCCTCACTTTATCTTGATTAGGAGGTTTTGCCCTTAAGAATATTTTCAAGTGTGTGCCAAATCAAGTTCTATAATCACTTTGGTGAATTCCTACTAACTATATGTAATGCAACCCTATGAATTAAAAGCGACTACAAAACGATGATAAAAAGAAAATCTTTTTTTATGGTTAACAATTAAACAAAAGTGAAAAGAGAATCTTGTTTGAATTTATTATCTTGTTAGTAAATGTCAAAGTGGAGGGTGAATTTTATTATGGTCAACGAAAATATTTTTTTTAATCCTAATTGTCACTAATTGTGAGAAACTAGCTAAAGGTGTGGAATTGAAAATATTAGGAAGAAGACTTACCATAAGCGAATCTCTAAATCCTTAATCTCTAATCCTTGATCTTTAATCTCCAAGTAGTTCTTTCATAAGAAACACACAAGTTAAATGTAAAACCCCGAAAATTTCTATAATACATATGTGTGAATTATTAATAATAAATAATTCCCTTAGGATGAATAATCATATATATATACATATACATGTGAGATGGATGTAATTATCAGTGTTTGAAAACCCAACAAGTGTGTATATGTGAGAGGAATCGAGTTATATTTTTCCAAACTAAGAATTTTAATCCCAGCAGTTTTTTTTGTGCTGAGCGGTCGACCGGCGCGGTCGACTGTGGCGGTCGACCGGACCAGTCGACCGATCAGCGATCATTTTGTTTCCAGGTTTGGGTTTTAGTTTTGGGCTATTGGGTTTTGGGTCGGGTTAGGGAATTGGTATTTATACCAACTCAACCCAGGAGAGCTTCTCTTCTCCTCAGACGTAAACCCTAGCCCCTTTCTCTCCCCTCTCAAAACCCTAACTTGGATTTGGTGATTTGGAGGAGTTCTTGAGGAGTTTCAGCGGGATTCTGGAATTCCAGCGAAGGGAATCAACCTATTGTAGATCTAGGGTTTTCATCAGCACCCAAGGCGAGTAATTTCTCGCCCAACCCCCACCCCTTTCATTTTAATGTCAAGAACTGAGTTTTTATTGGGTTTTATTGAGCCAAATTCGTATTTTAGAATAACTAATAGAGTATTATGGCATAGAATATGGATTTGGGATTTTATCTGTTTTAAAAACTCACCAACGTTTCTGATAACAGATCTAGATCTAAAAATATCTAAGAAAGGAGTAAAAACCTCGTTTTTATTGTTAACTGTGATTAAATCATGTTTATACATTTATGGGATCTTGGTGGCAAAGTTTTAAGGGTTATATTCATGATTTCACTGATCTATAACGTTTATAAAATCTAGGTTGTTTACAAATTTTTGGTTTCAGGTTTCAAGCTGACAGAAACCTAGATTTGGGTTTCTGTTCGCTTGGCGGTCGGCCGGATCGGTCGACCGCTGAGCTCGATTTAGGGCTTCGGTCGACCGCGATGTTTGATCGGTCGACCGCGACGTCGATTCGGTCGACCGTGACGTCTGGTCGGTCGACCGAGATGCCTAGCGGTCGACCGCCAAGATTTGTGTCAGAGTCCGGTCGACCGGATCGGTTGACCGCCGAACCCTCTGTAGCATTTTTCCAGTTTTGGTGTATTTAAGTATTTTTACTCATATTCGGGGGTTTGTCTGGATTATCTGACCTAGTTATTAGTCCCACTATGTGTCCATGCATGATAGATGACCTGAGGGTATATATTTAGGACATATCCACTGATTTGGTTATGAAATTAATAAGTAGATTTTACTACATGCATTGTAGCGAGCTTTTACTACTTCTACAGTCCTCGTGTTGGACTATAATCCATAGAAGTCCTCGTGTTGGACTATAATCCCTCTCAGTCCTCGTGTTGGACTATAATCCCTCTCAGTTCCCGTGTTGGACAATGCCGCTTATTCCATGAGATTGAAAACTGAAATATATGTTTCCTGTTTCGGATATAGTTCTTAACCCTGCATGTGACTATTATACAGCAGCTCACGACATGATAATTATGTAGATTTTGGTTTTGACACTTATGTAGATTTAGACATGATGTTCATGCAAGTAATAGCATGATATTCATGTTGGCTATGTCACAGCACTGTATTTATGCTCTGGTGTTTGTTGTTTTTTTTCTTCTATTTTGTTACTATACTAGAACCTTGGGTTCAGTATTTAGGAGTTTATAAATTTGAGATATAAGGTATATACATGAGGGTTTCCTTGTTTGGATTATTTCGCTCGACGTACCTATTCTCGTGTTGTAAACTTCTAAATACTAAAACCCTCTTCAGCGAGATCAATGATTTTAGATCTAATATATATTATTTGTATTTTCCTATACAACGAGCCCTTTTCCCTTGGGGTTGGTTGTGATGTTACTCGCTAGCGCTTTGACGCTCGTTGTCCCTCCCCCTTTCAGGTCACGAGCCAGGAGCACGGAGTGTCGCAGGTTGAGAGCGGACCATTTTAGTGTTCAACTTACTTTCTAGTTATGTATTATTTTCTTGAGCTCCACTGTAGTGTGGTTAGACATTTGAGGGTATTATTATAGAATTTGTAAGGGCTAAGTGCCTTATTTATTCTTGTCAGATATTTGTATTTGAGACTTATTGACTACTCCAGTTTCTATATTCAGTCATTGACTATGTACTTCCATTTGTTGGATGATGAGATGTTTATTCGATCACTATCATTTCATTAGCCCTTCGTGTATTATCTTTTACTTGCTTTTGTACCTACACCTGTTATTGATTCTACTAGATAGATGTTAATTGTGATGGTGAAACATGTTATTGCACGGTGTGGTGTATGGCAGGTTTGATATTTTTGGTTTCACCTTGGACTGCAGCCTTGTGTGAACCCAGGGGCGTCACATTAAAGAACCAAAATAATTAAAACGTACTTAAGCACCTTCCCCGGCAACGGCACCAAATACTTGATACGACATAAACATATACCCAAAAATTACAAGTGCACAATCAATCAAATTATAGTATAAAGAGTTATCGATCCCACGATAAAGGTATGTTGTAGGCGAAAATTAGAATCGGTTCTTATGTTATGTGCGTGACAATTAGGAGTGATGAAAAGTATAGTTGTGGAGAGATATGAGGAATGATTGTTGTGAATATATGCAAGAGATAATAAATTGTATTTTAGAGGAGAGAAGAAAGAATCAAAGAATAAAACAAAAAGTAAGAATAAAAAGAGAGAAAAACAAAATATGGAGGGTTCAATTAAAGATATGAGAAATATAGAATTGAATCCACTAGCTAATCTCAATTATAAAATATAAACTATTTTCTTTTTATCATATTTCAACTTAGATTTATAAAGCATAGACTCTCAAACCATTTAAGAAAAGTATAACCTATCAAATTATCTTCTAAGTCAAATTACAATTCATGATAAGAATAACAACAAGATAATAATTCTAGAATTCATAAGCATAACCTATCAAACCATTTAAGATAAACATAGATTATCAAATTCTTCTTCTACTAATTAGTTCTCTAGTTGATTATCCTAAACATGAATATTTTAAGTTCAAGAGAATAATTCATGCAATATAAAGGAAATTAGACTAGTTTCATACAATCCTAAGATTCTTACAAGAATTAATTTCACATCTTAAGAAATAAAAGCAAGAAGAAAAAACTAATTAAAAAATTAAAAATAAAATAAAAATCTAAACTCTAAACAAAAAAATCTAACTACAAAGAATTAAAATCTAAACTATAAAATAAATTGCAAAAATTAAATGCATGAAAATAAATCTACTCTACAAATTAAAGTGCAAAAAGAAATAAAAAGATAAAAAAATAAATCTACACTACAAGCATGAATGTAAATCTAACTAATAAGCAATAATAAAGAAATTACTAAAAAGAAATAAAAGAATACAAACCTTCAAATTTCTCTTTATCTCCATCCTCATCATTCAACAAAGAGGAGAAAAGAAAATTTTAAAGTGGAGAAAAATTCTTTTATTAATTGTAACAAAAGTTACAAATTTGGAAAGTCTTCTCAATTAAGAGTAACCCTCCTCTCCAAATGGAGTTACAAAATTTTTCACACCCTCTAACCCCTCACTCTCTACCCCTATTTATAGTAAACATTAGTGAATGAGATCCCTTAGATTGACTCCTTATCCAAAACCATCAAAAATCACCCATTGATCTGTAACTGATTCGTCAGTATCGATGCCCTCATCGATGCCCGTATCGATAGTAGCATCGACGTCCTATCTAATCTCTTCCTTCACAGATGGTTTCGTCTCGTCGAGATAGGTAATTTTCATATATTATATGTTAAATTCCGCCTTCCGGATTGAGAGATATTATCGTTTCTTTGCGGACAACTATCTTGAATACATTTTTTTTCATATTTGATTTTTTTATTTTCTCCGGCTTCTACATGCTACTCGGATTGATTCTGGGCTTGGGGTTTTTGGCTCTTGCTTGTGTTCTTCATTTAATTTATGGGTTTTTGTTGAGAGAAGAGATCTTGGGCTTTATTCTTCATTAACCTGCAATTAAAGATAAAAACAATTATTAATGGCATATTTACTCATATAAAATAAATAATGATGGTATAAAATTATAATAAAATATGATTATCAATGAATAATATTAAGGGGTTTTTATTTCTAGCCCCATTTGGTTAATCATCTTTACCTATAAACCCAACTACTATAGTTTGTATTCTTAAATCCAATTGTCTTTTTGTTTTTGCCTTTAAACCCAATTTCTAAAATACAGTAGATACATCACTTGTATTTATACACAAAAATGATAAAACCCCAAAATACCCCTTTCAATACCCACTTAAACCAATCCCTCTCTCTCCCCTCTTCTTCCCCCTTTTTAACTCGAGCTTTGCTACAGGGACCCAAAATATAGGACCAATAGGGGGGACAAGTGAGGTGTCCCCCTCCTATTGGATAATAAGTTGGTTATCATTAATGATGGTTAACTCATTATCCAATAGGAGGAGGACACCTCACTTGTCCCCTCTATTAGTCCCATATTTTGGGTCCTTGAGGAATTTTTCTTTTAACTCTACGCCCAAGAAATCAAATTTCCGTCGACGCCTCCCTTCCCTCGCCGTCTGGCCTCCGTCGCCGTCTTCGTCGACACTTATCACCTCTCACCAACACCTCCTTCCCCCCTCTCTCCCTTTCTTCCCGTCTCCATCTGGTGTCCATCAGTTCCTGCTGCTGCTTCTCTGTTCCCTACAAACCAAAACCCTTTGCTCCATCACCCTCGCTGCTCTCCATCGGCAGCAACGGCGGCTTCCCTCTCCATTCTCGCGCCTTCAAAACCCTAGCTTTCTACTCCAGTCTCTCGACCCCTTCATTCCCAACGGGTGATACTTTGATTCTCATTAAGATTTGATCTTTTTCGGTTGATTTGATTAGTTTTGGTTTGATTCTGAAGGGATTGAATTGTTCAAGTCGTCGACTGCGCTGAGCGCCCGTAGGTTCGTCGTATGTGAGGTTGCACCAGCGAAGAAGACATATTTGGCAGCGAAGAGAGCTCGGCAAGCAGAGAAGAGGAGGATTTATAACAAGGTGAGGAAATCCGAGATCAATACTCGAATGAAGAAGGTATGAAGCCCTCAATTTTGTCAGAATCAGGCATTTTAATGGTGATTTATGTGGATATTGCACGTGTTGTTAAATGGCAATTTACGAAATCACTGAGGTTTTATTACATTTAAGCGAACTAGTGACCAAAATGCTTGCTTTTATTGGACATTATATCTGCCGAGGTTAAGAACAATCAGATATATTATACAAGTACTTATCGACATACCTGATATTGTCCTCAGCGAGGACTACTACACATTCCCATCCTTTAGTTTTGTCTGGGAACTAACTGAGAAGATGAAATAACATTTCAGAGTGGTAAGAAGGATGCTAACGGCCTGTTCGGCAAACTCCCAAAATGGGAAGCCAGTTGCTGAAGGTATATTTTTTTATAAGTGTAATGTTCATTGAACTTGTATATTCAATTTATTGTTCTTTTGATCCGCTTATATTTTAATTTCAGGATATCAACATGATCCTCAAGCTATATTCCCCGGATGCTAGATGCAAATTTTTTGTGTGTATAAATATATGTTTGGAAATTGATTTGTAAAATATTATTCTCAGTTTGTTACACTAAAAGTATTATTCTCAGTTTGTTATACTGAAAGTAGATAATGAAAGTTATTCTCAGTTTGTGTTGTGTGCTGGTTGATGATTGTTGCTATTATGAATGTTATGTTCTCCATAAGTGTAATGTTCATTGAACCGCTTATATTCAGTCTATTGTTCTTTTGATCTGGTTATATTTTGATTTCAGGAGACAAACGTGATCCTCAAGACCAATTCTCCGGATGCTAGATGCCAAATATGATATCAATAGTTAACCAAGTGTAAACATATGTTTGGAAATTGATTTGTAAAGTATTTGTATTAACGTATGTTTGTCAGTATGAACATATGTTTGTCATTATGAAACCTATGGGACTGCAGTTGGAATACAGTTTGTCATGCAAGTTTATATAGTTTGTTTGTCATTATGAAATATATGTTTGTATGAACGTTGTATATAGTTTGTCAATTACATTCTTCGGTTAAATTACTATTGTTATGTGGCTTCTATGTCAGATTTAATGATAGATAGATAGATTTGATGATAGATAAATTCTGTGACATTCAATATGACTGTTGTTATGTTGTTATGTGGCTTCTATAAGTATAGCACGTTATTCTGTAAGTATAGCACGTTATCATGTAAGTATAATACGTTATCGTGCAAGTATAACACGTTATTATGTAAGTATAACACGTTATCATGTAAGTATAGCATATTATTCAGTAAGTATAGCACATTATCATGCAAGTATAGCACGTTATCATGTAAGTATAGCATGTTATCCAGTAAGTACAGCACGTTATCATGTAAGTATAGCATGTTATTCAGTAAATATAGCACGTTACCATGCAAGTATAGCACGTTATCATGTAAGTATAACACGTTATTCAGTAAGTATAACATGTTATCATGTAATTATAGCACGTCAACCGACGTCACTCCTCTTGGAAGCGACCACACACTCCTCTTGGTGTACTAGTGTATTACAAAGTGAATCCTCACAATTAAAGCCCACAAATCAAATGATTATTCTCTAAACAAGGTGAGAACTCAATTAAGCACAACTCTTAGTCACAAACCCACAACCCCAAATTAAACTATGAATGTAAATACAATAAGCTCAATAGGTTGTGTGTGAACAAAGAGATAAATCAAAACAAGTCTAAACTCAATTTAATCTAGTAAAATAAATATGATAAGTTAAGCATAAATAAGCTAGATAAAGAGTTTAAGAAAACTTCTCTAAAACAAGAGTGGAGGGATGTAGATTGAAGCCCAAACAAGATTGATGATCTCCTCAAACTCTTGTGAAATTCTCTTCACAAACAATCTCTTAACCCACACTTAAACAAAACTTAAACTCTTGTAAAAACTTGTTTAAAACATCACTTAGTAGTAGAAAATAGTTATGGCAAAGTGGTATATATAGGCTTGAAGAAAACAACTTAAAAAACCTCAAAAACCCAATAAAAACAAAAAAAAATAGATGTTATCGTTACTGTGTAATGGACGACTGCTACAGTAATGGTGGTCGACCATACTGTAGCACGGTCGATCGTACTGTTCACAGACAGTTTTTGTTTTTTACAGATTCTGGAATTTTTCTATCTGACTTTGTAAAATCATTTTAAAATAGTAAATAAATTCCAAAAATCATAAAATTTTGAGGAACGGTTCTAGACATGTAGATAAACATGTTAGAAAAAGAGTTTCTGAAATATCACTTCCTAGTTGAGAGAAATAATTATTTGAACAAAGATATATAGTTTCTAAAAAAACTGCTGAAAACATGTTTATGCAAATTCAATTGAAAATAACAGAATAACTCCAAAATTAGTAAAACTTGGAAAAATGTTTGTATATATGATGATAAACATGTAAACAAAGAAATTTTTCAAATCACTTTTCTTAATTGTGAAAACGCATCTGTTTTGTAAAAAGATGCACAAACATGTGCACAAACATGAGCTTATTTAAAACTTGATTTTTTAAATTCAAATAAACATAACAAATTAATTCCAACATTGATAAAACTTTGGAAAACATTTATAAACATGAAATTGAACATGTTAGAAAAAGAATTTCTCAAATTAAATTTCTCATTTGTGAAAACTCATGTATTTTGCAAGTGTGTCAAAAACATAAAAAATGTGATATACATGAAATTTGATGTTTTGACATAAACAATATTTTGAAACCCTATGAAATGATTTTATAGACTTAATGAAATATGAATACAATGATT
>BQKN01000121.1:61996-73137 GCA_022839385.1 Asparagus kiusianus | reverse complement strand
AATAGTCATGAAAACAAAATAATTAATCAAAGAAAAATTGTTTTCATATTCAAAAATTTCAAAGCATAATTTTCAAAACCAAGACAAAGAAAAATAAAAATCACTAAAGTTCTTGGTTTACGAATCATATTTATTTTGGTATCCAATAATTCTTGGTACCAAGAGATTTAGGAACATGACTCCTATCATTTAAGCTCAAAGCCCTAGGGTTATGAACTCGTTTGGGCGCATATGGTGCACTAGAACAGTCAAAACAAAAATTATACACATGACCTTTCCGATTGCAATAGGTGCAATGAAGAGGGTTAAATGATTTGTGTTGACCAAGTGGGCGTGCACATGAATCATTTGTAAATAAAGATTTTTCTTTTAAATTATTTTGCAATTGAGAAACATCATTAAATAATGGTCTATTTGGAACATATTGCAAACTTAGAAGCTTTTTGCATATCATAACAAAATTTTGTAAGATGTCCAAATCTACCACAAACATCATATTTAAAAACATACGGTCTACTAGAAACATTTGGCAAAATTGATTTTCTTTTTAAATCAAAACATTGTTCGGCCAAATGACCAAAACGACCACATAGATCACATTTAAACACACTAGCATACTTATGATGAGCATTGCGAGATTGAGCATGTGAATGTGTATGTGTATAAGATGATGAAGATAGATGGGATGCACTAGGAGTATTAGCAATCTTAGGTTTGTGTGCATCATAGTAAAATTTAGCAAGGTGGCCTTTACGACCACAAATTGAGTATTTATAAACTTTGCTATACAAGTGCGCATAGTGTGTGTTTGATTTAGAAGTGTTAACACGGGACTTTGCACACAAGTCCATAAGCTTTTTGTTATTTACCATACATGTTTTTAAGGTTGAATCTAAACAAGATCTGCGATGTTTAACTTGACTCAACTCATCATTTTGCATACATGTATTAGAAATAGAAGTAGATGAAACATGATCATATTTAAATGAATTAAACTCATTTCTAATTATTTCTACTTCTATCATGGAATTATTATTTGCATGAGTTAAGCTAGCAATAGATAAAGTTAATTTTTTATTTTCTAAACTTAGCGTGTCATTGTTTTCTTTAAGTGTTGCATTCTCCTTAGTAATGACATCAAGTTTAGAGGCTAACAACTCATGATCGGATTTTGAACTAATATGCTTGCTTTTAAGATCAATAAAATTATTTTGCAATTTTGTATAGGCATGTGATAATCTCTCATATGCACAAGTGAGTTCATTAATAGATAGATCATCATTGGATTCTGAATCGCTTACCACACTAGGGTTATCCCCTAATGGCCCTATGCATGATGCTCCTCTATCACTTGAAGTCGATTCCGCCACAATACGTCGAATCTCCTCCAAATCTCCTTGATGTGCTTCAAAAAGTTTCTAAATCGTTTAAGCACTATCAAAATGAGCAAGTTCGTTAGAAATACATGGTTTAAAAGGATTATGCAAGAGTTCTAATATTAACTTGTTTATTGCAAACATTTTCTTATCATGATTGCTCCACTTGGATTTCTCTAATGTGGGCATAATATAAGCACAATCAATAACTTCCCATAAGTCGATATTTCTAGATTCAACAAATATTTTAAAATTAGAGCACCATTGAGCATAAGAGAAATTTCTATATTTTGGAGCAATATTTGGATTGTAGCCTAAACGAAATACATTCATATTTATGATATATATGTGAATATATGCAAGCAAGACAAATGCAATCATAACTAGATTAGCACAAATAAGATAACTTGGATCTTTAACTCAAGGTGATTAGACCTTAAATCAAAGAGCACCAAGCTCTGATACCAATTGTTAGATCCTAGAGGGAGGTGATTAGGGTCTTATGCTAATCTAATCTAATTTTATGCCAATTAAAACTAATTAACAAGTTATTCTTGCAAGATAGATATACAATATGTTATAAGCAAGAATGAGCAATATAACCAAAGAACAATATCCTAGCAATGAGATATATGGTGAATTATATGCAAAGATATATAAACTAATACAAGGAAAAAAACAATCTACAAATGTGATAGGTCAATATGAAGAGCAATACACAAAGGCGATATAAGATATGAATACAAGGATAGGTACGCCAATGCAAACACAAACAAAACGATATGATCATGGAGTTCGGTCTAACCACTTAACCTACGTCTCCGCTCCTCATGTAAAACCCCAAAAATTGAATATAATATGATAAATGATTATAAATATATTATATGGTAAAAATAATATATTATGATGTTTGAGTATGCTAGGAATTGATTTGAGATCAATTCAATGTATATATGTATATATGTGAGTGCAAATACACAAATTATGCACAAAGGCCAAGAGTGAGAATCTGGGAATTTTGACCAGTTGGGAATTTCTATATTTTTCACACTGATTCATTAAGAATATGGAGAAGTGTATAAAACTAAAGTTGTAGGTCTCTTCAAGAGCTTTCCAACAAATCTTATATCACCTTATTCGGAGGTTGTATGAGAAAGTTATAGCAAAAATACCGAAGAGAATGTTTGTAGTCAGACTGATTTTCCAGATTCGGGTTTCGGGTTTCGGGTTTGCTGTCATATATATACATGTTATATCACGAAAATCACCTCTCTTCTTCAGTTTTACAAACCCTAGCAGCCCCCTTCTTCTCTCCCAAAACCCTAGATCTGTTCTTGGCGATTTTTGAGGGTTTTCGAAGGATTTCGGCGGATTTTTGGTGAGGTGCAGCGAAGGGGATCATCCTCTCTCGGATTCAGGAGTTGTTCTAGCATCAGAGGCGAGTAACATCTCGCCCAACTCTGTACCCTTTTTAACTATATGTTTTTACTAAGTTTTATTTCGGATTCTTGAGCCTAAAACGTATTTTTGTGCATAAAGATAGATTCTTTACATTATGGGTTGCAAGAATCAAATGTTTCAGTTTATAAAAGCTCACCAACGTTTTGTAAATTAAGATCCAGATCTGGAATTTTGTTTAAAGAATAAAAACATGAATTTTTATATTGATTTAATGTTTTCTTTCATGTATAGGGATTAAATGTTAGATCTAACCTATAAGAAATTGTTTCTCATGATAGATATGTATTTCTCATTGTATCATAGTCTAGAATCGATGACTATAGAAGTGTAGATCAGAAAAATGGGTATATGAATCGAGTTGAACAAATTACATGGTGAAGAAATGCAGATTTCAGCCCGTGAGTCGACTCACGACTCATCATGAGTCGACTCATCAGGTTGAGTCGACTCATGCCTGTCATGGGTCGACTCACGAAGTGTTGTGGCGTTTCCTTTTTGCTTCTGTTGAGTCGACTCGTCAGTATACGAGTCGACCCATAAGTCATGAGTCGACTCATAATAAATCATGAGTCGACTCACAAAGTCGTTTCCTGTTATCATTTACCTTCTGCTGAGTCGACTCGTTATTGATCACGAGTCGACCCATGAGGCATGAGTCGACTCATAAATGAGCATGAGTCGACTCATCTGAGTTTTCCCTGTTTTTCTTTATATTACTGTTTATCATTCTTGAATATGAGTAGATGCCTTGTTTACTGGGTATTAAATTGCAGTGTTTATATTTACATTCTGATTAGTCCTCGTGTTGGACATTATTCTCATTTAGCCCTCGTGTTGGACATTGATTATATTTAGTCCATATGTTGGACATTGGTTATATTCAGTCCATGTGTTGGACATTGGTTAGATTTAGTCCATGCGTTGGACATCGGTTATATTCAGTCCATGTGTGGGACACTCGTTACTTGTAGTCCTTATGTTGGACGTTCACTCTGCTTAGTCCTCGTGTTGGACATGCATTGTTATTTAATCCTCGTGTTGGATATGCATTATCACCCGGTCCATGCGTTGGACAACGGTCACACCCGGTCCATGCGTTGGACAACGGTCACATCCGGTCCAAGCGTTGGATAACGGTCACATCCGGTCCACGCGTTGGACAACGGCTATATTCCGTCTATGTTTTGGACACTTAACCGTTTTCGGACATAACACTCATGTGAGTTTGACGTGACACTTGTGGTAGCCTTGTCATGATTTTCACTTATCGGTAGAGATGAGTTTGTATTCGTTTCCTTTATTGTTTCTTGTATTAGATCTCGGGTTTAGTATTTAGGGATTTACAATTTGAGATTCAAGGTATATACATGAGGGTTTCCTTGTTTGGATTATTTCGCTCGACGTACCTATGCTCGTGTTGTAATTTCCTAAGTATCAAAACCCAATTGCTATTAGAATAATGGTTTTATACTATTATGTAATAACTGTATTTTCTGTACACAACGAGCCCTGTCCCTGGGGGTTGGTTGTGATGTTGCTCGCTAGCGCTTTGACGCTCGTTGTCCCTCCCCTTTCAGGTAACGAGTCAGAAGCCCGGAGAGTCGCAGGTTGATGGCGATGCACTTTAGCTTCAGCTGTCTTTTTAGTTATATTTTATTTTGTACTCCACTTGAGACATTTTTAGACTTAAGAAGTTTATGTTCTAGAGTTGTAAAGGCTATGTGCCTTATTTCCTGTATCAGATATTCTGTACTTTGAGATATGTTGAGATCTCCAGAATTGTTACTATTCATTTCAGACTTTGACTATGTACTCCAGTTTATTCCTTTCAGACTTTGACTATGTACTTTAGTTTATTTCGTTGATGATATGCGTTATGTCCTATCATTTCATCCAGTATTGTTGATTTACCTTTTTCTTGCTTTGTACCTACACCTGTTGTTGTTTCCACTAGAGAGATAATAATTGTGATGGTGAAACGTGTTATTGCACGGTGTGGTGCATGGCAGGTTTGACATTCTTGGTTTCACCTAGGACTGCAGCCTTGTGTGAACCCAGGGGCGTCACACCTCACCTCGAGGAGATCTCCACTATCATAACCGGGTTTTCTATGCTAACCCGAATAACGTTTACACCATACAATATCGGTTTTTAACGTTCACCGATCAACGATCACAATCTCACAGTGTAACTACACTCCACACCATCTAAGTGTTGGTCTCTAGCCCGTGTTTTTCCTCAAGTGCTCGGATACAACCTCTCCCTAGGTTCGTCAACCGATGCCACTCCTCTTGGAAGCGACCACACACTCCTCTCAGTGTACTAGTGTATTACAAAGTGAATCCTCACAATTAAAGCTCACAAATCAAATGATTATTCTCTAAACAAGGTGAGAACTCAATTAAGCATAACTCTTAGTCACAAACCCACAACCCCAAATTATACTATGAATGTAAATACAATAAGCTCAATAGGTTGTGTGTGAACAAAGAGATAAATCAAAATAAGTCTAAACTCAATTTAATCTAGCAAAATAAATATGACAAGTTAAGCATAAATAAGCTAGATAAAGAGTTTAAGAAAACTTCTCTAAAATAAGAGTGGAGGGATGTAGATTGAAGCCCAAACAAGATTTATGATCTCCTCAAACTCTTGTGAAATTCTCTTCACGAACAATCTCTTAACCCACACTTAAACAAAACTTAAACTCTTGTAAAAACTTGTTTAAAACATCCCTTAGTAGTAGAAAATAGTTATGGCAAAGTGGTATATATAGGCTTGAAGAAAAAAACTCAAAAAACCTCAAAAACCTAATAAAAAACAAAAAACTAGATGTTATCGTTACTGTGCAATGGTCGACTGCTACAGTAATGGTGTCGACCATATTGTAGCACGGTTGACCGTACTGTTCACAGATAGTTTCTGTTTTTTACAGATTCTGGAATTTTGCGTGTCTGACTTTGTAAAATCAATTAAAAATAGTAAATAAATTCCAAAAATCATGAAATTTTGAGAAAAGGTTCTAGATATGTAGATAAACATGTTAGAAATATAACTTCTGAAATATCACTTTCTCGTTGTTTGAACACAGATATACAGTTTCTAAAAAAACTGCTGATAACATGTTTATGTAAATTCAATTGAAAATAACAAAACAACTCCAAAATTAGTAAAACATGGGAAAATATTTGTATATATGATGATAAACATGTAAATGAAGAAATTTTTCAAATTACTTTTCTCAATTGTGAAAACGCATCTGTTTTGTAAAAACATGCACGAACATGTGCATGAACATGAGCTTATTTAAAACTTAATTTTGTAAATTCAAATAAACATAACAAATTAATTACAAAATTGATAAACCTTTAGAAAACATTTATAAACATGTTAGAAAAAGAATTTCTCAAATTGGATTTCTCATTTGTAAAAACTCATGTATTTTACAAGTGTGTCCAAAACATGAAAATGTGATATACATGAAATTTGATGTTTTGACATAAACAATGTTTTGAAACCCTATAAAATAGTTTTATAGACTTAATGAAATATGTATACACTGATTGTTAAGTCTATAAATCAAAACTTGTGTATATATATATATAACTATATATATAAAAACCAAATACGTGTGTGTATATATGATTAAGCTTAAAGTACTAACACACATAATATAAAACCTAAACTAAATATACCCAAACTTGATTGATCTTCGATGTAGCTCAACTTGGAACTCTTGCGGATGAATATAGAACTTGGATCGTCAATTTGAATTGCATAGGCTTCAACCACTATTCCGCCAACCTCCATTGGATATGATCGTGAATGCTCGATTCTATACATCCTCTAACTTGTTATTTGTTTACAATAAATAGAATTATACAAATACTAGACAAACAACATTAGAAGTAAATTATTTTTTAAACATCATCAAAACAAGAAGGCCAACAGACTAGTTATATATTTCTTATACATAGATCGAGATTAATATTTAATTATCTACAATTTGAGACATATGATATATACATGAGGGTTTCCTTGTTTAGATTATTTTGCTCGACGTACTATGTCTCGTGTTGTAGATTTTTAAGTATTAATTCCATCTAGTTGTATGACCTTGTTACTCAAATTTTTATGGTTTTTTCTGATTGTTATACTCTAATGGTTGATTGCATCTAGCTTGTTAGTATTCCAGCTGCATGTTTCTATTTATTATTAATATTGTTACTGCATTTGGTCGTTAGACCATTTCTATTCTTCTTTGGGGGATCTTACCGTGTGCCATGCACCCTGACGTACTCTTGTTCTCTCGGGTTATACGTCAGATTTAGAAGACAGACAGGTTCTGCAGGAGCCAGAATATCCTCCACAGGAATGTCTTGAAGACGGAGCCGAAGAGGAATCCGAAGCCATGTGTTTCTTTTATTTGTTGATAGTCCTAGTTTATTTTTGTTGCACATTCCTTTTCTGCTTGATCAGTGTATTTTTATATTCCCTAGTATTTTAGTTGGACAAATTTGTATAAGGGCATGTTGACCAGAACTTTATGTCTGGGATGATATTTTATTTGTGATATGTATCTTTCTGTTCTGAGTTGTTTATTATATTCTTGCTACTTTGATTGGGGACTTGTGCCTTCGCTTTATATTGCTTGACGCTTAGCATATTAGATTGAGTAGAAGGTCTAGTATTTTTCTCCTCAGTATAATACGTCGCGGGCTTATTCATATCCCGATTCTTGAATATTTTGGGAAGCGGGACATGATAGGTTTTTATGGTGGCCCATGCAGGTCACGGTCCCGAGTTCCTACCAGTGAGAATATAATGAATAATTTAGACGCATATTATATTTTATCCGTAAGACTATAATTAGCCCTTATCCTATCATCTCGATATATTATGTCTTAGTCCCTACCCTATCACTTTTTTACTCCGAAACTTTCCACTGTTTCTTGTCTCGTCACTTCCGGACTACATTCCCTTTGTATAACTACTCTTTCCTCGTACCGGCTGTTATTTTATGTGTTATTATTTTTACACTATGTTTTCTTTTATTTGACTTATATATCATTTGATTGTATTGATTTCTACATTATTTATTACATTATTTTATTTATCACACACAGTGTTATATTGTATATTTTTTATTAAAAATATATATCATTACTTATACATTTTTAATTGTTCAAATCATGTCATTAGATTTCACATATACATCACATAACGTATCTGATATTTAGATTATTTTATAGTGCTTAATTATACTTTTGCATATCTACATTATGTATGTGTGTGTTTTCTGTCATACCATCAATTATTTACTTATGTTTTAGATTATTGTATATTGTTCGTGTTTTAAGTAATGTACGTTAATAAGTTCATGATTTTAATTTTCCATATGTACATTCTTATTCTTTGTTTTTCAACTCACAACATTTTCAGTACATAGTTTTTATCAGTTAGTTTTGTCTTTTTTAGGTTGTTTTAGTATATTCACATTGGTTTCGTTATTTCTAAGAGCAATGTATTTCTATTTTGATATTTAAGATATTATTCCAATTGTTAGGTTTGGAATTTGAGTTACTAATTATATGTTTTTTGTTATATTATCTCGTATCATTAATTATTATTCTTTTATAATTAATATAAAGATAATTCTAAATAGTGTTTGTGGGTATGCATAGTATTTACTCTTGGGTTGTTAATGGTGCATTTGCATATTTGCTGTTTCTTGCTTCATTTTTGATATGCATTATTTTGTCATTACGGTAATATTCATTATATACGCATGTTATTTTTTATTGTTTATTTTATAGTGTTTTTAGATTTTTATGTCGTTTTATTGTGTTATTATCTGTTGTTCATTCTCTATTCATTATTTTTGTTTACTTGTACTGTGTTTTACTTTTTTATTCTTTTATACTTACTATTCTCTTTTTATTATAGTATATTCACGTAGATTATTATATTTACAATGTATATTTTTTTATTAATTTATAGTCATTCATCATTTTTAGTATTAACTATGTCTAATCGTGTTATGTTTTATGTATTATCAGTGTTTATGTTCACATGCTTATCAGTCATTCATGATGCATTTATCTATAATATATTGGTGTTTTATTATACGAATTTATGCCCTTCTTTATTTTCATTGTTTATAAATCTATTTTATCTTCCATGGTTCATATTTTATGTATTATTTATCTTTATTTATATATTTTTATGCTAATCATATTTATGTAATTTTGACTACTATACAATATATTGTTATATATGAATTGATTTTATATAGTAAAAATTATTATTATTGTATCTTGCTTATATTTATTATTTTACCTTATGAATATTACTAATGGTTCTGATTTCCATATTGTTTGTCGAATATATAATTATGTCCTTCCTATTATGTTTTGTATAATATGTTTATTTTGAATCGCTTATTTGCTCTTATGTCCATTTTATCATATAATATTTTATGACTATTTCTATCATAATTTATCTTGTTCGCATGATTAGTACTATGAGTATTCAGACTTTTGTATACTTATTATATGTATGTGCTTTCATTTTTAATGGCTATTATATATGATGATTTTATTTGCCTTATTATTGCTTAATACTTGACTTAGTATTAGGTCTTGTATGATAATTATTTAATGCCATATGTTCTTAAAAATTATTGATTATAACCATAACTATTTATTGTATTTATCATCCATGGTATTGCGTATTAAATGTTATATTTTTGCTTTATTCATTAATGATCTATGTGTACCATAAGATTGTATGTTTTGTGTGTATTACTATACTTATTTCATCATTTTGAAATGATTACTTTGATTATACAAACATATTAATAGTTAGTTAACTGATTTTTATTTGTTTATTTCTTGCATTCTAGCTGATTTATGTGACACTGTTAGTCATGTTATTATTCTGAATTTACATCCTTGATTTATTTTATACATATATATGATTTACGCAAATACTCTTATTATTCATTGTGTATATCTTAATTTGTATGATTATATGCTTCTTCTTGTTAATTTAACAAATAATATTCATGATTTCAACTGAACATGATTATTGATTTTATATCTATTTGCGTGATAATAATTTACTTTACATAATTCATATAGCTGATTACTTTATTACTGTACAGATTTATTTATCCCTATTATGTTGACTAATACCTTCTCCCATTACTTAATTGATAATTACGCGATTTGTATTTGTTTTTGTTTTAAATTACACTATATCTTTTATCATAATAATCTTGTTGTATGTGATATATGTTCCGTACTTTTTGAATGATTCGTGTATTACGCATATGTATTCATGTTATTATGATACATATATTTATATTTTCTATGTATTTTTTAAGATAATTATCATCTTTTGTGTCTCATGTGTACTAAATATTAGCATATTTTATGATTGCGATACTTCTGTATATATTATGACATGAATTTATTTCATACACTACTAATTGTTCTTCTATGTACTAATTTTGAATTGCTTGATATCACCTTATATTAGTATACAAGTAATCATTTTTATATTTTTATATGTCTATTGCTGTGTTTTTGATAAATACTTTGTAATTTATTTTTCTAAGTGTGTCTGACTATATTGATATTATGAATTGATTGGGAGATTATAATTTTATCCTTTGACATGTATATATTATTTAATTAATATTTTGTTATTTTAATGATAGAAGTAATTTCCCATCCACCTTGATGAAAAATTAATTCATGTGTGTTATGATATTGTTATTATGGTCTGTTATATGCATGGTGTATCTCAGCTGTTACATGTTATATTTTGTGTCGTTATTATTTTACATTCTCATCTTCTTATGGATATCATTCTATATCTGTCCGTGGGTTCTTATTTTAATTTCGAAGATGGAATTTGTTTTAAGGGGGTAGAATGTATTGACCCTTAATTTTTGATACAGGTTTAAATAAATTTTTTAGTATTTTAAAATATTAAATTATTATTTTAAAAGAGTATTTATATTTTCTTGATTTTCTAGGATTTTCTATGATTTAAAAATCTGATTTTATATCTATTTAATGATTTTGATAATTATAAATTAAATTGTTGCGGTGAAAACTTTTAAATTAATATTGGTTATTTAATTATTATGATTGTTATTATTATTTATGTAATTAATTTATATTTTTTCCCCTAATTATTTGTTATCTAATTCTAAATTATTTAACCCTAACCCTAAATGTATATATATTCTCTCTCTCTCTCTCTCTCTCTCTCTCTCTCTCTCTCTCTCTCTCT
>BQKN01000121.1:46279-61986 GCA_022839385.1 Asparagus kiusianus | reverse complement strand
TCTCTCTCTCTCTCTCTCTCTCTCTCTCTCTCTCTCTCTCTCTCTCTTCTTCATCCGCACACAGCACCTCTGTTGTCCTCCCCTTGCAGCCCACACCCGCAGCCCCCACGCCTGCAGCCAGCCTGTTGCTACCAAGCCCTTCCTTCCTCGTCACCCCGACCTCCTCTTCCACCTTCCTGAGCTCACACCCCAACCCCAAACCCATCTCTTCTAGCGCCTCCTCCCCCTCTTTTCCAAGATCCTCTCCCTCATCCCGCCATTGCCACTCCAGCCACCTCAACCGCCACCTCTCTCCCTCCTCCGACCAGCCTCCCCACTTAACCACCAACCAGATCCGCTAGCCTCCTGCTCCTCACTCCCCTTATATCCGCCCCCTTGCCCTCCAGCCCATCGTTGCCGCCCTGGGCATCGTCGCTATCACCCTCAACCCCTGCTTAACCGCCAGCCGACTAGGACTACCTCACGCCGCCTCTAACACCCCCTCAGCAGCCCAGTCGCCGACCACGCCCTCTAAGCTCACCTCTTCTCCTTCCTGCACCTCCCCCACTGAGCCCGACGCCCCTCTCTCCTCTTCCTTAAACCATGCCGTCTTGCCCTGTAGCCACTCTGCAGCCTTCACCCCTCTCTCCTCCCCTCTCCACAGGTCACTGTAGCCACCATCACCACCGACACCCGTCTCCTCTTCCTCCTCCGCTCGCCCCGCCTCCTCCTCCCTTAACCGTGACGCCACCTGACGCCGCCTCCAACTCGAACCCCGATCTTTCGTTGACGCCACCGCGTCGTGCTTCATTCCACTGCCCTCTTACACCATCGTCGCCGCCTCATCAATGGGTCGTAGCCTCGCATGTCAACGTCGATCCGTTCGACGATAAACCCCGAGGCAAGATGCCTCTACTCAGCTTATTATTTATTAAAATACTTAGATCCGTTATGAATTACATACATATTTTAGACTGCGATTTTATTATGTTATAGTATGTATTCGTAATTATTTGCGCGGGTTTGTTTGATGAAGTTATGAATTATTTGCATATATTAAATTGTGATGTTATTATTTGTGTGGATTGTTTCATGAATAATATTAAATAAATCATAATAATATTCTAAGTAGTGTTTTTTAGAATAATTATAATAAAATAAAAGAATTTATTTTTACAACAGAATCATTTTAGATAGTTAATAATAAATTTAAATAATTTATTTAGGATAATTATAACATTTTAAAATAATTTTTTTGAGAAAAAGATTCATTTTAGAATAATGAATATTTTAAAAGAGTTTATTTGAAAAGAAAATTTATTTTTGAATGATGTTAACGAGGAATAAATAATTTATCTTGAAAAAGGAATTATTTTAAGTTATTATATAAATTCTAAAAGAATTTATTTTTAGAAAAAGAATTATTTTAAATTAATTATCATGAGAAATGATTTAAAATAAATTTATTTTGGAAAAAGATTATTTTCTAAATTATATAGATGTTGTTTATGATTTATAATTCTTAAATTTAATTATATGATATGCCATGATTCATTTGCACATGATCAGTTGGATTTATTACTTTCTTGTTGTGATCGAGAACTATTAGTAGTTCATGACTTAGTGGCTTTGCGTGTCATGAATAAGACTTAGTGACATGTGTGGGTGCGTTGACCATACTTAAGGGGCTAATAATTAATCTATTATAGGCCTAGAAACACAAGAGAAGTTGGGGTAGGAAAGTCATTGTTCGCATGATCGAATGTGATTGTTGATTATCTTCCAGGATCTCACCAGTGAATCGTTTCGCATTGGGTTTAGTTTGTTAAGCCCGTGAATTGTTTCGCACGTGGTCAGTGACATCGTTTCGTCACCCGAGTTTTTCTTGAGCTCGGACCAGGCTGAAATCGGATTGCGTGTAGTCCTCTTACCGATTCATTTCACAGTAATGGATGCGCGTAGAGGATCGTGAACAGTCAGTTATCTGGTAATGCGAATATTGACCTATTTGAGATTTGGACCAGTGAGCTGTTATAGGATGATTAGTTACATGACCTCGTTACTTAGATGATTATGGATTCTTGTGAGATGTGGACTAGTTATATTTTTTTCATGCATAGATCGAGATTAATATTTAATTATCTATAATTTAAGACATATGATATATACATGAGGGTTTCCTTGTTTGGATTATTTCGTTTGAAGTACTATGTCTCGTATTGAAGATTTTTAAGTATTAATTTCATCTAGTTGTATGACCTTGTTACTCGGATGTTTATGGTTTCTTCTGATTGTTATACTCTAGTGGTGGATTGCATCTAGCTTGTTAGTATTCTAGCTGCATGTTTCTATTTATTATTATTATTGTTATTGTATTTAGTCGTTAGACTGTTTCTATTCTTCTTTATGGGATCTTGTCGTGTGCCATACACGCTGACGTACTCTTATTCTCTCGGGTTGTACATTAGATTTAGAATACGGACAGGTTCAGTAGGAGCCGAGTATCCTCCACAGGAAGGTCTTGAAGACAGAGCAGAAGAAGAAGCCGAAGCCTAGTCTATCTTTTATTAGTTGATGGTCCTAGTTTACTTTTGTAGCACTTTCATTTTCTGCTTGATCAGTGTATTTTTTATATTCCCTTATATTTCAGTTGGACAAATTTGTATAAGGGCATGTTAACCTGAATTTTATGTTTCGAATGATATTTTATTTGTGATATGTATGTTTTTGTTCTGAGTTGTTTATTATATTCTCACTACTATGATCGGGGACCTGTGCCTGCACTTTATATTGCTTGACGCTTAGCGTATTAGATTGAGTAGAAGGTCTAGTACTTTTCTCCTCAGTCTAATATATCGCTGGCTTGTTCATGTCCCGATTCCTGAGTATTTTGGGAAGCGGGGCGTGACAACGAGTATAAACTGCTTCTTCATACACTTTGACAAGTATACGAGTATAAACTACTCCTTCACTCCAACTGGTGCATGAGTATAAACTGCTCCTACTAGTGCACGAGGCTAAACTGCTTCTTCCCTCCCACTAGTGCATGAGGCTAAACTGCTCCTTACTTCCGACCGGTATATGAGGTTAAACTACTCCTTACACTTCCACTTCGATCAAACCTTCCTACAATTAGGACCAAAGCCAAAATCCTCTCTCGATTAATTCCAAGAACGAGAGGCCCACCAAATTGAACAATCAAACCTTTAAATAGTTAGGATCGTCTCAAATTCCCTTTTGGTCAAACCTCCAGATAGTTAGGGCCAAAGCTAAAGTTCCTCATCAGTCCTTCCTAATAGGATGGCGGGTCCCCAAAACTATGATGTTAACAATCACCTCTGATAGTCCTATCCAAATTTCCCCTGTCAATCCTCTTCAACAGGCGACAGGCCCACTCCCATTGTCACATTAACAATCACCTCTGATAAATTAACTGACCAATCTTCTTCAATAGGATGGTAAGTCTATAGAGTTGTTCAAAATTGCAACCAACCCCCACTGTCATATTAACAGTCACGTCTGACAAATCAACTTACCAATCCTCTTCAATAGGATGGTAAGCCCACAAAGTTGCTCAAAATCACAACAAACTCCTATTGTCATATTAACAATCACCTCTGACAAATCAACTTACCAATCCTCTTTAATAGGATGGTAAGCGTACAAAGTTGCTCAAAATCGCAACCAACTTCCACTGTCACGTTAATAGTCACCTCTAACAATTAACTTACCAATCCTCTTCAATAGGATGGTAAGCCCTCAAAGTCACTCCGATCGCGACAATCCCGTCATGTTAACACTAAACCACTGCGAAAATCCCCCACCAATCCTCTCCAATAGGATGATGGGTCCACAAAACTATCACGTTAACAATTACCTCTGATCGTCAACTTCGTCATTCCCACAAATGGAATTGTCCAATCAGTTGTCAACTCATTTGTTCCTGAACGATCTGATCCATTCCATGCATTCTTATTTTCTTAGAACAATCGATGGGTAGTAGCCTACCATACGATGTGCTCCTATATCAATCAATCGTCACACACCTTCGTTCCTAGACAATTTGGCCTATCCTAATTACAGCTTAACGGTTGTAATTAACCCGACCCGACGCCTCGAACGGCTAAGGCTAGAGAAAAAATTTTAGTGTTAAGTCTAAAAGAAACTTCTCGACAACTCATCTTATTGATGGGAATAATATGGCTAGGCCGATTCAAACGGTAATCGATAAAGACAAATCAAACCTGTTGATAGCTGAGAGTTTGCTAAAAATCCTAAGTGTTGATCAACAAAAAGGAAAAATGCACGAGTTATTCAAAATGCAATGATCAGATGATAAATGAATAATTTCATTCATAACAGCAGATATTGAGAAAATACATTTGAACAAAGTTATGAAAGTACATTCCAAACGAAGTCAAGACAATACGTTCGAACAAAGATAACAAAAACATCTCAAAATCAACCTCGATAGACTTAGTCCAGCAAACTGAAGGAGGAAAGCTTAGCCTTAACAACAGCTAGCCTCTTCGCCTAATCCGCTCGGATCTGCTCCTCAGCTTCCTTCTAGAGCTCGGCCTCAGCAAGAGCAGCAGTAGTATTGGTAGTTGTTTCTTCCCGATGTAGTGCTTGGAGAGCTTCCATTGGTTCACTATAAGAACTATGAACTCTGGTGCTCTCGAGCTTAAAGTCCTTCATGGTCGCCTCTCCCTGGGCAATCCTGACCTGGTACGCTCGACAATATTATTGTAAGCATCCATCTTGGTCTGCAAGTGACGTTCTCGCTCACACAAGTTCACGACAATAAACTCCTGCTCCGATATAGGTCTCGCTCGGGCTTTGCACTCCTATATCCTCTGAATCTGAGCTTTGATTATGAATGATGCCACCATGTCGTGCGGATTGGTGAATACCAGCTCTTCCAAATGATGCACAACTTCCTCCAGGCGAATGAGCTTTTGTTCATAGCCTGGCCAGGCCGATACCTCCCATACACTGGATGTCCTTCAAGCTATCTGCTACGAAGGGATTAAAGTAAGAAAAGGAACTCCGTCCAATGCTAACGATAAAGATTGCTTGTTTCATAGCATTCTCTAACCGTTGGATGAGGCCTTGCACGGAGCCGAGGTCCGGAGAAGCATATTCTTGACCAGGGGCCATCATAGCAATGAGCTGCACCCTGAGGAGAGGCCGTCATCATAAACAGGCGGCCTCCATCCATAGCCCCCTATGTTGGCCGAGTTAGGGAAGCCAGACTTACACTTGGGCTGTGGGGAGTATGTCCGAGAAAATGCCGGAGCGGTCAACTCCTCGTCATCTTCAGATATCAGAATGGACTCAGACTCTAATCTCACCGACCTCCTCTTGCGGGAAATCTCCTCATATCCGTTTGTTTCCTCTCTGGAGAGGGGTCTCTTCCTAGAGGATCTTAGGTTGTGAGGCCTAACAACTGGGCCTCCTCTCAAGCTGCAAAATACAATGAAAATAAGTTAGAAATTTTGACTCAAAAGGTCAAAAAATTTCTAAGTCATGAATACAGGTGGCCTACGAAGTGCAGGTGAGCTCCATCATGTGAACGAACAAACAAAGATCACCTGACAAAGGCCAAAGCTCGCCAGATAGCTAAGCTCAACTGATAAAGGTAGAAACTCGCCAATCAAGCGAAGCTCGCCTAATGGAAGCAGAGCTCACCTAACAAGAAAGCTCGCCTGAATAGCAGAACTTCGCAGGAGTCGACGAAGTTCGCCATAGAAGATGAACAAAACGATGTTCATCTTCCCAATCCCACTCGTTTATGCATTTGTAACAACCGTAAATTTTGATACGTATTTAAATAAAATTTTCTAGTATTTAAAATATTATATTATATTTTGTTAATACTTTTCCTAATTTCTGAAATGTTATGAGTTTTAAAAAAATAAATAAATAAATAAAATATATAGTCCTGAAAGCATTAATTCTGTGAAATATTAATTTATAGCTATAATGAATATTTTAAATAATTATTTTAACTATTGATACTATTAAAAATTTTTATGTAAATTTGAGCTTAGTACATTAGAACATATTTAAATATATAAATATTTGGCTGTTAATTATTTATTAATATTATTATATAGTTAATTATTATTATTAGGACTATTTTTAAATATTATGAATAAGTAAATAAATAAATATTTCTCATAATCTTCTTTCCCCTTAATTTTCTCTCATTTGAATTCCTACCATAATCTCCCTAATCAATCTTCCAATCAATTCCCTAATCTTCATTTAACTATTTCCTATTTACTCCCGTATTTCTCTCCCTCTCACAATTTGACAGCTCAACCTCCTCCTCTTTATTTTTTATTCCTTAAATGTACCTAATCCTAACCTACACTCCCTGTATAAATATCTTTTTCTCTTCTTTTCACGTGACCACCTAAGTCAGCCGCCTACCCCCTTCACCGTACTCTCTCTCTTCTCTCTCTTCTTTTCTCTTCGACCGCACAGCATCCCAGCCCTCGACCCGCGTTCGTCCCCACCTCCAAGACCGCCGACGACGCCGCCCGACCCCTATCGCCGTCGAGCCCTCGCCCAATCCCCTCCGGCCAGCCCAGCCACCACCGACTTCGCCGTCCGCCTCCTGGACCACCACCGCTCATCTCAGTGCCGACCCCAGCTTCGTCGCCTTCCCCTTGCTGCCGCCCCTGACCGCCGTACGAAACCCGCCGCTCCGCCTCCGAGATCGCTGACCGCCGCCCGATGCCCCCACTTCGCCGCCGGCAAGCCCCGTGGCCGCCCTCGCCACCAGCACCCGCCTGCATCGAGCTCCGAACGGCCACCACACCCCGAGCAGCCCCGACGATGCCGTCGAACGCCTCCTCACCGGCAACCGCCCGACAGAACCGCCGTTCCTCCTCGCCGGCAGCCGCTCGACAGATCCGCACCGTTCCGTAGGCAAGATCTCGCATTTACTTTTGTTTCGTAATTAATGATTTATCTTGTAATTAATATGGAGATTAGATGCAAATAAATTATTTTATAGATAATACTGTTGTTAGTATGATTATTACATATAGTTAAAATTATTATTGTGGTTAATACGTATGTTGAATATCTGCGTGGAATGATGATTGCGAGCGCACCATGAAAATTAGATTAATAATGTTGTTATTTGTATTTTTAAGAATTTCGGACATGAAATGACAAGTTATGTGCTAAATTAGAATTTATGTATTTTTATCGAAAAGAAATTAATTAAGGGAAATTTATAAAATAGGAAAATATTATTTTTCATGCAGAAAAGAATTATTATATTATATTATATAAATCCTTGTTATTTTAATTCCGAGGGAGGAATTTGTTTTAAGGGGGGTAGGATGTAACAACCGTAAATTTTGATACGTATTTAAATAAAATTTTCTAGTATTTAAAATATTATATTATATTTTGTTAATACTTTCCTAATTTCTGAAATGTTATGAGTTTTAAAAAAATAAATAAATAAAATATATAGTCCTGAAAGTATTAATTCTGTGAAATATTAATTTATAGCTATAATGAATATTTTAAATAATTATTTTAACTATTGATACTATTAAAATTTTTTATGTAAATTTGAGCTTAGTACATTAGAACATATTTAAATATATAAATATTTGGCTGTTAATTATTTATTAATATTATTATATGGTTAATTATTATTATAAGGATTATTTTTAAATATTATGAATAAGTAAATAAATAAATATTTCCCATAATCTTCTTTCCCCTTAATTTTCTCTCATTTGAATTCCTACCATATTCTTCCTAATCAATTTTCCAATCAACCCCAAATCACTCCCCATGATTTTCTCCAGCCAAAAATTAATCCTTCCAGTTTTCTCTTATTTCAAAATTCAAAAAAAGAAAACATAATCAAATCCTTCTCTCTCTCCCCTTCCATAAACAAATCTTTCTTTTTCCCTCCCCATACCCGTACTCTCTCTCCTGTACTTCTTTGTTTTTTCTTTCTCTCACGAAATCATCTCTCTCTCTCCTCCATTTCCCAAAACCTTAACCCAGCTCCCCTTTCTCTCGTTCTCTCTCTCATCTTCTTCACGCGAAAATCCCCACGCCAGCCGGGCTCCCCCTTTGAGCTCACCTCCGACCGTCACACGCAGCCCCGCTTCCGCCTCCGCGTCCGCCGCCGTCCCGCCGCTCTTCTCCGTCAAAACCCGTCGTTCACCGCCCCTCCGCCGCGCTCGTCCCCGCGCTCGAACCCTGACCGCCATCGCCAGCGACGCCGGAGCTCCAGCCGACGAACCCGAGCCCTCCTCCGTTGCCAGCAACCCCACCGTGCTGAGCTCCACCCTAACCCCTGCCTTCCCTTCTCGTCGCCGCAGCCGACGGCCACTTGAGCGCCACCACCACTACCCAACACCCCGCCGCCTGCAGCTTCCCCGCTGAACCCCCCCCCCCCCCGCAGCCTCCGCCTGAGCCGTAGCCACCGCCGGCGAACTCCAGCCCCTACCCAAGATCCCCGCGCCACCAGCTTCGCCACCGAACCCAACACCCCGAGCACCGCCGCGCCACCCTGAGCAGCCGCCAACCCCCGCAGCAGTCAGCCCCGACCACGAGCTCACCTTCGCCACCTCGATAACCACCAGATCTGTTGTTCGTCGCCAAGATCCCGCAGTCCCTCGTCGGAGTTCCCCGCTGTGCCGCGCTCTCCTCGTCAGATCCGACCCGTGCCGTCAACATCGAATCATTCGACGAACCCCGAGGCAAGATCTCGCTTGCTCAGAACTATTTTTCTATTTATTATGAATTATCTGTAATTTTAGATCTGTTAATATTTACCTGCGTGGGTTTGATGAATAATATTGAATGAATAGTAATTATGTGATAAATAGTATTTTTAGAACTAATATAATAATTAAAGAATTTATTTTGGGTAACAGAATTATTTTAGATTAATCATAATATTTTTAGAATTTATGTTGTAGAATGAAATTATTTTTAAATGATGAATGTTTTCAAAGAAGTTATTTTGGTAAGAGTTTATTTTTGTGTTATGACTGTGTGATTGATAGTTGAAGAACACGACATTTCATGTACATTAACACCGACATGATGACACTCTTATTTATACTCATTCATTATCACATATGCATACCTGATTCATCGTTAGTCTATATAGTCATGTTCACCATATGATTTGCATAAAATAATTATATTTATTTATTATTTCTTGTTTTGTTGATAACCGTTAGTTGTTCATGTTCTTAGTGGCCTAGTGTGTCGTGTATAGGACGTAGATACTTGTGATTTGTTGACTTAGAAAAGCTAGAAGAGTTAAGATGGGGAATTCTTGGTTTAGGTGATCGGATGGTATTGTTGATTATTCCAGGCTCGCACTAACGATATTCCTGTGTAGCGTTGGGGTGGGTCTGAGGTGTCGTGATATGTGGTTGTTGATTATTCCAGGCTCGCACCAACGATATTCCTGTGTAGCGTTGGGGTGGGTCTAAGGTGATGTGATATTATGCTTGTTGATTATTTCCAGGCTCGCAACAGTGAAATTCCTGTGTAGCACTGGGGTGGGTCTGAGGGGGGTAGTGAAAAGTTGTACGTAAATGATTTGGTGAACAATCGATTATTTAAGAATATGAACCTTGACTCTAGTGAGATGTGAACCAGTGAGTTGTGATAGGATGACTAGTTATGTTCTTTTCATACATAGATTGGGGTTAATATTTAATTATCTACAATTTGAGACATATGGTATATACATGAGAGTTTTCTTGTTTGGATTATTTCGCTCGACGTACTACGTCTCTTGTTGTAGATTTTTAAATATTAATTTTATCTATTGTATGATCTTGTTGCTTGGATGGTTTCAGATTGCTACCTGCATGATCTTGTCACTTGGTTGATTTTTGGATTCGTCTGATTATTAGTATTCCAGTTGCACGCCTCTATTGTTATTCTATCATCACATGTTCTATTTTTATTTCTATTATCGCATTGACCACGCATATATTATCATTACTGTTATTGTATTTGTCCTGCCTTGGGGGATCTTGCCGTGTGTTTCACACGCTGACGTACTCTTATTTTCTGGGTGTACGTCAGATTTAGGAGATGGACAGCCTCAGTTTGGGATAGTACAGGAGCCAGAGGATTCGCAGTAGGGGTGTATTGCAGAAGGAGTAGAAGAACCAACTGAAGCGTAGTGATTTTCTTCCGTAGTAGTAGTTAGACGTTAAAACTCTTTTACCGTACTTTTCTTTAGTTTGATGATAGATTTAGTTATTTTATTTCTTTTTATTATGGACTATGTATTTCTTATTTCCTAGTTGAACTGTTGTTGTAATAAGGGTACGTTTGACCCATATTTTATGTCTGGGATGACTTACTATGGATGATATGCTTATTTCTTATTCTGGGTTGTCATTATATTCTTGCTATGTGTGATCGGGGACCTGTGACTTCGTATTGTTTTTATTTCTAGACGCTTAGCGTATTGGATTGAGAAGAAAAGAAAAGAAAAGAAAAATGATAGCGTATATTTCTTCTCAATCTAATACGTCGCGGGCTTGTTCGCGTCCCGATTCCCCGTGTATTTTGGGAAGCGGGGCGTGACAGCATTCATTTCACACCCATAGTCCTTAACTTACCTTGGTGAGTTCAGGGTACGTTTAGGGGTGGTCGCGGGAGCAGCGGCAACGTCGGTGGCAACGGAGGAAAAGCATGATTCCTTCTTCCCTACGAGGGTTCGGGTTTTCTTTGAGAACTTGAACAAAAGTTTCGATAGTACAGTAACCTCCCAATGAGGAAGACGAGTGCTTCATATAGGCGAATCTCAACAGTTGAGATTCACCCATTCAGTTGAAACGAGCGGTTCAGATCTCTTGCAATGGTTCGATTCGACAGTTCTAATCAAACGGCCGTGAGCGTGGCAGGAAGTTTGGAATTCCAAAATGAATGACCAAGATTTGGTGGCTCGGGCCATGATCTCTCGTCGAATCAATGGTTGAGATTAAGAATCTCCTTAGCTGGCAAGCGCTAGAGCCCGCCTGCAGACACGTAGCTCGCCTGACACTAGCTTGAGCCTTGCCTGCAGTGATCCAGCTTGCTTGCATGCAAAAGCTCGCCTGCACATTTGGAGCTCACCCGCATGTTTGGAGCTCACTCGCTAATAGCTTGAGCTCGCCTAAAGACTCGAGCACACCTACACTTCATCGAGCTCGCCTGAAGAGCTCAACTTAACAAAGGGGCTCATACTCGTCCTAACCAATGAACAGTGATCCTCTTCATTCAAAGTGTTCCAGACCACATTCAACCTGATTTAGGTCAGAAAACTTTGAAGGGGGTTTTGTACGCAATAAAAATTACCTTTACACAAGAGAGCTCAAACCTCTCCCATTAGGGCTCGCCTGCATGCTCAAAGCAAGCAAAAGGTCAAGGAGAGCTTTCCCGCATGCTCAAAGTAAGCAAAAGGCCAAGCATGCCTGTCCCACAGCTGGGTCTCCCTTGCAAGCCAAAGCTCACCAACATGCTTTGCTCGCCTGCAAACCAAAGCTCGCCTGTAATGCTTAACTTGTCAGCATAAGTAAAGTTTGCCTGCACTCAAGAGGCCAAGTTGAGTTCGTCTGCAAGCTAAAGCTCGCCTGTTAGTTTGGCTCGCATGCACGTGCAAACCTTGCCAACCTCGCCTATTTTCTTGACTCGCCAGCACGAGTCAAGCTCGCCCGATTATCGAGCTCACCAGCACGAACTTGACCTTGCTTGAACACTTGACTCGCCAGCATGAGTCAAGCTCGCCTGCAGCGAATTCGCCCGCACGAACATAGCTTGTCAATGAACGCCAGCTCTTATGCTCGAGGGGCCCGCCAACTAACCCCGTCTGTTCGCCAAGCTCACCTACAAGCTTGCTTGAACGTGTTAGCCCCTAATGCCACTAGGAAAGAACCCTAGGGGGTGAATAGGATTTATGCTAATTTAATCTGATTTTATGCCAATTAAAAATTTGTTAACGAATATCCTAGCAAATGAGATATGCAACAATATTTTGCGATAAGCAATATAAACAAGGGTAAATAAACTATAAACAAATACAAATAATATAGTGGATAAATTTGACAATGAGAGAATGACGATAGAGATAAACAAATTATAATTGCACAAGCCAAACTCAAACACATAAGAAATGAACATGGAGTTCGGACCTTCCATCCTACGTCTCTGTTCCCCGCTCCTGGAGAGAATCCACTACAAAAACCGTGTTTTCAATGCTCAAATGAAAATAAATGAATAGGAAATATGAGAATCATGAAAAAAGTTTTCAAATGAAAACAAATCACTCAAATGAAATCATAAATCAAAATTTAAGTCATAAAAGCAAATTTTCAAAACCAAGAAATGAAAAATAAAAACATTAAAAATCTTGGTTTAAAAAATCAAAATGGTTTTGACACCCAAACACTATTGGTGCCGAAAAATTTAGGAACATGAACCCTATCATTTAAGTTCAAAGCCCTTGGGTTATGAACACATTTGGGCGTGTATGGTGAACAAACGCGGTTGAAACAAAAATTGTGTTAAATGACCTTTCCTATTGCAATAAGTGCAATGAAAGGGTTGAAATGATTTGTGTTGACCAAACGAGCGTGCACGAGAATCATTTGCAAAGATAGGTTTTTCTTTTAAATTGTTTTGCAAATGAGAAACTCTCTTCAAATCAAAACAAAATTTGGTTAAATGACCAAAACAACCAAAAATATCACATTTAAACTTTCGTGGCTTAATGAAATCATTTGGCAAAGGTGAAGTCTTTTTAAAATCATAGCAAAATTTTTCCAAATAGCCAAAACATCCACAAAGTTCACATTTAAACACATGAGCATGCTTATGATGAATTTTATGAGTGTGTGCATGTACATGTGTGTGTGATGAAGAAGTCTTTTGAGATGCATAAGAAGCATTAATATTATTATTTTTAGATTTTTGTGCATCATAGCAAAATTTAGATAAATAGCCTTTACGATAACAAATAGAACACTTGTAAACTTTGCTATACAAGTGTGCATATTATGTAGGTGATTTAGAAGTTGTAGCACTAGATTTAGCACACTTGTCCATATGTCTCTTATGATTATCAATGCATGTGTTTAAAGTTGAATCTAAGCATGATATGTAGTTTTTCACAAGATTCAATTCATTATTGGTCACAACATCATTGATAATAGAAGTAGAGCATGTACAGTTATTCTTAAAAGAATCAAATTCATTTCCAATGCATTCTACTTCTAGCATGACATCATTCTTAGCATGAGATAGGCTAGCAATTGATGAAGTTAATTTTTTATTTTCCAAATTTAACATATCATTGTTTTCTTTAATATTTTCATTCTCTTTAACAATGATATCAAACTTGGAAGCTAGCGACTCATGATCGGATTTTAATATAACATGTTTGCTTTTTAAGTCAATAAAATTTTTATGCAACTTAGTGTAGGCATGCATTAACCTATCACATGCACATGCGAGTTTGCTAATGGATAATTCACTTTCGGAATCCAAATCGCATACCTCGCTAGGGCTATCGCCTAACAGCCGTGCTTATGATGATGATGCTCCAATAGAACTTGAAGAGGAAGCCACTAAAGCTCGTCGGATTGCTTCCAAGTTCCCTTGATGCGCTTCTATGAATTTCCACAATGTGTAAGTGCTATCAAATGAATCAAGCTTGTTAGAAAATGATGACTCAAAAGCATTATGAAAAAATTCTAACAAAATCCTGTTCATGGTAAACATTCTTAGATCATTTTTTACTCCACTTGGATTTCACCGAAGTGGGAACAATATAGGCACAATTTATAATTTCTCATAAATCAAAGTGTCTAGATCTAATAAAAAGCTTAAATCTAACACCCCATTGTGCATAGAGAAAATTATCTAAACGAGGAGCAACATTAATGGAAAAACCTACACTAGGTGCACTGTGCATATCCATAATATATATATGTACAAGCAAGACAAATACAATCAAAACTAAATTAGCACAAAAAGATAACTTGGATCTTTTACTCAATCCGATTAGACCATAAATCAAAGAGTACCAAGCTCTGATACCAATTATTACCTCCTAATGCCACTAGGAAAAAACCCTAGAGGGGTATGAATAGAGTTTATGCTAATCTAATTCGATTTTATGCCAATTAAAAATTTGTTAACAAATATCCTAGCAAATAAGATATGCAACAATATTTTGTAAGGTTAAACAATATAAACAAGGGTAAATAAACTATAAACAAATATAAACAATATAGTGGATAAATTTGACAATGAGAGAATGACGATAGAGATAAACAAAATATAAGTGCATAAGCCAAACTCAAACACACAAGAAATCATCACGGAGTTTGGATCTTCTGTCTTACATCTCCACTCCCCACTCTCGAGGAGAATTCACTATACAACCGGGTTTTCAATGCTCACCCAAATAATGTTTACACCACAAAATATCGGTTTTCAACACTCAACGATCAACATTCATAATCACTCACAATGTAACTACATAACTACCACCTCAAATGTTGGCCTCTCACGTGTCTCCCTCAAAAGCTCGGAATTACTACCTCTCACTAGGCTTTACTACCGATGCAACTCCTCTTGGGACCGACCACATCTGTCACCTCTAAACTCCTCTTGGTGTACTTGTGTAATACAAAGTGAATCCTCACAAATTAATGCTCAACATTAAATGATTATTCTCTAAACAAGGTGAGAACTCAATAAAGCCCAACTCTATGTTATAATCATACAGCCCCAAATATACTATGTATGAAAAATACTAAAAGCTCAATGTGGGTTTGTGTAACAAAGAAATGAATCAAAACTAAACTCAATGTAATTCTAGCTAACAGAAATTATAAAAAAATAGCTAGAAAAGAGTTTAAAAAACTTCTCTAATGAATGACAAGAGAGAGATGGAGATGAGTTGAATGCCCAAACATCAAAGGATGATCTCCTCAAGCTCTTGTGAAACTCTCTTCACAAAACCAAAACTTGAAACAAGCTTGAAATCCTTAAACAAAGTTGTACAACTCTTTTAAAACTTTTCTCTTCTATAATAATAGAGCTAGGTATAAGGGGGTATATACAGGAAACCAAAAAACACAAGAAAAACCCAACAAAACGATGAAAAACTCGAAAAATAAGGAATCTGAAAATATAGCCGTTATGGTGTTATAAGTTGACTTATGCCTTATTATAAGTCAACTTGTAACTAGCCGTTATATTCAAAAGAATCAGCATATAAGTCAACTTGGAAGAAAACATAAGTCGATTTGCTATAAGTCGACTTGCTTTGTTATATAAGTCGACTTCCCAGAGGATAAATGCACTTTTCAGAGGAGTTCATAAGTCGACTTATCAAACCTAATAAGTCGACTTATGAACATGCACAGGGACTGTGCATGTACAAAAATTAACTTTTAAAGTGCATTTAAAAATAACAAATAAATTTAGAAAAATATAAAACTTTGAAAAATAATTGTAAACATGATCATACAAAAAGAATTTTTGGAATTTTACTTCCCAATTGTGAAAACTCATGATTTTTCAAAACTAGTCCAAAACATGAAAACTAAATATACATGTTTTTGACATATTGATTTAAACAAACTTTTAAAACTTCATAAAATGATTTTATAGACTTAATAAAAGATGTATATCATGATTGTTAAGTCCATAAACAA
>BQKN01000121.1:10453-42900 GCA_022839385.1 Asparagus kiusianus | reverse complement strand
CGATTAGGGTCTTATACTAATCTAATCCAATTATATGCCAATTAAAATTAATTAACAAGTTATCCTAGCAAGTATGAAATGCAACAATGTATATGAGCTAGGATAAGCAATATAAACAATGAGATATATCCTATATGATAGAAATATATGCAAGGATATATAAACTAACACAAGGGTAAACAATATGAACTAGATAGTGGATCAAATAAATAATGAGCTAATGACAATGGCGATAAGAAATATAAACACAAGTATAAATAAACGCCAAAGCACACTCAAACACAAGATATGATCATGGAGTTTGGACCTTCCGTCCTACATCTCCGCTCCCCACTCCCGGGGAGAAATCCACTATCACAACCGGGTTTTCTACGCTCACCCGAATAACGTTTACACCTCACAGTATCGGTTTTCAACGCTCACCAATCAACGTCACTCCTCACACTCGATTTTCTAGTTCACCGAAAACTTCACAACACACTCGGTTTTCTAGCTCACCAAAAACCTTACAACACTCACAATGTAACAAATATAAATTTGTTCTCTATAATAGATGGGAACTCAATGAAAGCACAACTCAATGTTACAATCTCTCATAACCCTAATATACTATGTATGCAAATACAATAAGCTCAAGTGGGTGTGTGTAACAATGAGAATCAATAAAACTTAACTCAATAAGAACTAGCAATAAGATTGATATGAAATTCAATAGTAAAAATTCTAGGAAATAGAGTTAAGGAAACTTCTCTATAAACACAAAGAGAGGATGATGAAATGTTGAAGATGAACTCTTCAATAGTTGATGTAAACTCCTCTTTGTAATAGCAAACCCAAAACAAACTTAAACCAAAACTAAACAAGCTTAAACCCTTGTTTAAAACCTTGTTTAAAAACTTCTTTTCTTGACTTGAAGGAGAACAACAACAGGGTATTTATACCCACTCAAAATCTCAGCCAAAACCCCCAAGCAAAAGTCCAAAAAGCCCCAGAAAAATCAGCTCAGAAAATAGCCGTTGGAAACTAGCAGTCATATCGTCGGTCGATCGAAAAAAATTCGCAGTCGACCGCGATCCAGATCCCAAGCTGAGAAAACGAGCAGAGACTTCGTCGGTCGACCGGTGCGGTCGACCGTGGGAAGTCTCGAGCTCTCGATCGACCGCGACGGTCGACCAAAAAACTCTCTGCTGCCCACTGACGAATGAAAATAGGTGCGATCCACCGGTGCGGTCGACCGAGAACTGATATATTCTAAAAAACTAATTTTGAAAACTATTTTTCTGATTTTAAAACTCTGTTTAAAAATATCAAATAAATTCTAAAAAATGTAAAACTATGAGGAATGATTGTAGACATGATAATAAACATGTTACAATGACTGGTTTCCAAAAAGGACTTCCCAAATGAAAAATATCATCACTTTACAAAATAGTCCAAAATATGAAAATGTAAACACATGAGTTTGATGTTTTGACCTAAACCAACTTTTGAAACTTTACAAAATAATTTTATAGACTTGAAGAAAGATGTAAACTATTGTTATGAAGTCTATAAACAATGAATGTAGTATTTTATCAAAATACACATATAATGCACTAAAACATGATTTCATTGAACTAACTAAAATTGATATTGATGAAATTTATGCATATAAGTATGAAACAAAAATATGTTTTCTAATTATATTCAATTGTTTCATAGTAAAACTTGAAAACTATCAAACCAAAACATATATGTATATATATAGCTATATATATACCAAAACATGTATGTGTGTATATGATTGAGCTTAAAGTACTAACACACATAATATAAACTCCTAAACTAAATTACCCAAGCTAGATCTTGATCTTCAATAAGCTCTTCTTGGTAATCTCGCGGATGAAGCTTGAACTTGATCTTTAGCTTGAATTGTATAAGCTTCACCGACATTCCACCAACCTCCTTCGGATATGATCGTTGAAGCGCAATTCCTTCCATCCTCCAACATATTGTTTGTCTACAATAAATAAGAAAACACAAATACTAGACAAACAATATTAGTAGTAAATTGTTTGTTAAACATCATCAAAACAAGAAGGCCAACAAGTAGGACTTTGGGTCGGGCTCGATCTCCTAGATGAGACTTGAGAGAAAGCGCTCCAGACTTAGGTCACCAATCAGTAATGAATCGCCTGTTACTACAACAGCAAGATCCGACCAAGGAGATTCAATGCTGGTAACCATGTCCTCCGCAAAGCTGTTTTAGACAAAGACACCCAGAGCCCCCAACTAGGAAGGCCCGTACACAATTCTAGAAGAGTTGTAACTAGGCACTTATCGTCTAAGGGCCCCAGACGGGAGAGTCTTGCAACATCCCTGGAATATTGAGCATTTGAGGAGATATTTTTAATAATTTTATATAGTTTCATTCATTATAAATTAAATTTTATCGAAACTCACTCCTATATTGCACTCCTGTAGTGCCCAATTTATGTCGGAATTCTAAGCCAATGGTGCCTTCTCAGGATAAATCCAAGGTACTCTCACCATATAGTAGACTCCAACATTCACCACTTGACCATTATGGTAATGTCGGAAGACCTAGACGTCCTCAGTAAGACCAAGATGCCCAACCTCCAGGTTATCATGTTTCTGTATTGCCATCACGGTAGCCCACAATAGGGCAAAAGACCTAGACATCCTCAGTAGGACCTAGGCACCTAACCTCCGGGTTATCATTTTTCCGTATTACCATCAGGGAAGCTCTCAGTAGGGTGAAAGACCTAGACGTCCTCAGTAGGACCTAGACACTTGACCTCAGGTTTGAGTTCTTAGCCCTTGGTGTCTTCTCAGGGTAAACCCTATGCACTCTCACCATATGGTTGAATCCCACAATCACCACTCGACCATTATGGTCATGTCTGAAGACCTAGACATCTACGTAAGTCTTGGGCACCTAACCTTAAGGTTGTCAATTTGCCAAAGACCCCAGCGTCTACATAAGTCCTAGGCACCTAAACTCAGGGTTATCAATTTTCTAAAGACCCAAGCGTCTACGTAAGTCCTAGGTATCCAATCTCAGGGTTGTTAATTTGCTAAAGACCTAGGCGTCTAAATAAGTCCTGGGCAGCCAACCTCAGGATTGTCATTTGCCAAAGGCCCTGATATCTACATAAGTCCTGGGCATCCAACCTCAATGTTGTCATTTTGTTAAAGACCCAAGCATCTACGTAAGTCCTAGACACTCAATCTCAGGATTATCACTTCGCTGAGAAGACCTTTGCGCCCTCATTAAGTCCAAGGAACGTACCTTAAGGTCTAGGAGTCATCGTGAGTAAACCCAAGGTATGGAGTTCAACTGTTTGGTTATCTTTGGCAAAAATACTTAGGCACTTCAACTCGCTAGTCTTCGTCAATAAAAGAATCGGACGTCCTACCCATAATGGGTGTAAAACGAGTTAGTTGTCTCAACCCCTCAACACTTGAGTCAACAGAACGTGACCAACTCATAATAATCAACACTTGGTTCTCTCAATTAGAACAAAGCTACAAGCTAACAAAGCAGCAACAAAGAACAAATGAAGGCAAATTCTAGAATAAGAGTAAAGTTCAAATCTTTTATTCCAAATTCTGAAGAAACTTCATTACAATATCCATGCCAATATTTACAAAAGACATGCCGATATTTAAAAAAAGAGAGAGATACAAGCCCTCAGACCTCTCGACTAGATCCAGAAGTGGGACTTGGAAGATCTTCAGCAGGGGCAACATGAGCAGGAGCAGCAGAAGAGGAAGTAGGATGTTTTCGTTAGAAATCATTTTCATTATGGAATCCATTAAAACTTCAGCCGCTTACAATGAATTACACAACAAAAATAAGAAAGTTATAATTTCTTAGAAAATAACACAGAAATTATTTATCAACTCCTGCTTTTGTGGGATCTTCGCCTATGCCGGGGGTGTGTTAGCCCGTGGACCACTGAATCACAGATTCAGATTGGATTGTGAAGGTAATTTAGGATTCTTGCTTCATTTAGAAGTAATAAAAAGGTAAGTGAATATCTTATCGATGTAAGATGAACACTCTTATTAAGATCAAGTCGAAGCTTAGATCTCAAGTAATCACCAAAAGTTGCTGAAAGTACTTTAAGTTGATTTAAGACTCTCTTGTTCTCTTTTGTAGAACACTCAAATCTCTGCTCTATTCTACTCCAAAATACCCAGTCATCGTCAGTAATGGTCCTAGTAGGGTATTTATAGCCTTTAGGAACAATAACTAAAGTCAGAAGTCAAAAAGAAGTCACCTCGAAGAAGTTCCATTTCCGAGATAGTTGTAACTGTCTGGGAAGCATGATCAACTTCCTATTTCCGAGATAGTTACAACTGTCTCGGAAACGTGGTCCTCTCCTAGTCATTTTGTAACTACTTTAAACATGTTTTAAGGCCACGATTCCTGTGGTTGTGGGCATGATGCTCGCTTGTAACTGCTCTCCCATGTTCAAACACGATCTTTAACAGTTATGGAGCCATGTGGCATGCACAAATCTCAAGAAAACTGCCATTCTCTCTCCTTAGCTTTCGAGATAGTTGTGAGTGTCTCGGAAGTAGTGAACTTCCTTCACGCTTCCAAGATAGTTATAAGTGTCTCGAAAATGGTGGACTGTATTCATGCTTCCGAGATAGTTGTAACTGTCTCGGAAGCGTGTTGCTTTCTTCATTGTTTCTGAGACAGTTGTAACTGTCTCAGAAACTATGATTTTTCCTTTATACTTCCAATGCATGTTTTACGCCTTGAAATTCACGTGATGTGCTTCTTGTACCTTCTTTAGTTAATATTTTTGCTTTGGGTGATCCTCTGCCACTAGATGATGACTTTTATCACCTTCTCCTAATCTTGAGCTACGTGTGATGATCTATAGGTAATTTTTGACACCTACAGATACCCCATCCAAAGTATTTCAGCCTCAATCTTTTATAGAGGAGTCTGGAATACTTTGGATATGATGCACTTCTACTTCAATTTATTGTCGAATAGCTACAATTTTCCCGATGCTGCATTTATCACCTAACCGTTGTCGGAATCTTGAACTGAAGCTGGTGTGTTGATTTCTGAATTAGCTCATGTCGCTGGGTTGACAATGAAATGCTCATCCTGTTCAGAATGAATTAGCAGGTATGAATTAGCAAGTATTGTCCTTTGACTTGGAATTGATCTGTGCCTTGTTTTGGCAAAGTTATCGATGCATTGATTAGCGTCGACCTTCATTGTGATAGAAACATATTTTATACTCATATGTTAATTAGAGTATCCATAGTTTAGGCTCTTAAGGCGTTGGAGCATGGAGAATCAGTTTATACTCATGTACTCCTCGGAGTTTTTGGGGATCAGTTTAACCTTGTGTATCCGTTAGGAGGTTTCAGGAGATGCAGTTTATACTCATATACTCATCGGAGTTGTAACTATCTCGAAAGTATAGGGGTCATTCCTTCTTCCGAGATAGTCCTAACTGTCTTGGAAGTGCGAGACAGTTACGACTATCTCGCACGAAGGTGAACAGTCCCTTCGCTAGGGCTTTAAAACCCGATCTTTTGGGAATTTTTTGTTATCTTTGGCCACCTCTTCCGATTCAAAAACTCCTCCAAACTTATTTCCAAGAGTCCTTAAGCCCTTTCCTTCCCTCTTCTTGGGATATTATTGGATTTTGCTCGTGGGATTCTAGGGTTTTGGCTCGTTCTTCAAAGAATTGAGCCTTTCTCCCTTGGGATTCTTCCTTCCCTTTGATTTTAGGTAAAATCCGAACCCAATAGTTGCATTTTAGGTATTCTCCATGATTTGTAGGTTTTAAATTCAAAACCATAACCTTTATTGTGGGATTTCCTGATAAAAATTAGATTTTTATCATGTCGCCGAAGAGATCTCGCATCCTGAGGAGTAGATCAATCTCTCACGCTATCGATATGGTGGAGCCCATTATCGCTTCACATGGAGGTATGTTTATCTCCACTTTTTGTTAATTTAAATTCAATATTTTGTGAATCATGTGTATAAATCCTCATTTTTCATCCTTTGAGAGGCATTCGGGCAGAGTCGGTATTCTCCTTTGAGAGGATCGACACTAACATATGATATTTTGCTTAGACAAAACACATCTACAGGCAATATGGATGATTTTATATTGTTCCGCATTAAAGGTTGTATATAGCACCGTAGTGTTCGCACGCGGCAATGTATATGGCCTTTCATGCGTGCACCAATTGAAATCATTGCGCCTACTTGTAAGGTGGTGACTTACATCATGGATTCAAGAGACAAGTTCAAACCCTTATTTAGCTCTAGGATGTCCTTTTTAAATAGATTCCAACCCTCTATTTTCTTTTTCAGTCCATTTTTCTTTCGTAATCTTTCCGGATGGAGAAGTCACCGATTAGAGTAGTGCTACGCACTCTCGTTATGAAGGGATTCCTCTAATTGAAGAGGTCCCTCAATTTAGTTCGGACTATCCGATGGATGTCTCCAAGCTCAAACGATGAGGAGATCGTCATATCCTACGTCAGCTGATTACCAACGCGCCTCTGATTCGGGACCAAAATCCTACTCAGTCTTGGGGAAGCCACAATATTTGTTTAGAGATTCCGTACAGGATCCAGAGGTTATTTCTTACAGGCTAGGATAGTGGTTGTATGTGAGTGGTTCAGTGTTCATGTATTTGCCATCAATTCCTCATTACCACTCTCTTTTGCAGTTCAGAAATTTAGTTCTTAGTCGCGAAATATTCTGGAAATTAACTGAGAATCATGAGCGTGTCCATTGTGGATTTGTCGGCAATGATGCTATTACTCCGGGATCCAGTGACAATGTTTTGATAAGAGGACTTCATCCCGGTGTTTTAGGCAATGATAATTTGCCTTAGAATGAATTAAAGCTTAAGGCAAATACGGTGAAGAATCGTTTGGCTAGATTAGGAAGAGAGCTTCCCATCAAGAAATTTAGGTGTTATGGGTGGGTCCACTATTCTAGGAATAAATGGTGGACTAGAATGACTAATTATGTGCTGAACCGTTGGGGACATAAATTGACTAAAGTAGGATTATCTGTTCCTATGTGTGCTAGCATGCACGGATTGCAAATAAATGTCGACCACTTCTTTGCCTTGTCGAGACTTATAATCCGGACACCAACACATTTTTTACCAAAAATGGAGAATTGGGGCTCCCTCTTCACGAGATGATGAAGGTATCAGGGTTATCCATGGGTGATGTACCTTATCAGGAATTTTTTCCAACGATTAGCTAACTACATAGAATAAAAGAACGGGCTATCGTAGCTTATGACACTCTATGGGAGTTGATGTGTCATTACTACACTGCCATGGCTGAAATGGAAACTAAGGCAAAGAAGAAGCCCCTGAAGATTAGTTTGAAGCAGTTCGCTGATTATCTGTTCAAGAATCTGGAGACTTACTCGAGTCCGGTATGGGCATTTTTGTGTTATTTTCTAAGAAATTATAACTTTCTTATTTTTGTTGTGTAATTCATTGTAAGTGACTAAAGTTTTAATGGATTCCATAATGAAAACAATTTTCGACGAAAATAAACCGGTGACCATAGTGGGAGCCAACGGTTTCGCAGCCGAGACCGTCGTGTCGCAGCCGATCATCAAGATCTCAGTTGAATCCACGGTCGAGTATGAATTCGACCAAGCGATGTTTGAGGATTATTTGTCATCCTCATCTGCAAAATCTTCCTTGCCTTGCAAATACAGGATGATTTCATCTTCTAAAAAGGTTTTCCAGTCTTAACACCAATGAAGGCTACTGGTGAAGACTCTAGCCCGACTGTTGCTAAGAATTCTACTTGCAACACCTTTGCTCCAAATGACTCTTTTCTAGTTAAGGAGTCATTGAAACAAAGCTCACCTACACTAACGAAGAGGGCTTGTCAGAGACAACGTCAGCGTTGTACTCGTCATTTGGCTAAGGCCTTGGAACAAACCGACGGGGTTCGTTACTATACGGACCTAGAGTCGAGGAAGCATCGAGTGGTCCAATTGCCTCAATGACAAACCACTCACATCCCTGCTAAATTTATGATAGGGGAATGGACTCTCATCAAAAGGGCTCATTCGACCCTTAAAGAACGCATACAAAAGCACCGTGAAAATGCCGCTTGTGCCTATGCCCTTCTTCAATAAACACAAGATGAGAAGTAGGAAATAGTGTCTACAAAGTCACCAAAGAACCTCAAAGTTTGGATCCTGAAATCCGAACTTGTGCAAAAATCAAATCATCTGAATACATCTTGCATCCGATACACTTGCAACTGTCTCGGACAAAGCAGCAGTATCCGAGACACTTGCATCTGTCTTGGACAAAGAGGCCATATCTGAGACACTTGCAAGTATCTCGGACAAAGGGGCTATACCCGAGATAGTTATAACTATCTCGGCCAAAGAAAGGCTTCCAAGGACTCCCCTTCGACGCCGTCGACATCTATTCCGGGTCCGTCTACCCAATCCAAATCTACTGTGTCATTAATGAAGCCGTGGGTCAGTCCCGACCTATCAAAATTCAAGATCACAATAGAGGATCGCCTTGGTCCTTTACCTAATGATCGAGGTGAAGTTCTAATCAAAGAACACTTGCGTCCGGTGAATGAACCCCAAGTAGATTCTTACACTGGGGGTCGTAAGTATCCTCATATCAGGACAACATTCTAATTTATTCTTGTTTGGGACCTGTAAAGACTCCATGCCCACGAGGGGGTGGATTTAAACATACAACATTGGATCGCTTAGAGGCGATGACAAGTCGTCCCGTGTATGTCAACAAGGTTCAAACACAAAAACTCAAGATAGGCTGCTCTGGTCACCATACTGACGAGTTATACTATCAAACTAAAGGCAGAAACAAGTCATGAAAAAGGACTATTCAAGAAACAATCCCTCATTGTGTATGTGAAAATCTGTGAAAATCTTATCAAAGCAGTGTTGTCTGAATGCAGCTGCTCTAAAGTCGAACCGCCAAGGGTTTTTGTGTTCTAAAGACTTTTTACGGAGATGTCAAAACCCAAGATGAGACATTTTCACAGAAAGAATCCTACTATTCAAACAAATGAGCTTCCAGAGGTCACTATCAACATGACCGATAGAGAAAAACGACATTCAATCAACCCTGATCCTGATTTTTCCCTGGGAGGGAGAGTTGATCACGGCCTCTCTAAAATAATGTCATGACTACAGCAAAGGGCCACTAGACGCAGAGATTATAGAAGAAAGAATGAAGGGTTGTCTTCAGATGAAGAACTCTAGAATACTTGTTCTACAGTTTCCTCTGATGACACAATGTCTAGTGTAGGATAAGCCAGAGAATTGTTTACAATTACACCTAATCAGTTGGCCCAGATGTTGCAGGAAGCATTGGCCAAGCAACGGGAAAAGATCAAAGCTGAAATAAAGATAGAGATGAAGTTGACGATGCAACAGATAAGAGATTTACAGGCTCAACAACATCAACAACAGCCAGAATCAAGTCAAAAGGCTGAGTCTAGCAGGAGTAATACTACACCTGTTCAGATAACTGAGGTTGATAGTGATGGAGAAGTGGATGAAACTATCTTGGCTGATTCTCCTCCTAATAAAGATAAATCTGAGAGTGGTCCTGTCAAATCGTCTACCCAACCTTCTCAAACTCATATTAAGAAGGATATAGATGAAGATAAGAAAATGCAAGACCTTGAGAACAAAGTCAACGCCTTGATGACGGCTCAAGAAGTGAAGAAAACGGACATTCCATGCCCTTATTCGAGGGAGTGGGATTTAATTCCTTATCCCCCAAAATTTAGTTTAATTAACTTCACTCCTTTTGATGGCAGGGGTTCACCCACTCAATACTTGATTTATTTCAAGTCTCATCTTGGTGTAATATCCAGAAATGAAGATTTGATGGTCTAGTCATTCGTAGGAACCCTTCGTGGGCCTACCTTCGATTGGTACCGACATCTTAAGCCTGGAAACATCAACAGCTGGGATGATATGGAGGGTTTGTTCCTAACAAATTTCTTCTACGACGACACTGAAGTATCGAGCGGTACATTGTTGGATGAGAAACAAAAAGATGACGAAACAGTCGATACCTTTGTCAAACAATTTTGAAATAAAACAGTGAATTGTCGAGATCCGCTCACCGTGGAGTTCATTCTTCAGACATGTCATAATAACTTGTCTTTAGATGTTCTAGAAGTCATGGGGGTTGTGCCATCCAAGACTTGGAAAGAATTAAAAGTGCAGGGTGAACAGGCCGAACGCTTTCTCAAGGGAAAGAATCTCAAGAGAGGTCAACCATTGGTTAATCCTCAAAAGAAAAATTTCAATCCCATAGGTAAAGGAAAAGGAGCCGCAGCTGCTGTTGATGCGCATCAAACGTTACAACAATCGTAACAACAATAACCGCAACAGTCATCTTTTCAGTTGGCACAACATCAAAGTCAGCAACCTCCGAGGTAGCCCAAGACTTCAGAACCTAGATTTTCAAAAGAATATTCTTTCAATAATGATGAAGTGCTGGTTATCTTTAAGTATCTTTTGGACAACAACAAGATCAAACTTCCACCGGTCATAAATTAGGAAGAAGCTAAGAAGATTACAGATCCTAAATATTGTGTATATTATTTGAGGGTCCATCACCCTACCAATGCATGTTATGTCCTAAAAGACAAAATACAAACCTTGATTGACGTGGGTATTATAACTGCAAAGATGAAAGAGAAGAAAGTAGGTGTGAATGCAGTATCTATTAGCTTTGATTCGGTTCTTTTGTCATGGTTTTAACCCGAACCTGTATCAAAGGTTAGAATGCAAATCGTTAATGATGACCCTCACGGACAGTGTCAAAAGGGACTTGTGCCACATACAACTCCAAATGGTAAAATCCTCGGTTCATCCTGATTTTCTTGAAGATAAACAATGGATGACATCTGCGTCCAAGAAGAAATTTAAAGGCAAAGGAAAAGAGAAGTCCTGTTACGAAGCCTCAGCAATTCCTGAAGAAAATGATGAAGAAATCCTAACTTTACCGCTTTCTGAGGAAGAGCATGAATCCTTTGCTACCAGGAGTGGAAATGAATACCGCTTTAACTATCCAAGTGCTTCTGAACAATTAGCCAAGCAAGGGGTGGTAAAGACCACGCCTCCCAAAACCTTAGCCGAGCTGGGGATAGTCACAACTCCCCCTATACTAGCGGAAAAACCTCAACAATTGGTTAAGCAAAAAGAAAAGGAACCCCAACACAAAAAAAATTCAAATTCCAAAGTAGTCTCATTTCAATCGGCCGATTGGAAGAGATAAACCAAAAAGTTTGAATACTCCATATCGTTTCGATATCATGGCTCAATTAGCTAATATCCCAGCAAGAATTACTCTATACGAGTTGCTACGCCTTTCAAAAGATACCAGAGAAGCATTACAAGAAGCTTTGGATGATTCTGATGTATTTCTCACTCAGATTAAGTCGATCCCTGAAGAGCAAAAGTCATCAGTCCAACACTGTAACTTGGCAGCCACAAAATTTCCTTACATTTCTTTTACCAAAGAGGATATGCAAGTGAAGAATTCGATGCATGATAGGCCTTTATACTTCACTAGATATATTGGCTCAAGCGTTGTAAACCAGATCCAAGTTGATCCGGGTTCCGCTGTCAGTATCATGCCACTTCGGTTGATGTATCATCTTAGAATTCCCGCTAACAAATTAGCCTCCATAGGAACTGTTATCTACGGATTCAACACCAGTAAATCTAGGCCATTGGGAAAAATCCGGGTGAAGTGTCAACTCGGAGATTTGAAGTCGGAAGTCACTTGTTATGTGATTGATACAGAGACTTCTTATAACTTGCTATTGGGTCGTCCTTGGATCCATGGTAACGTCATAGTTCCCTCCATACTCCATCAGTGTCTGAAATATATTGACACTAATAACGAGGTCAAGATGATGGTCACGGATAAGCAACCATTTAAGGGGTTAGAAAATTACTTTACTGACTCCCTTCTCTATGGTACCGAATCAGATACTGAACTATCGGCCAACGATATGGATAGCGGAGAAGAAGATAATATTGAAATTGGGCTCGATTATAGTAAAGGTCATGTATTAAATAATATTGAACCTCTTGTAATCGATCTTGACGGTGGTGAATCGTCGGATAAAAGCTGTAACTGGGAACTTTCCGATGAAGTAATAAATGATGATTTAGAGTACTCGCATTGTCTTGATGATATAATGCAAAAATTATATGATAACCCTGACATACACATGCCACTTTGTTCGTCTTGTACGATGAAGAAGTATATCTAGGATTCCTTCGGAACGACTCTAGGCTACCTGCAAAAGCAGGGGGTGAAAAAAATAATCTTTGGTAAAGGAGAGTCATCCCCGCACTATGATCTCTTCTTGGAAACCAATATTGACGATAAAGATCCTGGACGGCATTTCTTCAGATATAGCTCACAAGTAAGTGACTACATGAAGAAGCAAGGATATGACCTCACGCTCGGTAAAGGTCTCCGTTTTGGTCAGGGTGCTCGGGTACCATCCCGTCCTGCCTATGTACCAAAAGGAAAACCTGATAATTATTATAGCCACAGAAAAGGTTTGGGTTATGGCTCATCATCTGATGGAGAATGTTGCTGGCAAGTCATCAACCAGCTCAAAAATAAAAATGGGTATTCGTCCGATTCTTCAAATTAGGATTCTGACATTAGCATTGGAGAAATGTTTAAAGGCTTAATGTCGAACGTAGCCACGGTCAATTCTTCTACAATTGAAGAAGATGATCAATTGCCCACTTAGGAAGATCCATGGATACATTACATGAACATTCAATATGGTGATCGATTCAAACAGAGGGAACCTCTTACTGAAGACAAAATGGTCCAAGTCAATATAGGGGAAGAAATCAATCCGAAACCTATATTTATTAGCAACAATCTTCCATCAGATGAGAAAGAAAAATTAATTGCCTCATTAGAGAGTATATTGATGTTTTCACTTGGAATTACGAAGATATGCAACGATTAGATCCAAGTGTGGCAATGCATAGCTTTAACATTAAACCGGATGTCAAACCTGTCAAACAATAACAGAGACAGTTTCATCCACAACTTATGGAAGCGATAGAAGCAGAAGTTAAGAAATTGATTGATTCAGGCTTCATCAGGAAAGAACAATATCCTGATTGATTGGCCAATATTGTCCCGGTCCTAAAAAAGAACGAGAAAATTAGAATCAGTTGCCTTCAGAGATCTAAACATCGCCTGTCCTCAAGATGATTTCCCTCTACCAATTACAGATGTCATCATTGACAACACTTGCGGATTTGAGAGAATGTCATTTATGGACTGGTTTTTGGGATACAATCAAATTAAGATGCACCCGGATGATGAAAAGCATACAACGTTCAGACACCCCTAGGTGTTTTTTGTTATACAGTCATGTCTTTTGTCTTAAAGAACGTCGGCGCTACGTACTAACGAGCCATGACAAAGATCTTTCAAGAACACCTTCAGAAGATCGTTGAATGCTATGTTGACGATTTGGTTGTTAAAAGCCGTGATAAAAACGATCACATTAACGACTTGAAGACAATGTTCGATCTTATGAGAAATCATCAATTGAAGATGAACCCTACTAAATCCTTCTTGGGAATGTCCGGTAGTAAATTTCTTGAATTCATCGTCACTACAAAAGGTATCTGTATAGATCCTAACAAGGTGAACGTGATACATGAGCTACAACCCCCTGAGAAATCTTAAAGAACTCAGAGGGTTGCAGGGACGATTGGATTATATTCATCGGTTCATATCAAACCTTTCGGGAAAATGTCAGTCAGTCTCTAAACTCAAAAGAAAGGTGTATCATTCATTTGGGATGAAGCCTGTCAAAAAGCATTCCAGGATGTTAAAACATATCTAGCGAATCCGCCCATTCTCGTTGCACCGAAGTCGGACAGACCGTTTTTTATTTTTGTCAAAGCGACGAGCCATTCGTTAAGTGCATTGCTTCATAAGACGACGATAACGGTCATAAGCATGCAGCATATTATCTAAGACGTACATTAGTAGGTACTGAATCTCGATACCCGATGATTGAGAAAGAATGCCTCGCCTTAGTGTTTGCAGTCCAGAAAATGCGATATTATCTAGTTGGACAGACAATTTATGTCATTTCTAATGTGAACCCAATTCGAGTGTTTATGACCCAACCGGCCTCCATGAATTATTGTTTAGCCAGGTGGGGTCTACTCTTATCCCAGTACGACCTACATTTCAAACAACAGAAGTCGGTTAAAGGTCAAGCAATTTACAATCTTTTAGCGGTTAATCCTACAAAAGATACAGCTGAATTGTATGAAGATTTGCCGAATGAAACTCACGAAGTTAATACCACTTCACATAAGCAAGTGTGGTAATTATACTTTGATGGAGCCTCCCGAGCAACCAATATAGCTAGCACTCCCGGATGTTCAAAAATATCTTCAGGTGTTGGTGTCGTACTAATTTCCCTTGAGAAACACGTATTGCCTCGAGCCTATTCATTGACTGAACCATGTTTCAATAATGTGGCTGAGTACAACGCATTAATAATTGAACTTAATTTCGCTAAAGTGCTGGGGGTCGAATACATTGAAGCTTTTGGTGATTCTCAACTGATAACCAATCAGATATGAGGAGAGTATGAAGTCAGAAATCAAGATCTGATTCCATACCACCAGGTAGCCATTGAAATGGTGAACTCGTTTGAAGAATTTTTCATCGAGTACATCCTACGTCTCCAAAACGTATATGTAGATGCATTGGCGACATTATCTGTATCTTTGGCACAGCCTCCTGAACAATTAATCACAGTGAGAACTCACCAGCTTATCGTGCCAATTTACGATTCGATTGTTAAAGAGGCACACTCAACAATGATCAAACTCGAAGCTCGAGATTGGTATTTTCCTATCATTGATTACGTTCTACATGGTATTTTACCTGAAGATGTAGAAGAAAGGGATTCGGTGCGGCTGAGGTTGCTAAGATTTTACTACAAAGTTACGACACAAATATTGTATCGGCGTTCGTAGGATGGTCTATTACTCTGTTGTTTATCTAGTAGAGAAGCGGAAGAGGCACTCAAAGAAGCACACGATGGAACATGTGGTACACACTAACCCGGTCCCAAACTCTGTGATTGACTTAGAAGAATAAGATGTTATTGGCTAACTATGGTAAAGGACGCGGTTGACTATGACCGACAGTGTCATGCGTGTCAAATACATGCAAACTATATGCACCATCTCCGGAGCATTTGCACCCATCAGCAACATCATGGCCATTTGAAACATGAGGAATGGACATAGTAAGCCCTATCTTTTCACCTTCTGTCAAAGGTGACCGTTTCATTCTGGCGATCACCGATTACTTCTCAAAATGGACCGAAACAGTCCCGCTTAAAAAAGTAAAGATGAGCGATGTTGTCAAATTCATTAAACACTATATCATATATCGATATGGTGTCCCAAGATGAATAGTGCATGACAATGACCCTCAATTCGTCAGCAACGTATTCATCAAGTTCTGCGGTAAATTCAGAATCCAGGATGTTTCGTCAATGGCTTATAATCCTATAACTAACGGATTGGCTGAAGCTTTCAATAAGACAATTATCATGATTTTGTTAAAACTTGTAAGATTCAATAAGTGAGACTGGGACGATAAACTTGGTGAATCTCTATGGGCTTATCTTATCACTGTCCGTATGCCAATCGGAGCAACCCCATATTCCCTAGTATATGGATGTGAAGCTATCATACTTTTGAAAATACAAATTCTCTCTCTCCACATCGCTCTCATAATGGGAATGACGATGGAAGAACAAAATCAGAAACACCTTGAAGAGCTAGAGATGTTAGATGAAAAGTGCTTGGAAGCTCAGCAACAAATTGAGTTTTATCAGGCTAGTATTTCTCGGGCTTTTGATAAAAGAGTTCGACAACAAAGCTTCAAGAAAGGAGACTTGGTTTTCACCATTAGGCGACCCATGATTCTCAATTCCAAGCAAAAGGGAAAATTCCAACCCAAATGAAAACGACCGTTTGTAATAGAAACCATTTATTCGAATGTTGCATATTGCTTAATCACCTAAAACAGTGATAAGAGCATGATGCTAATTAATGAGAAGTTCCTAAAAAAATACTATCCGTAGTACATTTAGGATACCTATTTAACGGGAAGTTCCTCGAGGATACTATGTATAATATTGGTTTAAGGATAACCGGAATCAATCAATAGTTCATTTCCGCTATGATTGGTTAATCATTTCCAAAATGATGAAAACTCTCTTGTGAGGATTTTATAACACTTTGTTATTAAGAAGAGATCCAACGACCAATTCAAATGACGGTAGATCCACCAAAATTCTTTGTGGTTAAATCCACACAAATTTCTGTTGTAGTTAAGCTTTAACACTTTTCATTGTTGAGCCATGATACAACATCCCATTTGTTAAACCCTTTCATGTCAAGCTTTCACCATTTGATACTTAAATTTCTCTTGGAGTGATTTGTATAAGTCAACACTCTCACTGTGATTTATACCCTCATTCCCACTTGGTCAAACCTTCCTACAGTTAGGGTCACAACCAAAATCCACTCTCGATTCTTTCCACAAATGAGAGGTATACTTTCAAATTGAGTGATCAAACTTTTCTACAGTTAGGATCACCTCGAACTCTCATTGTGATCGCCGGTTTATTTTCGTCAGAAATTGTTTTCATTATGGAATCCATTAAAACTTCAGTCGCTTACAATGAATTACACAACAAAAATAAGAAAGTTACAATTTCTTAGAAAATAACACAGAAATTGTTTATTAACTCCTGCTTTTGTGGGATCTTCGCCTAGGGGGTTGCGTTAGCCCGTGGACCACCGACTCACAGATTCAGGTTGGATTGTGAAGATAATTTAGGATTCTTGCTTCATTTAGAAGTAAGAAAAAGGTAAGTGAATATCTTATCGATGTAAGATGAACACTCTTCTCAAGATCAAGTCGAAGCTTAGATCTCAAGGAATTACCAAAAGTTACTGAAAGTACTTTAAATTGATGAAGACTCTATTATTCTATTTTGTAGAACACTCAAATCTCTGCTCTAGTCTGCTCCAAAATGCCTAGTCATCATTAGTAATGGTTCTAGGGGGTATTTATAGCCCTTAGGAACAATAACTGAAGTTAGAAGTCGAAAAGAATTCACCTCGAAGAAGTTCCATTTCCGAGACAGTTGTAACTGTCTCGGAAGCATGATCAGTTTCCCATTTCCGAGACAGTTACAACTGTCTCGGAAATGTGCTCCTCTCCTGGTCATTTTGTAACTGCTTTAAACATGTTTTGAGGCCACGATTCCTACGGTTGTGGGCGTGATTCTCGCTTGTAACTGCTCTCTCACATTCAAACACGATCTTTAATAGCTATGGAGCCACGTGGCAGGCATAAATATCAAGAAAACTATCATTCTCTCTCCTTAGCTTCCGAGACAGTTGTGAGTGTCTCGGAAGCGTGTTTCCTTCAGGAGCAAGTTCTGTTGTAGAATTCATTATAACTATTTATCGATTATAATGAATACAAAAGAGTAAGCTTCGTGCTTTGTAAAACTACTCTTTATAACAAAAATTAAATTACAAGCTCCTTAGAAACAAATGCAGGACCATTATTTGGATCGCTGCTTGCGCGGGTTCTTTACCTGTATCAGGTGTGCGTTAGCCCGTGGACCACCGATTCACAGATTCTGATTGAACCGTGAAGGTAATTTGGGATTCTTGCTTCATTTATAAGTAAAAAAAGATAAGTGAATATCTTATCGATGTAAGATAAACACTCTTCTCAAGATCAAGTCGAAGCTTAGATCTTAAGGAATTCCAAAGTTGCTGGTTGTACTCGAATTTGATGAAGACTCTCTCCCTCTCTTGAGAAGAACGCTCCAAAATGCTCAAATTCTCTACTCAATTTGCTATCTCTGCTTGGATCCGCTCTAAAATACTCAGCTTTTGTCAGTAATGGTCCTAGGGGGGTATTTATAGCCCTTAGGAACAATAATTAAAGTCAGAAGTCGAAAATTAGTCACGTCGGGGAACTTCTATTTCCAAGACAGTTGTAACTGTCTCGGAAGCATGATGAGCTTCCCATTTCTGAGATAGTTACAACTGTCTCGGAAGCATGCATCCTTTTAGTCATTTTGTAACTGCTTTTCCCACCTTTAAATACCATGATTCTTGCAGTTATAGACATGATTCTCACTTGTAACTGCTCCCCCCACGTTCATAGGTGATCCCTAGCAGTTAATAAGCCATGTGAACCATACCAAACTCAAAAAAACTATCAAAAAATATGTTTTTAGCTTCTTAGTGTGCGAGATAGTTACAACTGTTTCGCACTTCCGAGACAATTGTAACTGTCTCGCACTTCCGAGACAGTTTGTGCTATCCCGGGTATTTTAGCTTTAAATCTCTCGTCCGATCTCGGAATAAGGTTATCCAAGATGTGTTGGAAAGATGGTGAAGATACATAAAACTTTTATCTTTTGAGATTTTTCATATTTGATACAAATCATGATCAAAATATCAGTTCTTGTCATGTAGTTCCCGAGATAGTTGCATGTGTCTCAGAAACTATGTGTTGTATTTTATCTCTAACTCCCTCTTCCAATCTCAGAATGAGTTGGAAAGATGACGAAGAGATATACAATTTTATATTTTAAGCTTCTTCATATTTGAATCGTATCATGGCTAAAATATCAGTTCTTGTCATGTAGTTTCCGAGACAGTTGCATGTGTCTCGGAAACTATGTGTTGTATTTTGTCTCTAACTCCCTCGTCCAATCTCAGAATAAGGTGATCTAAGATACATTGAAAAGCTAACAAAGAGGTCTACAACTTATATATTTTAAGTTTCTTCAGATTTGAATCTCATCATGGATGAAATGTGTGAGACATCTTATAGTTTCCGAGACAGTTGCATGTGTCTCAGAAACTTATGTGATGTATGCATTGTTGTTTTGCTTCTAACTCTCTTGTCTGATCTCGGAATGAGATGATCCAAGATGCATTGAAAATTTAGCAAAGATCTTTACAACCTCACATAGGCGAGACACTCATGGAGTTAGAAGGACACACATGGTACTTCGCCCTTTTATGGGCAAAGCACAACTCCCAGTTGAGTTATTCCTTTATTGTTTAGCGTGTTTTATAGACTCGTACGCTTCGCCAACTTAATGAAATTCATCATCTTTTCTCCGTCTTAAGCTGCGTCCGGGGACCAATAGGCAAAAAAAATATTCCTACACGGGAGGGTTTTCTCTTGGGTCCCCCCTAACTCATCGTCACCATCATCCAAGGCCAGCTTCGACCCCCTCCTCTTACCTCGATCTCCTTAAGGAGGTCGAGGCAACAAGAGACTCGAGGAGCGTAGAGGCGATCAGGCGTAAGGCTAGAGTCGGGAGGGAGCAGTGAGGCTGGATAGTTGACCCCAGCCTTGCAAGCAAGGCCACCTCAGTTTTACCTAAGATACCCTGATGCCAGTCATCGACCACGGACACCTGAGTCGAGCACTCTTCCTCAAGGTCTCGCCTTAGTTGCTCGACCAAGAGATGACTCGATCAAGCCTCTCCCTCGGTCGTTGCCTTGAGGTGCCTCTCAGAGTTGATCTCTCCCTCCAGCGAAACAAGGCTGCTATCCCACTAGGAGAGTCCTTGCTGCAGATGGCCAACCTCTTCCTTCAGCCAGGCTACCTCTCTTTGCATCTTCTCAATGGAAGTCGTCTTCTTGGTGCTATGCATTTAGAACCCCCATAGAAGCCTTTCCTTTTCCTCCAGTTCACAGTGCCAGCTAGCCTCCTTGCTGCCTAGCTTAGCCTCCAAAGTAGCAACCCTCTTCTCTACTTCTTTCCTGGCTGACCTCTCCCTGGAAAAGTATTCCCACCACTCTGAAGGGGAGTTGTGCATGTGGGTGAGCCAATCATACAACTCTTATTCCACCAATCCCGCCCCCTGACCAAATAGGCCATGAGGGCCAAATGCAAGACAATGCTTGCATCTCCCATAAAAACCCCTCATCCTTCGGGAGGGTAAACTGTTGAATAGCTAGGATTAGGTCAGTCCAGAACCCCAAAGATCAAGGTCTCTATGTCTAGGTGCAGCTATGATGAACCGTTCACTTTCAGGGGGTTCTCTCCTGGACGAACAAGGGCCCAGAGGCACCTTAAACAACATGGCCTTCACCTTCTCCCAGAACTGAGGGTTAAGCTCTGAGATCTAGTGATGGAAGGGCTGTCTAAAACTACCCCTTGCGTCCCACCGGCCTCGCTCGTCGAAGGCTAGGTAGGGGGAACTACTTGCTCTTCTGCCCGTCCAAAAGTATCGATAGGCTGCTTGCCTGGCTAGAGAGATGGTTCAGATATAGGACTCGGGCAAGCTATTTCCTTGACAGTGGCCCCAACTTCAGCAGGCACAACCGCTGGGGATGCCTTCTCTGACCTAGGAGGGGGAGAGTCGTCGACCACAACAACCTCATCTGACCAACCGACTGGAATGGCCCGCTGCTGCTCTTCTGCCGACTGCTTTTCTTTAGCTGAGTCAACTTTGACCTACCCTATTAGCCTGCTGGGGTCTTGGTTTTTCTTAGCCTTCATCTTTTGCGCCGCTAGTTGAGAAGCAATCTCGACCACCTGCGACCACAAGCCGGCTACCTCCTTGGGGCATCCTCGGGGTCGAGATTCCCCCTCAACCTTTTCTGGGGTCATGAGGCTGAGCCTGACTCCTTGCCCATTGAATCCCTCTTATTACTTTCTTCAAAGGAGAGGGCTAGTAGACTTGCTCTGACCTTGTCAGCCTCAGTGAGAAGGTCCATCAAGACATGTGCCATCAGCAGGGATGCCATCTTAAAGAGATTTCCTCTCTCTCTCGACCAGGCATAGGAGCAGATCTTCTTCAACTGTCACCTCTCCTTAGCATTTAGTATGCATAGCTTTAGCATGTCCTTGGTCACTTCAGGCCAATTGGGGCTGGAGAAGGCCTACATGAAATGCACCTTCTAGTCCCTATTGTACTCTACAGCATCCGAGATAAGCTTGCAACCCCCAGTGTAGTGGAGGAAGTTGTGGAGGTCCCTCCTCATTGACTTGATGCTGACTAGATTCCCAAGCAGTCGTATGCTCAGCACAACGCTGACCGGTGGCAGATGACGACAAAGCCTACTAAAACCCTAATTGCATATAGGGTGAATTGAGAGGGAGAAACTCCTAGAGCAACACACACATCCCTAATAAATGGATTAAGCAGTAGCTGAAGCCTATACTCAAGATAGGCAAGATATAACAGTGCCCTATTCCCGTCGTGGAGATACACTGGTTCATCTCCACTTAGCTCTGCAAGTGTAAACACCTTAGGGATATCATAAAGACCATAATACTGCTCGAGCTCTACAATGCAGACCTATGAGTGGATAGGCCAAAGAAGAGCAATCCTCTCCTTATTGCGACCGGTAGCAAAAGTTTGAGAAGCCATTGTAAGATTTTGATTACAAGGAAATCTGAAGAAGATAAGAGAGACAAGCGCCAAAGATTTAAGAGTAGGAGTTCATGAAGAAAATTCCTCTTTGTCCCCAATGGGCCATTTATTGCATCCAAGAGGAACACATGGATTAATCAGGATGGTCGACACATTTCAAAATAAACGAGCGAGGTTCACTTTGAAATCTCAAAAGTTGCACACAAAATTCAAAGCGCCGCCCCCTTTACTCCGTTCCACTTCACTTGAAAATTGAAGCGACACTATAACTCTCTGACAACTGACAGTGTCATCATCTCATTTTAAACAGTGATGTTTCACCTACTCAATAAAGGCTTTTGGAAACTCAACAACGACATCTATTCAGTGAGCATTTAACCAGACCTAAATTGACTCTCAATAGCCGACAATGAACTTCAATGAATATCTCTCAGGCACTCACCCGAAGAAGTTTCGACGCCAATTAGTAAGAGCAGTAGGCTGAGAATCGATTCCATACTTAGATAAAAAACAAACACAGCAAAAACAATGGCTCGAGTTTGAGACATGTCTTCTCAATGAAGGACGAGTCCCCTCGAGTCAGCAGTTAAAGTTTACAAGTCTGTATTAGAGCCAAGTCATCTAGAAGACATCAATCAAGATTGCATAACATAGAGAAAGAAATTTCAAGTTCAAAAATATTTCTTTATTCATTTATAAAGAATATTTACATGATACAATGTATACATATATACAACAAGAGCAAGAGATAGAGATGTCTTAGGAAACTAGGAGAAGTCCATTCTCGCTCCTAGAGTTGCAGGCGGGGAACCCATGGGAGAAGCCGGCAGAGGAGTCGAGTAGTCTCCTCCTTCGTCCAATTCTCCCTCTTCCTTATCGAGATCGAGTCCCCCGCTAAGTACCTCCACCTCCACCAGCTTATCCAAATAGTTGGCTACGATAGGAGGGTAGTGGAAGCTATTGGGTGAGTTCCTCATCTCGGTCGGAAGCTACGCCAACAAGTAGTCATACCCTACCTTGTAGACAATCACCACTTTAGTTTTTCCAGTTAATCTCTGGTGATACCTCTCAATGATCTCTTAGTAGTGAGGCTCCGAATCGAGATAAGCATTACGGCTTTGGGCCACCGCCAGAGACTCTTGCAAGTGGGCGACCTCCCCCTGAAGCCTGGCAAGTGTTGCATGCTCCTAGTCCATAAGACATCTCGCATGCGCCGCCACCTCCTTCTCAACCTCGACCAACACCATAGAATGGTCCCTCTCCTGGAGAGCCTCATCTAGTCTCCTAGCCTTCCTCTTGCTCTCCTCCTGCTCCCACTTGAGCCCGTCGACCTCGAAAGACCTTAGGACTGGTGTCTTTGCAGCCTGTTCTGATTCAGCCCCTCTATCGGCCCTCAGGTCCCAAGTGGCTGAGATATGTAGTCCAGACCTGCTCTATCCGACCGTATAACTTATTCTCTACCAAAGCACCCTAAATAAAGTAGCTGCAAGGCTATGGTGGAGACCGATATCAGGAACCCCTTACAAATACTCCACATCCAAAGGAAGCAAAAATTTCTTGACCACTTTCAACTAAATTGGGTGAGAGCCCAGGATAGTTCCCTGGACGTAGAGACGATGATCGAGCTTGAAGCGGTGCTCCAGGCCGGGCTCCTGTCCATATCGAGACCCGACCACTAAAGTCCTGATGAGGTACTTCCTTATCTTCTCCCACTCATATTCTCCGACATCGGTGATGTGGTGAGGAAAGGGATACTCTAGCCCTGTAGGAGGCATAATCTCCTCTCAACCAGCTCCTTCCCTTAGCTAGTCGACTCGCTATGGTGACTGGACGACTCCCCCTCACCAGCTAAGGCTCTGGCCTCAGCACCCTCTTCTTGAGGAGCATCGACTAGTTCTCCTGAGGCTGACTTGTCCAAATGAACGATGTTGGTCTCAGCCATCTCAGCCACCACCTGTACCTCCTATTCTTCATCTTCCCCTCGGGGCTACCTCCTCCTTATATGGATGAGGGTGGAAGCAGGCTTCTCCTCACCATTTCAGCCTCTGTTAGAGGGATATCCCGATGAAGATGCTTCACAGGACTAGCAGATGACCCCTTCTGGGGAGCAGCCAAAGAAACAGTAGGCACTGTCATCGCTCCTGCTATCCCTATGATAAGGGCTGAAGCCTTCTCATGGTCCTTGGCATAAGGAGGCACGACCGATACATCGACAACCCGCAAGACCGAGCTATCATACAGATGGTCAACTCGACGAGGGCCAGCATACACCTTGATCTGGTTGAGTGTGTCTCTCTCAATGATGGACAACTCGGCCTCCATGAGTGCCTCCCTCCTTATTTCAGGCCAATTGGAATAGCAACCTCTAGGTCATCCCAACAACCTAGACAAAATTTTCCTTCCGATCATTGTGTGAGTCAGGAAGGCCGGTGACGAGCCTGAACTTTCCCACCATTTAGAAATGATAGTGGGATTTAGTCTGGCTCACCTTAACAGCCACCACCTGACCTAAGATCCACAATGATTGCTTGATCACCAGCCAGTGGCAGATCACCACGAACCCCACTAAGATGACGATGGCGTTCGACTTCATCTGCGTCGGTGAAACCCCCAACACCATGAACACTTGTTGGAGGAAGGGATGCAGAGGTAGTCATGGACCAAACTCCAAATGCCTATACAGAGAATCTTGTTTTGGTCCATGATTGAAAATGGCTTCCGACCTCATCAGGGCCATCATATCATACTCATTGGGGATATCAAACCTCCCAGAGAGTGTCCTTATCTGGGACTGTATCACTTTGGAGTCGATCCACACCAGGAGAGCTCGACGATCCATAGGCTCAAATGCCATTGGAGATTGTAGAGATGATCACCAGAAGAGATAAACAAAAAATATTGTGTTCTCTAGAGGGAATTAGAAAAGGTAGTAACCGCCATCTCTCTAGCTCTGACTTTATATATAGGGAGCTAGACCCACAACTACTAGAATCTAGATCATCAGATCAAATTTTGGCTAGCGAGTGAAATTAATTATCATAATTTGAAGCGTCATCTCAGAGATCGAGGCGCAGTCCACTCACCACGAGTAGCCCACAATCTGCAAAGAAAAGCGATGTTGTGGCAATTTAAAAGAATGTACAGTGACGTCAGACACACCAATCTAAAGGGACTTTTTAGTTCTTACATTTAATGCATTCACGTCTATCCAAAGCAAATTTCATTTCACTCGAACCCAGCTAAAGCTGACTCCAAGCTAAAGGGGCCAACTGTTATGGTGTTTTCAATCACCTAAGTGTAACTTTTTGCCAAAAACGGATAGATGTACTTTGGCATGCTATGCCCCAATTAAATTAGCATTCGAGACCAACAAGGGTTCCAACCTTGCTGACTCATCGAGTCGACGTTCCTTCATGTCGAATTGAAGGGTGGTACTAGTCGACCCTCGTGGAGAAGATGACTCACAACGAGCCCACTCGATCAACTATTCAACACCTCATGAGGTCGACTTGAAAGGAGTTACTCCTCGGCAAAGTTAGATGATGACTTCAGCCTTGAGCTTCTCCCACTAATAACTTGTCAACATCACATTTAATACTTGGTAGGCGTCATCATACCTCTAGCCTGATAGTCTTCATGACTCATCTGACCACGTCGGCACTGTCATGCCTTCGATCACTTCCCATTTAATGCTAAGGTGATCTCTCCTCCAGTCATCGGCCAACACCTGTAAAGTTGGAGCTGACTCAGTTGACAGTCCATGCTTCTTCACCGCCATCCTGTGCTCAGCCATAATGATGGTTCTATAGCTTATACCATCAGTATAAATATAGGTACTATTCTGAACAAGAGGGGATTTTTTTGGTTTTTTGGTCTTTTGACTCTTTGCCCTTTGCTTCTTTTGCAAATCATACTACACACACAAGAACTCTCACAATTCTTCACTTTCCCTACTCAAGTTCACTAGCTGACTTGATCGTCGGAGGAACCATGGGGGAACCAGTCTCCACCCTCTCATGAGTTTCTATTTGTGCAGACTTTTCAGCAGCTCAACTCAGAATCGAATGTTCAGGGAAGGAAGCGGCCCCTCATCAACTTTATCCTTATCTAACCACGGATATAATTGATTGTGTGATCATTTAATATCAACAATTTCATTGTGAATAAAGTGGAGGAAGAGGTTGTGTTCAGTGTATCCCTACGAGTCAGATTATCAGGGATATACTGATAAAGGGAATAGCCGAAGAGAGGCTAGTGCAGCACACTTGAGCCTTAGGGGCTATGTCTTTAGTGATGAAGTTTTATTTGATAGCTCAGACACTAGGATATTACGAATGATGATTTTATAAGATATTATATTTGATTTGATTGTCATTTTCTTATCTATGTGCATATCTGGGATTGCATATCTGGGATTGCTTATATATTATTATTACTTGACTATCATTACATGGAGTATATGACTATATGATGTGTACACGGTACAGAAAGGGCACTAGGTGCACTATTAGAAAGTTGCATAAGTACATAAGAACCCTTATCAAACAAGACATCCCGTTCGGACCTGTGGCAATTGTTGAAGTTTAGACTGAGTGCAGGATGTTATTTAGCTTGGAGCACTGAAAACACTATTGTAGTATAGGGTATGACTATGGTGGGAGCACTTCATTGGTCATCCTGACTGGGTTAGGATGAGGTTCTTGTATACTTATACATTAAAGTGACCAATGAACAAACCCCACATCCAATTTCCCTATTTCCTAATAGCTAGACTAGGGGTCTGAATTAGTGCAAGATGTGCGGGTTTGTTTGGTAATCCTAGGCATATCAAAGGATGGTATGGCTAAACAAGTTCATTATAAGGTAATAGAACTTAGGTCTATAAAGCATTCATTTAATGATGTAGTCTCTCATGAAGAGAGAGAAGTAATACTTTTACATGTTGCCATACGAGGTGTGCTTGGACTGAATATAAGTTGGTATAGAGTGGATCCCTGCTCCCTAATTGTGTGAGCCTTTATTGATGATACAGGTGTATCTTCTCTTTGAAACTTAGCGATCCTCATGAGAGCTTGAGGATAGATGATTCTCATGATAGCATGAGAATAGAGGTGTGAAACAACACAGTGGAATGTAGGTGGAAGCGTGGAACGAGACGACGAGCAGCAGATTCGAAGAATCTAGTTTTTAGCTCGTGAGTCGACTCATACATGTACATGAGTCGACACATCAGGTTGAGTCGACTCATGCCTGTCATGAGTCGACCAACGAAACCCAGTTATTTTGTCAAAAGTTTCTGACCAGTCGACTCATCAGTTTTGAGTCGACTTAAGAACTCAAGCCCTGTTAGCAAAAGTCTCTGACCAGTCGACTCATCAGTTATGAGTCAACTCATATGAGGTCATGAGTCGACTCATAACTGTTCATCTGACTCATCGGAGCTTTCCAGATTCGTTAAGGCCTCTATTTACGCGTTTTCCTGTTTGGGTTGGGCTTGGTTATTTACCACTTTGCCACCCTCATTTGTACACCTATATAAGGGATTGTTTTAGGGTTTAAAACAATCAGAGAGTTTAATCAAGAGAGATTAGATTGTAATTGAGATTTGGAGAGCTTGTTCTTCAATTCTAGAGTGAGATTATGAGAGATTGTAAAGTGCATACTCATAATCTAGAGAAGGTATTTTCCTTTGCTCGAAACCTGAGTTATTCTTGTGTTCTTATTGTTTTCTCCTCAACCCACCTTTGATAATTCCGTCATCAAAGGTGCTTGCACGGCAACTCGTATCAAGTTAGTATTATAATGATCAGATCCTGCGAATGGGGCATCCTGTGTATGGTTCTGACTCGATCGCAATACAAGAAGCTAGGCGAGGCCTTTATTTTATTAGAAGAGGTCCAGAAGATAAGAAGGGAGGTGATATCAGAAGCAGATAACTCAGCAAGACTTGACGCTATGGAAAAGCAGATAGAGACGACCGAGACAACTCTTACTCAGCTCGCGGGTCTCATCAATGGAGGGGACAAAAAGGAGGAATCTTCTTCGAAGGGTAAGAAGAAACTTGTTGAGTCTGATGAAGAACATGAGAAATCAGATTCGAAAGAAGAGGCTGAGGTTGTTAAGTCTGCTTCACATACAGGGGGTAAGAATTATTACCAAAACTTGAAGATTGATTTCAAAGTAGAGATTCCTGTTTATGATGGGAGTGTCAATGTGGAGAAGCTCGATGATTGGATTGAATGTATAGAGATGTACTTCACTCTCTACGGATATTCATCCAAGGAGAAGATCGTGTTCGTGACGTTAAAGCTTTCAGGGCACACGTTGACGTGGTGGAAGTCCTATCGCAAACAAGAAAAGAAGGCGGTGTCATGGAACAAATTCAATAAGCTACTAAGGAAGCAGTTCTATCCTGTGGGGTTCCTCGAAGAGTGTTGGTACAAGTGGTACGGCTTGCGTTAAAGATTCAATCAGACCGTTCAAGAGTATACGACGGAGTTGCAGTGGCAGGCGATGGTTCTAAACATCACAACGGATGAATACTCCACTTTTATGAAATACATGGCAGGTCTGAATGATTATATCCGAAAGGAGATGAAGCTGTTCACGGTCGAGACGATTGCAAAGGCAAGCGTGAAGGCAATTTCCATTGAGGGCAAACAGAAGAAGGGCAACGAAACGAAGGGTAATTCCAAACAGTCGGGAGGCAAGTCTAGTGGCTCTCAACATAAGGAAGAGAAGAGGAAGGGTGATTCGGGGAAGGCAGGATTGACGTGCAATCACTGCAAGCAGACAGGGCACGTGGCTAATCGTTGCTGGGAGAAGTACCCCCATCTGAAGCCGAAAGGGTTAAAGAAGAAAGAGGAGAAGAAAGCATACGTGATAGCGCAGGGTCCGAAGGAGGTTCCCAAGATGACGGAGCCCAACAGCAGCCTTAACCTTATGGCGAGGAAACGGGCCACCAAAGAAGACGACGACCCGAGGGAACACTCTTTGTTTTTAAGTTGCAGGTCAAGACCAGCTTGGTGGATGCCATTGTAGATACAGGGAGTCAGAAGAACCTGATATCTGAAGCATTAGTACAGAAACTGGGATTGAAGACGGTGAAGCATCCGAAGCCCTATCCATTAGGGTGGATTCAGAAGGAAGCGGGATTGAGTGTGATGAACCAGTGTATGTTCAGGTTTGCACTCCATGAGTCGTATATTGACGAGGCCACATGCGACATGGTTTCGTTGGATGTTTGCCAAGTTATTTTGGGCAATCCTTACTTGTGGGATAGACACGCGGTATATGATCGGTGGGCCCAAAAGTATACATTCACCAAGGATAGCGCGCAATTCATTTTTCATTCGGCATCTCTTCCGTAAGAGACAAGTTTGGTGACGGTGAATCAGACTAAGAGGTTGGTGAATGGGGTCAGGAAGTTCGTTTTGTTGTTCTTTCGGCCTTATGAAGAGTAGCTGAGTAGGATATGCTTGTCTACCTTGAGCAAGCTTCAGGAGAGAGATCTTGACAGTTTGAAGGCCAAGTATGCGGACTTATTTTTATAAATCATGGGACTACCACCACGGTGAGGTGTAGAGCATGAGATTATGTTGACCGGCGAGAGCTCCTTGCCAAACATAGGTCTATACCGCACATCAGTACAGGAGTCCGAAGAGATCAAGAAACAGGTTCAGGAGCTCTTAGAGACGGGAGTGATAGTGCCGAGTTATTCACCTTGCGGGTCGCCAGTGTTATTGGTGCCCAAAAAGGATGGAGGCTAGCGCATGTGCGTGGATTACCGGGCACTCAACAAGATAACGATCAAGAATCATTACCCACTACCACGGATCGATGATCTTATGGACCAGTTGGAGGGAGTGAGGTTCTTCACGAAGTTGGATCTGAAGTCTGGCTATCATCAGGTAACGATTCGGGAGGAAGACACTTGGAAGACGGCGTTCAAGACCAAACAGGGTCTGTTCGAGTGGTTGGTGATGTCGTTTGGGTTATGCAATGCTCCGGCGACTTTTATGAAGCTCATGAATGATTTTTTGTGACCTTTCATAGAGGATTTTGTGATTGTGTACCTTGATGATATTTTGGTGTACAGCAGGACCTGGGAGGAGCATCTTCTATATGTGGAGAAGGTGTTTAGAGTGTTGCAGGACGGACAGCTGAAGCTCAACGGGAAGAAGTGCGAGTTTGGAAAGGACGAGTTAGTGTATCTCGGCTTCATCGTGGGGAAGGGCTAGAGGAGGATAGATCTGGGTAAGGTGGCGGTGATCACGAAGTGGCCGATGCCGAAGAAAGTGACTGAGGTGAGAAGATTCATGGGGGCTTGCCAGTATTTGTGCAAGTTCATTCGACATTTTTCGACTTATGCGGAACCGTTACATGGCCTCACCAAGGCTAAGGTTCAGTTTGAGTGGGGAAAGATGCATGAGGAGGCTTTTCAGTTGTTGAAAAGGAAGATCTCGGAGGCACCGGTGTTAGATTTGCCGAATTTGCAACGGACTTTCGAGGTGGAGACCGACACGTCTAGTTATACGATAGGCGTGGTGTTGATTTAGGATGGGAAGCCAGTGGAATACCATTTTGAGATGTTTACGGGTGCTATTGTGAACTACCCGACCTATGACAAGGAGTTCTATGCACTTTATCAGGTGATTAAGCATTAGAGGTTGTACTTGTTGGGGAAGGAGGTGGTTGTGCACTCGGATCACAAGCCGTTGGAGTTCTTATATGCCCAGACGAGGCTACAGCAGGCGCGGCATATGAAGTGGATGTCTTATTTGATGACTTTCAACATCACTATTAGGAACAAGAAGGAGGCGACAAACAAGTTGGCCGATATGTTATCTCGTCCGCCGGTAAGGGCTTTATTAGTGGCGACGCGTATTCAGCCCTTGGTTCCTTTGGAGTATGTATAGCTATACGCATCTAGTAGAGACTTCGGTAGTGTGTTTGAGCAGGCGAAGGCTGGTCAAAGGGGGGAGTATGCACTTGGAGAAGATGGCTTGTTGTATCGTGGGACATCATTATGCATTTCGGAGGAGGGTGATAGGTTGCAATAGATTAGGGAAGCACATACCTCGCGTGTGAAAGGGCATTTTGGAATTCAGAAGATGCTTCTCAATCTACGGCGACATGTGTTTTGGCCACGGATGCTTGATGATGTGACCAAGTATGTTGGAGGGTGTAAGTTCTGCTGTATTTCAAAGCCTTCTAACAGGGAGAGGGGATTGTACCTACCACTACCGGTTCCTTCTAGGCCGTGGGAGAGCATATCTATGGGCTTTCTAGGAGGGTTGCCGACTACCAAGCGTGGGCATGACTATTTGTACGTTATGGTGGACCGGTTCAGTAAGATGGTGATCTTAATTCCATACAAGGAGACCGTGATGGGAGCGGGTGCAACACAATTATTCTTTGAGCATGTGTGGAAGCACTTTGGGTTGCCAAGTTCGATTATTTCGGATCGAGATAGCCGCTTTCTCAGACATTTTTAGGATTCATTATGGAGTCTGATGGACACTAGATTGAAGAAGAGCACGGCCTTTCATCCACAAACAGACGGGCAAACGGAGGTAGTCAACCAGACTATGGTGCATATGTTGCGGGGGTATAATTCCTAGCATCCCAAGACTTGGGATGAAGCTTACCATATTTGCAGTTTGCTTTTAATCGGGCGATTCATGGATCTTCGGGAAAGTCACCGTTTGAGACTTGTTATGGATTCTTACCACCGAGTCCATTTGATCTCGTGTTTTCGAGTGAAGTTATGACGGACAGCAAGGAGGGGAATGAAAGATAACGTGATCAACGATTTCTGAAGAAGATTGCGCATATTCATGCCTCAGTTGAAGCACAATTGAAGAAGTCACAAGCAAGGTACAAGGCAAAGCATGATCAACATCGGGTTCCTTGTAACTTTGGCGTGGGCGATATGGTGTGGCTGAAATTGAGTAAGGAGAGTCTAAAAGGAGAAGGGAAGAAGTTGAAACCGATACGTTATGGTTAATTTTGGATTCTGGATCAGATTGGCGACAACGCTTTCAAGCTCGATTTACCACCTTACTTAGGCATGTATTCGGTGATCAATGCCGAGTACTTGAAGTTTTTTGAGCCTTCATTACTGGATGATGAAGGTGATGACAAGGTGATCTTGCTGCATGTTGAAGACTTGTGGTTTGATAGAGAGGAGCCGCTGAAGGAAGATTACATTTTGGAGCGAAAGACGACCACGACGAGACGACGGATGAAGGAGTCATTTCTCATTGGACGTCAAGGTCAAGTTCCTAGCAAGGCTAAGTGGTTCAACAAGGAAGTATGAGCTCGCCAGTTTCCTCAGCTGAAGTTCTAACTTGAACGGGACTTCAAGTTCCTAAAGGGGGACCCATAATACGGGTGTATCTTCTCTTTGGAACTTAACGATCCTTATGGGAGGTTGAGGATAGATGATTCTCATGATAGCATGAGAATAGATGTGTGAAACAACACAGTGGAACGCAGGTGGAAGCGTGGAACTAGACGACGAGCAGCAGATTCGAAGAATCTAGTTTTTAGCTTGTGAGTCGACCCATACATGTACATGTGTCGACTCATCAGGTTGAGTCGACTCATGCCTGTCATGAGTCGAACCACGAAACCTATTCGTTTTGTCAAAAGTTTTTGACCACTCGACTCATTAGTTTTGAGTCGACTCAAGAACGTAAGCCCTGTTAGCAAAAGTCTCTGACCAGTCGACTCATCAGTTATGAGTCGACTCATATGAGGTCATGAGTCGACTCATAACTATTCATGAGTCGACTCATCGGAGCTTTCCAGATTCGTTAAGGACTCTATTTACGCGTTTTCCTGTTTGGTTGGACTTGGTTATTTACCACTTT
>BQKN01000119.1:460532-474079 GCA_022839385.1 Asparagus kiusianus | reverse complement strand
AATTTGTTTCATAATCTAATTTGACTCTAATATTGAATTTATTTCCTAATCTAAATAAACTCCAACTTCTTTACTAAAAATAAACTAAAACCTGGTTATTTTTCAGATTTCAGCTAAAACTGGGTATTACTGATGAGATTTTAAAAATCTGACAATCTAGTTGACTCCGTCTCGTCGAGATAGGCGGTTTACACATATAACATGTCAAAATCCATCTTCTGGGTTGGAAGATATGATTGTTTATTTGCGAAAGTCAATATACGTATAAATCTGTATTTAACTCGTGATCGTTCGAATCCTCTATGAAATTTTCTATTAAGCGTCCTACATCAATATATCAGTAACTTAAAGGGCATGAAATGGTTACATGACTAATCATGGTTCATTTCGAATTAAAAAAATATTGTTTGGAAACCGAGCCAGTGTTTGCTCCATTTTTCCTAAATCGCTAAAACTAATCCTATTTTAATCAATTTTTTTCTTGATCAAAACAAAATCAATTTATTTCAATACCGAACAAGGATCAATCCAGGCTTAACTTTGGGTGTGAAACTGACCCGAAGCTTTGATCATGCATCCCCCCGGAACTCTGAGGGCCCGATTAGCCTTCGTGAATAGTCATACAGTAGTCAGATAGGTTACGGTCCCACAAATTAAAATCGAATTATTTATCACGTTAACAACTGAAACCAACCCGCATCCTTATCCAAATATTACTGTTTAAACAAACCACAAATAAAACGCAAATATCCCTTATTAATATATGGATTAGCTGTGCACCTCAAACAGCAAATTAACAGGCTTATCGAGAAAGCGTGATGTAACCGTCAAATTCAGTGGGTTCTCCTGTTGAATCGAGTGATCCAAAACGGAGCTGACGGTCAGCAGGCTCGAAACTCAAGGCGCAGTATTTTATCCACAAGCGGACGAGAGGATAATGGAAATTTTGCAGATAAGGCCCTCCCCAATAATTTCTTTAGTTTTACATATTTGGAGCTGCCAATTTAGAGAAAGACTAAATTGTCCTAATTGTTTTATATAGCTTCACAAAAAAATATAATTACAAAAATAGCTCCGAGTCTTGAATATGCAGAATTTGAAAAGGATATTTGACCCCTTTGTTTCAAATTTCAAAGTTGATTTAGATGTAAAAACTATATTCATATAACATGATAATTTTCTCCATGTTGTAGAAAAATGCATGTGATTATTATTGGCAACTAAATTGAAACAAACCGATGATTATTTGACTAAAATTTAAAAGAAGCGGACAACATGTAACTTTTTAAAACTTTTCTGTTTGGTTGGTAGGGGTGGAGGGAAGGGGTTTCAATTATGATGATTTTATATTAAAGTAGTGAATAATCCAGCGATTGTAACTTGTTTTTTTTTTCAAGAAATGCAATAAGTAAAATGTGAAATTAGAGATAATTACAAAATTTTGAATATGGATATTGGCATATTGAGCAGAAAAAACTTAGAGATGTATTATCCTTGCGTTCTAATATCAAATTATCAATGCAACGATTTGAGATATTGAGTTTAAGTGCATGTGAATCAAATACAAAAGCAGACATGACACTTGCCATGTTTGCAGATGTTTACTAATTATGAATATAAATGAACTCGGAAAAAAACCATAATTTATATCTTCCATAGTCAAATACATATATGTGCTTGAAAATGAAATGCTAAAAAAATAAAAAAGGTCTTTTTTCCCTAGAAACCACCTTAAAATTATACATAATTCACATTTTGATTTGAATTTACACATAAATCACTTTTAAAATAGATTTTTGCTACAATCAATCAGCTCCCGAGACAAATTTTCACTAAACTTTTAAAACTAAGTTTAAAAACTTTCAAGTTCAAGCTATGTGATTTGTATCCTAACAAGACCTATAGACTTAAAAACGAGTCATATGCCTTGGATGTGAGTTTTTTAAGGATGTATTGAGATTTTTAGTGAAAATATTGACTAGGAGTTGGTTGTGTTCGCGTTGAAAGTTGATTTGTTCATTGCGGGACTCATTACAACTTCAGTCGTTACAATAAATTCAAAAAAAGAAAGACTTTTATAAGTATACTTACATAATGAAAATAAAAAGATTACAACTTTCTTGAGAACACACGCAGAGAAATCGTTTATCGGTCTTCTGCTTACGCGGGATCTTTGTTGGTGCCGAGGTTCATTCGTGGACCACCAACTGATCAGATTCGAATAAAAGTTTTGTTGCCTCGCAAATGAGACAAGAAATTGAAGTGACTATCTCAGCAACAGTGAGACAATCACTCTTCTCGAGAATCACAGTTAGGTGTGATCTCAAGGGAAATGGATGAACGAGATGTAGATCTCTCGAACTCTTCCTCTCTTTGTGCTGAAGAACTCGCCAAGAACTCTACATCCTCTCTAAAATTCATGCTCCTCACTCTTCAATTTGACAGGGCTTCACCGAGACTCGAGAATTCTGGATCTGTGTAAATGAAGGCCCTAGGGCCATATTTATAGGCTTCGGAATCTCGATCTTTGGATAAGAACGGCCGATTTGCTCTCATCTTCAGTTGTAACCACTTAACCACATTCCAAGATAGCTTCAAATCAGTTGGGGGCTATTAGATAAGAATATCCCAAAATCTGGACGGTTAACAGTGAAAACTGCATTTCAGGTTAGACTTATCACACCCGAGACGTCATTTTGCATGCCTTGACTATTTTTCCTGTAATTTTCCGGTCCGATCTCGGAATAACGTGATTCAAAATAGTTGGAGGCCGAGACACGACATGTGTCTCGGTTTCGACCGAGACGTCATTTTGCGTGCCTTGACTGTTTTTCCTGTAATTTTCCGGTCCGATCTCGGAATGATGTGATTCAAAATACGTTGGAAAGTCGGAGAAGAGATCTACAACCTTCCATGGGTGAATCATACATGGAGTGGACAAGACATGAGTGGCGCTTCATCTTTCGTGAGTGAAACGTAACCTCTAATCGGATCGTCACTTTATTATTCTGTCATCCCGTTGATTCGTACGCTTTGTCGACTCGCTTTGTGCGCTTGTCGGTGTCAGATAATCCTCTTTGACTTGGATAATGACGTTCATCATCTTCTCTCCGTTTTGAGCTGCATGTGAGAACCTATAGGTAATTTTTGACGCCTACAGATACCCCTTCCAAAGTGTTTCAGTCTTGTTTCTTTTATAAAAGAGCCTAAAATACTTTGAATGTGATAGGTCTAACCTTCAGTCGGTATAAACGGACCTATAATTAGCTTTAGTTCTTTACTTTTTAAATTCTCAGTCTATTAACTATTTTGTTGAATAGATAAAATTCTTCCGGCTTTGCGTTTATCGTCTGACCATTGTCGAAGTTTCAAATTAAAACTGGTGCGTTAATTTCTGATTTTAACTAGTACCGTTGAGTCGATGTTGAACTGACTATCTTCATCGGGGATTCATATAAACGGACCTTTAATTAGCTTTAGTTCTTTACTTTTTTAATTCTCAGTCTATTCAGTATTTTGTCGAATAGATGAAATTCTTCCGGCTCTGCGTTTATCGTCTGACCATTATCGAAGTTTCGAATTAAAATTGGTGTGTTAATTTTTGATTTTAACTCGTACCGTTGAGTCGATGTTGAACTGACTATCTTCATCGAGGATTCATATCTGAACTACGGTTGAAATCCTTAGGATTATCCTTTGTTTTGGAGTTAATCAGAGCCTTATTTTGGCGAAAATTATTGACGCAATGACCTTCATCGTAACGCGTTGACCAGTATTGATCCAAGGCTACACGTTGACTGACGTTGACCATCATCGTGACGCGTTGACCGGCGTTGACCTTTATCACAACACGTTAAGCGGCGTTGACCTTCACCGCAACGCGTTGATCAGCGTTGACCTTCATTGTAATCCGTTGACCGGTGTTAACCTTCATCGCAACGCGTTGATCGGCATTGACCCAAGGCTACGTGTTCACCGACCTTGACCCAAGGCTATGCGTTCACCGGCGTTGACCTAAGGCTATGCGTTGACCAGTGTAAACATAGTTTATACTCATAGTTTAACTAGAGACTACATAGTTTAAGCTTGACCGGTGTTGTAACGTGTGGCAGGTCCAAGTGTAGAGGTTGCAAGACCAACTGTTGATGCCGGTTCATCTCCCTATATGGATCTTACCCTTACGTCCCGCTAATTATTTACTTAACCATATGGGATTTTTGGTTGTAGGACCAGCTATTGGAGCTGATACGGATGCCATTGTGAATGCTTTAAAGGTTCCTTATGGCGGCTTCGGACGGAATTAATGTTGTCTCGGGTGTTCAAGTCACGAGGCCAACTAGTGAAGCTGGTGCATTAATGACTATCGTATTTATAGGATTTTTGGCGAACCCTCAGTCATCAACGAATTTGATGAGCCTCTATCGACTACCGCTTGAGTCGGTCTAGCATGCAGATTGTTTAAGTTCGTTCTGCATGTAACGTTATGCTAAAAGAGTAAAATTTTTTAGTGTTATGATTTTGAATACATAGACTTAATCATCCCTTGCAGGATGCTCATAGGATTTTTGGCAAACCCTCAGCCATTAACAGATTTGACGTGCCTTTACCGATTATCATTTGAATCGGGCTAGCATGTGAATTATTAAACCCGTTTCACATGTAATGTTGTGCTAAGAGAATAAACTCTCTTAGCCTTGGTACTATGATTTTGAATACATAGACTTTATCATTTTCATGGAAAAAGTCTAACCGGCAACGCATGTTAGTCGTAGACTTATCTCTGATTAGGACTCGGGATAAATTCCTACAGATATAGATTCTGGTGTCTTTTTCACAGAAAAGACTAACCCGTAACGCGTGTTAGGTGTAGACTTATCTCTATTTAGGGATCAAGATAAAATCCCCCAGACATGGATTTTGGTGTCTTTTTCGCGGCAAAAGACTAACCAGCAGCATGTGTTAAATGCAGGTTTATCTATATTTAGGGATTCAGATAAAGTCCCCTATGCATGAAAAGCATGGATTTTGATGCTAGAAAATGGTGTATTCTCTTGGGCAAAGACGAACCCGATGCCGGAGAGGAAGAATTTTATATTCTATCTCCTGCTACAAAAGAAACTCAAAGTAGGATCTCCACTTCGAGAATCTTAAAAGGTGAAACTAAGAGTGAGATCTCCACTCCGATAATCAAAAAGATTTAGATAACCCTAAATGTTTAAAGATTTGACTACCTAATCTGAAAGTAGATTTTTCATTTATCGAGATGGAAATTCTAACTTTAGCCATAACTGTTTAAAGGTTTGATCAAGCGAGAATTGTGAAATGACCCTAACTTTAGGAAGATTTGATCGCCTGATGTGGGTGGAAGACTCTCGTTTATCAAAATATTCTGTTTTGGCCCTAACTGTTTAAAGGTTTGACCAAATGGGAGTTGAGACGATCCTAATTATTTAAAGGTTTGATCGTTCAATTTAAAAGTGGACCTCTCATTCATAGAAGGAATCGAGAGGGGATTTTGGCTTTGGCCGTAACTGTTTAAAGGTTTAACCAAATGGGGGTTTGAGACGACCCTAACTGTTTAAAGATTTGATCGTTCAATTTAAAAGTGGACCTCTCGTTCATGGGAGGAATCAATAGGGGATTTTGGCTTTGACCCTAACTGTTTAAAGGTTTGACCAAATAAGGGTTTGAGACGACCCTAACTATTTAAAGGTTTAATCGTTCAATTTGAAAGTGGACCTCTCGTTTATGTAAGGAATCGAGAGGAGATTTTGGTTATGGTCCTAACTGTTTGAATGTTTAATCGAATGAGATTGGAACGGCCCTAACTGTTTAAAGGTTTAATCATCCAATTTGAAAGTGGACCTCTCGTTCATGGAAGGAATCGAGAAGAGATTTTAGTTGTGGTCCTAACTATTTAAAGGTTTGAACGAGTGGGAGTGGGGTGATACAATTAATAGTGGGAGTGCTAATTTGTACAGATTACTGTATCAATACAGTGAAAGTTTCTGGTATTAAGTTGCAAGGACCTTAACACGACGGGGTTTGAATCTTCCAATACTATGTATGGATTCTAACAATAGAAGTGTTGAGTGCACAGACACAGTGGGAGTTTGAGTGGTTGTAATCATGAAGAATTTTGTGGACCCATCGTCAGTTGATTTGATTAGTGAGGGATTTTATGATGGAGAATTGTGAATCGTCAAGCACTTCACAATTACACAGTGGTGGTTTCGCAAGGGAAAATTGACTTGATGAAGTCATTGAATCTCGTCTCGATGAAAGAGTGCTCTAGGAGTCACAGTGGGAGGGTTTTAATCATCTTAAAAATGACTAAATAGCCACAGTGGGAGGCTCTTCATCATTTTTTATCATGATTAAGAATTAATTAGTTTTGGGTTATCCTTAAGAATACCCTGTATAGTATTCGCCAAGAACTTCCCATTGTAATGCATTAAGATATTCCACCCCCAGCTCTTTGGCGAAGTTGAATCCAATTGTATTCGATAATGTTGTCGAGTTATCCTTAAGAATATTATGTGTAATATTCTTCAGAACTTTCCCGTTAAAGGTAGGGAACAATTTAGCCTCGTATACCAGTTGGAGGTTTGGAAAACAGTTTATATTCGTATACCCGTTGGAGTAAAAAGAAGAAGCAGTTTATACTCGTATACTCTTTGGAGTTAGGGGAGATAGTTTATACTCGTGTACCTAGTAGAGTTAAAATGAGGAGTAGTTTATACGCGTATCCTCTTTGGAGTTTGCAGGCGCAGTTTAACCTCGTATACCTGTCGGAGATTAGGTCGTCTTTATTTGGCTTGTTTTATCGTTATGACACCGGAGTCAATTAAGGTTTGAATTTTGTTTTTGAGACCGAAGCAAGTCTTGGTGAGATGAAGAATCCTCCTGTGGTATGCACAGTGTTTTGGATCCGTAATCCTCTTAGCTCCCTCCTGATCTTTAATAGGTGATAGTTCGATTTTGTTGTTGGCGAGGAGGTACTTAAAGATAGCTGAAACTTCTTCATCCTGGAAGGAGTACTCTTTTTGGAGTCTTAGATTCGGAGTCCTTCGTTGTTTCTAAGATTATGGTCGGGATGTCTGATTAACAACAACAATAACTACAGGCGTTGTCGGCTGGCTTCTCTCGGCCTTTTTTTTCTGAGGAAGCGCTCGACTTGTTCTCCATGTAGTTTTAATTTATTCTAGGTGGTATATAGGACAACCCCCATGACTTCAAGGACATCAAGGGAGAGATTGTGATGGTAAGTCTGGAGTATGAACTCCTCTATGACCGGATCTCGACAATTCATCGCCTTATTTTGGAAGTGTTTGACGAAAATATCAACTGACTCTCCGTCCTTTTGCTTTTCATCCAGAAGAGCTCTGATAGACACTTCGGTGTCATCGTCAAAAAAGTTGTTGAGGAACGAGCTTTCCATATCGTTCCAGTAATTGATGCTCCCCGGTTTGAGACATTGATACCAATCGAAGGCCACCCCGCGAATGGTGCCCACGAATGATCAAATCATCAGGGGTTCATTCCCAGAGATCACTCCCAGGTGGGACCTCAAATAATTTAGGTGCTGAGTGGGTGAACATTTCCCGTCAAATGGCGTGAAGTTAATTAGATTATACTTCACCGGGTACGGGATTAAATCCCACTCTCTTGGATATGGGCACGGAATGCCTGTTCTCCTTACTTCTTGAGCGGACATTAAGGCATTGACATTATTCTCCAGCTCTTTCATCATCTCGTTGTTATCTACATCTTCCTTCGGAGGATGTTGAGGAGAATGAGTTGGACCATCCCCAGTGTTGGTATTGTCGTTAGGAGGGGTATTAGTGTTGTAGTCTTCATCTGAGTCTTTACTGACACGATTGCGATGACTGGATTCTCCCAACTAGTTTGATAAGGTTTGAAGTTGTTGGTCATGCAACTCCCTCATCCACTATACGGTTAACTCAATCTCATCTTTAAATTCTTCTTTCTGCTTGGGCAAAGCTTCTTGAAGCAGCTGAGCCACTTGTTCAATTAAAACCATGAATGCTTCTCGAGTCCGTCCCATACTAGATGTCGTATTATCAGAAGCGATTGCAGAGTTTGCATCTGATGCTTCATCATCTGAGGAATGCCTTCTCTAAATTTTTTGATAATCCTTTGGTCTGATAGTTTCGGACCGTAGCCAAGTTATGCGCTGGGATACCTCCGGGAAAGGTTCAGGACTAAAGTGTCATGTAGACTTTCCCTTATCGACCATGTTGATGATGACTTCTCAAAGTTCGCCACCCTGACCGGCTGATCTTCTTTTACGAAAGCGCCTTGGTTTAGGTTTGGACGCTTCAGTAGAGATCATTTCGAATACCGAGACCCTCCTGGAGCGGTCTTAGGGCAGCTACATTCTGATAGTATAACTTATCGGCGTTGTGGCCGGAGCAACATATTGGCTGTTTATCAGGTATAACATTATCTTCTGCCAAACACGTTTTCTTCTGAATAATCAACATCTTGTTAGCGTTTGCAGGAGTCACACGTTTGGAATCACACCTTTGTGAGGGTGAAACCATAACAGGCTCCTGGTTTTTCACACATACTCCTAAGCGGGTGGTTACGAGAATCAGTTTGTTGGAAGGTCGTGTATGACCCTCAGTCTGGATGTTTGCTCGGGAATCATTCAGCGGACCCAAGCGTTCCTTAACAGGAGCTTTGCCTCGATCTTCAGGTAGAAGACCAAAGTGATCCTTCAGCAGAATTCTAAACGTAGAGAGATTCATGCTACCGTAGGGCTTCACCGGAGGTGCGGGAGTAGAAGGAGTAGGATCTGAAATTGACAAAGGCTGAGAAGCAGCTTGGAGCTGGAATTGAGTGAGAGACATGGCTGGTGTCTCTTGTCAAGTAGAGACGCCTTAGCTATTTTCGGTGCAGTTGTAGGCGCTATGTTGGCCTTCGGCACCCCAACATGCTTAGATCTTAGTGGCTCTTTGACCACCTCTTCTTTTTGCAACTCTTGTACCTTTTGCACAAGGATCCGAGCATGCGCAAGAAGTGCACGACACTTCTGGATGCGCTTCTCGAGAGTAGAATGGGTTCGTTTAACACGGACACATTTGTTAGTCGGCGGTTGGGATGAGGATCCCAATGCTTGTTATGACGACGGCTTAGCCATTTGGTACTTTCTGAACTCTAGATCTACTCAGTAGCAGAATCCGTCCACCTACTCTAAAGCCTTGGCGAATTATCGTGCAAGACGTTGACGGCACCTCTGACGAGTCCTCTTCGTCAGCACTGGTGCGCTTTCAGCGGGCAACTCCTTGACTTTTTAGGAGTTGTGGCAAGCACCAAATCCGATTTCTTTGGACGCTGGGGAAGAGTCTTCAACAGCACTTGGGTGAAGATTATCACCCTGAGTTCTCAGATCTGAAGACCAACGAACCTTCTTGAGGGAAGTGGTCTTCCTGCACTTGTAAGGAGAGGAAGATCTGGAGGGGGAGATGTACTCCTCGAACTTTTGCTGGTCGAACTCGTATTCAACCTCTTCATCCACAGGGATCTTGATCAGTAGCTGCGGCACGACAGCATTGGTAGCGAGGTTGTTGGCTCCCACTATGGTCGCCATCGTGTTCGTGTCGAAAGTTGATTTGTTCATTGCGGGACTCATTACAACTTCAATCGTTACAATAAGTTCAAAAAAAGAAAGACTTTTTATAAGTCTCCTTACATAATAAAAATAAAAAGATTACAACTTTCTTGAGAACACACGCAGAAAGATCGTTTATCGGTCTTCTGCTTACACGGGATCTTTGTCGGTGTCAGGGTTTATCCGTGGACCACCAACTTGTTAGACCTTATTACCACTAGGAAAGAACCTTAGAGGGGGGTGAATAGGGTTTATACTAATCTAATCCGATTTAAATACCAATTAAAACTTATTAACAAATATATTCTTGCAAGATAGATATACAACAAATATATTCTCTGACCATTAGCAAGAATATGCAATATGAACAAAGGGATATATCCTAGCAATAAGATATACTATGAGATATATGCAAGGATATACAAAACACTCAAGGGTAAACAAACTAAACTAGATAGTGAGTTATATAAACAATGAGAAATATACAAAGGTGATATAAGATATGAACATAAAAAAATAAATGCACCAATGCAGTCATAAACAAACGATATGTTAACGAGGTTCGGGCCCCACGACCTACGTCCCCGCTCCTCACCTCGAGGAAATCTCCACTATCACACCGGGTTTTCTACGCTTACCTGAAAAATGTTTACACCTCATAATACGGTTTTCTAGTTAACCGAAAACTTTACAATCCATACTCACAATGTAACTACACTAACTACCACCTCAAGTGTTGGTCTCTAGCCCGTGTCTCCCTCAAGTGTTAGGAATTATAACCTCTCTCTAAGCATTACCACCTACCCTACTCCTCTTGGGACGACCCCGTCTCTCACCACACACTCCTCTTGGTGTACTAGTGTATTATAAAGTGATCCTCACAATTAAGCACAATAACAACAAATGATTTGTTCTCTACAATGAACGAGAACTCAATTAGGCACAACTCAATATTACTATCTCTCACAACCCCAAATATATTATGAATGCCAATACAATAAGTTCAAGTGGGTGTGTGTAACAATGAGATTAATTAAATCTAAACTCAATATAAAACTAGCTTTAATAAGATGATAATCAAACAAATAGATATAAAGCTAGAAAAGAGTTTAGAGAAACTTCTCAATGGATCAAGAGATAGAGGGAGAATAGTTGGATGCTCAAACTCCAATAGATGATCTCCTCAAGCTCTTGTAGAATTGATTTCACAAACTCAAACCCTCAATTGCTTAAAAGCTTTTTAAACACACTTAAACAAATCTTAAACCCTTGTTTAAAACTCTTTAAACTTGTTTAAAATATTTTCTTGGATGTCCATAGAACTGAGGTATATTGGGGTATATATAGGAAACACCAAAGCCAAGAGAAAGCCAAGAAAAGGACAAAAAAGTCCTTAAAAAACACAACTAGGAAACTAGCCGTTATGGGCAACGGCTACTGCAGCGGTCGACTGCAGAGCCACGTCCGGTCGACCGCACTGTTCACAGCAATAAAAAAAGTTTTTGGAAATTTGGCGGTCGACCGCAAAGCCACTGGCGGTCGACCGGCACTGTAGCAAAACGTGCACAGCCAGTTTCCAGATTTTAACAGTTCTAGAATTTTGCGTATCTGACTTTGTAAAATCAATTGAATATAGTAAATCAATTTCAAAAATCATGAAATTTTAAGGAAGGTTCTATACATGTATATGAACATGTTAGAGAAAGAATTTCTAAAAACTCACTTCCCAGTTGAGAGAAATAAATGTTTGAACACAGATAAACAGTTTCTGAAAAACTTCCGAATACTTGTTTTTGTAAATTCAATTGAAAATAACAAAACAACTCCAAAATTAGTAAAACTTGGCGAAATGTTTATATATATGAATATAAACATGTAAACAAAGAAATTTTTCAAATTATATTTCCCAATTGTGAAAACTCATGTATTTTGCAAGTATGTCCAAAACATGAAAAGTTGATATACATGAAATTTGATGTTTTGACATAAACACAACTTTGAAACATTTTCAAACGTTCTTATAGACTTAATAAAAGATGTATATCATGATTGTTAGGTCCATAAACAAGAATATAATATTTTGACGAGGATACAAATGTTTTGCAATATATCCAAAACCATAACTTGTGTATACATATATATATGACTATATATATATAGAGAAATATGTGTATGCTAGGTACCAAGCACAAAATTTGTGCTTGGTAGTCATGTGTCACATCCCCATCCACTCACTACCCATGTGAATTTGTTCCCATATTTGAATGAGTGGTGAGGGATTTGACACCTCACTACCAAGCACAACTTTTTGTGCTTGGTACCAAGCATACCCATATTTCTCATATATATATATATAAAACCAAAATGTGTATGTATATATAACTATATATATTTATAGGAAACCAAAACATGTATGTATATATTGTTAGACCCTAGAGGGGGGTGATTAGGATCTTATGCTAATCTAAACCGATTTTATGCCAATTAAAACTAATTAACAAGTTATCCTAGCAAGTATGAAATATAACAAAATATGTGAGCTAGGATAAGTGATATACACAAGGGTAAACAAACTAAGGGAAATAGAAAAACAAATTAATATAAACAAGATAGTGGATGAAATAAGCAATGAGTAATAGACAATGGCGAATAGAATGAGATAAGCAATGAGCACAAATAATACGCCAAAGCAAAACTCAAACACACGATATGATCACAGAGTTCGGACCTTCCGTCCTACGTCTCTGCTCCCCACTCCCGGGGAGAAATCCACTATCACAACCGGGTTTTTTACGCTCACCCGAATAATGTTTACACCTCACAATGTCGGTTTTTAACGCTCACCGATCAACGTTCACAAACACTCATAATGTCGGTTTTCAACGTTCGCCGATCAACGTCTACACTTCACACTTCACAATAACAACAAATGATTTGTTCTCTAATACAAGGCGAGAACTCAATTAAAGCTCACACTCAATTGTTATAACTCTCACCAACCTAAATATACTATGTATGAAAATAAAATAAGCTCAATGTGGGTGAGTGTAAACAATGAGTGAAATAAAATCTAACTCAAATAGCAAGCTAGCAATAATAAGAATATAAAAATCAATAATAAAATTTCTAGAGAAAAGAGTTAGAAAACTTCTCTATACACACAAAGAGAGGATGATGAGATATTGAAGATGAACTCGTCAACAATTGATGTAAGCTCCTCTTTGTAAAAGCAAACCCCAAACTTAAAACAAACTAAACTCTTTTAAAAACTTCTTTAAAACATTCTCTTGGTTACTGAGATAGAAGGGGTTTGGGAGTTTATATAGGAAGAGAAAACAACAGCAAAAACCCCAAAGAAAAAGACCAAAAGGCTAACAGAATTAGAAATCAGATTCTATACAAAATAGCCGTTGGAGTGAACAGGGGTCGACTGCGAGCCACTTTCGAGGCTAAGAAAATTTCCAGAGACTTTGGCGGTCGACCGTAACGGTCGACCGTGAGAATTTTTGAGCTGACGGTCGATCATGGCGGTCGACCGCGAAAGTTGTTGTTGGCTCCATAGATAAAAACAAAGACGCGGTCGACCGTGGCGGTTGACCGCAAACTGATACAAAATATTCCAGGTATGAAAGTGAAATGCTGATTTTAAAACCCTGTTTAAAAATATCAAATAAATTCTAAAAAATGTAAAAATTTGGAAAATGATAGTAGACATGATAATACACATGATACAAAAACTGGTTTTCAAAAAGGACTTCTCAAATGAGAAATATCATTATTTTGCAAAATAGTCCAAAATGTGAACATATGAGTTTTGACATTTTGCCTAAACCATATTTTGAAACTTTACAAAATGATTTTATAGACTTGAAGAAAGATGTAAACTATTGTTATGAAGTCTATAAACAAT
>BQKN01000119.1:370401-455532 GCA_022839385.1 Asparagus kiusianus | reverse complement strand
CATAGGCTTCACTCCATAATTCCGCCAACCTCCATTGGATTTGATCATTGAAACGCAATCCATCCAACCTCCAATATATTGTTTGTCTATAATTGATACAAAAATATAAACACTAGACAAACAACATTAGAAGTAAATTGTTTGTAAATCATCATCAAAACAAGAAGGCCAACACAACTGATCATATCCGAATAAAGATTTCATTGCCTCATAAAGGAGATAAGAAATTGAAGTGACTATCTCGGCAACAGTGAGAAAATCACTCTTCTCGAGAATCACAACTAGGTGCGATCTCAAGGGAAATAGATGAATGAGATGTAGATCTCTCGAACTCTTCCTCTCTTTGTACTGAAGAACTCGCCAAGATCTCTTCCTTCTCTATGAAATTTGCTCTCTTCACTCTTCAATTCGACAAGGCTTCGTCGAGACTCAATAATTCCGGATCTGTGTAAATGAAGGCCCTAGGGCCATATTTATAGGCTTCAGAAGCTCGATTTTTGGATAAGAACGGCCGATTTGTTCTCGTCTTTAGTTGTAACCACTTAACCACGTTCCAAGATATCTTCAAATCAGTTGGGGGGATGTTAGATCAGAATATCCCAAAATCTGGACGGTTAACAGTGAAAACTGTATTTCAGGGCACGAGACACATTTTGTGTCTCGGACTTGGCAACACAGCATGTGTCTCGGTTTCGACCGAGACGCCATTTTGCGCGCCTTGACTGTTTCCTGTAATATTTCGGTCCGATCTCATAATGATATGATTCAAAATACGTTGGAAAACTAGAGAAGAGATCTACAACCTCCCATGGGTGAATCATATGTGAAATGGGCGAGACACGAGTGGCGCTTTGTCTTTCGTGAGTGAAATGTAACTCCCAATCGAATCGTCTCTTCATTATTCTGCCGTCCTGTTGATTCGTACGCTTCGTCAACTCGCTTCATGTGCTTGTCGGTGTCAGATAATCCTATTTGACTCGGATAATGACGTTCATCATTTTCTCTCTGTCTCGAGCTGCGTGCGGGAACCTATAGGCAATTTTGACGCCTACCGATTGACGGCAATAAAAATCCATTTTGAATATGAATTATATATACATTGAGATTTGTAGATGGTTTTCGTACAACTAACCTATTCAATATCTATTTTGAGGAGCTTAACCTATTATGATTTGCCGAGGAGAGTTCATTAATATGCTTGACATATGTAAAAAGCCAAAATAGGTCTTGTTTACCAATATTGACCTCAAATCCATTGGCTCTTATTCAAAACAATTTCGATTGTAGATCCATATATATATATATATATATATATATTCATATATTCAAACAAAGATACTAAAATATCCATGCTTGGACTATTAGATATAAATGTTTACCAAGTGTGTCAGATATGAACGCAGATACATCTGAGGTTATTCATGTCCTTTTGCAGCCAGGCCCTTTTAAAACCTGGAACAGAAACTGAAATCTCCATTCAATCAATTACCAGGGCTATTTCTGTAACTTCAAGACCATCTAACCCAAAAAGTAAGCACAAAACAAAATAAGATTTACGCATTTTATTTCCAATTACGGACGGACTTATATGCAAAAGAGCGATTGCTAAAGGAGAAAGATGGTTGAGATCCCTAATCCCTCGCTAATATAAGACCATTACCCAAAACGAAAAAAAAAGCCAACAAAAATCTCTCCTTTTCTCGTCCGGTCCCAATCCAAATCCAAATCCAAATTAACTCCTCTCGATCTCTCTCTCAGATCGAACTCCTTCATCAATGGCGTCGATCCCCTGCGCGATCCATCTCTACACTCCATCGTCTCCTTCCTTAATCTCATCTGAGTCCCAATCTCAGTCGAGGTCCCCAGTGGAGAAGCTCTTTCGGAAGAGTTTTGGGTGGGTCCGGGCCTCGTTGGCTCGGCCCAAAGTAGGGCCCATCTCCGTTCTTGCCTTGGATCAGAATGATCTTGATCAGGTGAGAAAATGTTTATTTTGCTATTTTTTTACATTATAATATGATGTTATCGAGGGCGGATTTGGATGAAAGACTGTTCCTTTTGGGTTCTTCTGTCTATTTTGTAATATGGGTCCCTTTTTGTTTTATAGATTTTAATGAAATATGCGATTTTTATATCATTTTCCCCTCGTATTTCTTTTTTATTCGTTTTCCTTCTTTAATGAGAAAATTTGTATCTGCCTATATGAATTATTAGAAAAATGGGTGATTTTTTCTTCTATTTTTTCGTGTAAGAAACATGACATTTTTTGTACTTAGGGATCTTAGGATGATCACCATATTCCTTTTTTTTTATGCTTATTATTTAGCTGAAATTATAATTTATCTCGGTGAAAAAGAGAGAATAGTTACAACTTGTGGGAATAAGATGATGTAGCCATAGTTGGATCAAATTATAAGATTCCTAGCAAATAGATAGACAAAAGATCCGATTCTTTTTTGGCCTTTTTAGGATTATATTTATTTGTGCAATTTATTATGGTTTAGAAATTCAAACGAAATTTACTTGTATATGCGAATATTAGGGAAAATACTTGTTTTGTTATGATTTTTATAACTCAATTATTAGGAAAAAGAAATTAGAAATTATATCTTGAGATTTAGTAGGCAGGTGTCCTATGTGTTTTTTAGGAAACTTGCACAAGTTCATTGTACAGAAGTAACGATTGCAATAATTTGCTGACCGAAAACTTATCTTTTATTAATTGCAGGGACTCCTCAGATGATATGATGGGGATCAAGATTTAGAAGGCAGCAGATCGGAACTTCATCAGCCTCTGATTTTATTCTACAGAATGTGCTCATGAAATTTGCTAGCGATCTTTTTCTTTTTAGTCTTTCAATAGTTTTTTTTTTCCTTTTCTTTTTCTTTTTTTATTGGCCCTCAGCCACTGTAAATTCTATTTAGCTTTGCTTTTATTTAGAAGATAATTTTAGTTGGCTTTGTGGAGTCAGTTTGTATCTCCAGTTTAGTTGCAAATATTAAAGTATCTTGCAGGTGGGCTCCTGTTCAAAACAGTATTCAGGTCTGGTTTTTGTTGGCTTCGTTTGCTGCTGAGACTGCTGTGGGGAGTAAATGTGCTCTGCCTAGTTATCTTACGAAGGAGAGCAAATTCTTACACCAAGAAAAACTACGTGTATCTTTTCCCCTTGAAATGAAATCAGATACATACCAGAAAGGCTTCATGGAAATATGAGCAAGATTTTACACTTGATTTATCTGAAGCTAATTGTTTGTAATGATATGCAACGCTCTATATTATGCAGTGTCATAGTCCATGCGCTATGTTCCTTTCGATTTTTTCCTTAGCAGATTTGCACACTTGATTCTAATATTTTAGTATTGTTAAGTAGTTAAATATATGTATCTTCAGTTAATATTTACCAGAAGGATGATAATGCTCGTAAATAACCCCTCCGCATCCCTCCCCCTCGCCCCCGCCCCTCCCCCCCAATCCTCTCCTCCAAATCTGTGAATGTGTTGATGGTAGTGGGGCAGGGCCGGCCCCGAGTTTTGGATTGCCCTAGCCCAATCCAATTTTGGTTGCCTCTTATATTAAAAATTTGGTACGAACAATAACGATAAAAATGAATACATATAATACAATTTAGCGTTCTATATTGGGCTCAAACTGATAATATTCTCATGCAAAATCAATATTCATATAAGAAGAGATTACATTTGTGCTACAATTTAATTCAAAGAAAAATATTTCTCCTTGAATTTTTTGAAGCGAATTCTTCAATTAAGTCATCATACTCAAGTTTCTCCAAATATTCATTTTTAATTGATATCATTGCCAATCCATTCAATCATTCATGTGACATGGTAGTGCAAAGATAACTTTTTATCAATTTCAACTTGGAAAAACTTCTCTCCGGCGAGGCAACCGTAATTGGGATAGTTAACAAAATCCGATAAGCAACTCATGCACATTGAAAGCCTCCATCATCCCAATAAGATCTTATGAAGTGAAGGATGTCTATTGATTTAGTCACTTCATTCGGCAACATTGTTTGCAAAGCTCGTAGGTCATTGAATAAATCTTTCCCATGTATATCACATTGTTGGTTGTGTTCCAAGTATCTATGTAATTTAGTGTAATGTTCCATTAATTTTTCTTCACCAATACTCATGAACTTTGCATTAAACAAAAATCCGAAGATTTCTTCATAGAGCTCGAATCGTTCAAAACGATCTTTTGAGTGATGTAAGAGCTTGATCAATAATGTGGAGGAAATAGGAAGCTCTAAAATTATCCTCCGGCGATTGACTACCTTCAACATTCGCTTCCACATCCTCATCAAAATGCTATTTTTTACGAACCACTCTTTTTATCAGAAATGTCGGATCGATACCAACGTCATTAGCAAGTTCATTGGCTTCTTTCATCATGTTTTCAAAACCGTCTTCTCGAAACTTTTGAAATAAAACAATAAGCTCGTTTATTCTTGTAATTGCATCCTCCAAATTCATCTCTTATTGCTGAAGAACTTTGCTAACTCAATTACTTTATCTAAAATTTTATACCAAATACACAAGCTAATCAAGAACTCAAAATTCTCCAAAGCTTTTTTACACAAGCCTTTAGCTTCTGTCATCATAATGTCCTCTTTAGAACTATTTACAATTTCAATCAAAGCGTCTCTCAACTCTGGTGCTTGATATCAGATTGCTTTAACACTTTCAACATGACTTTCCCAATGAGTAACCGACAATGGCTTTGGTGTCAGACCCTTTACATATGTTTTAAGAACATCCCATCGATGTGTTGATCCAGCAAACAAAGTGTAAACCTTTTGCACATATGTAAAAAAATTTCTAGCTTTGACACAAGATTTTGTCATATCGCATAGTGCAAGGTTTAAGCTATGGCACCCACATGGTGTATAAAAAAGCTCGAGGATTTATGTTAAAAAGTCTTCTTTGTACACCTTGATGTTTACCTTTCATATTTGACCCATTGTCATAACATTGACCTCTCATATCTTCAATGTTGAGATTAAGTTCATTCAAAGTATCTTCAAGTTGATTGAAAAGCTCAAGTCCTAACGTATCATCAACCTTTATAAATCCAAGAAAAAACTCTTCCACCTTGACTTGATTTGTATCTTTAATATCCACACGTCTAATGATAATTGACATTTGTTCCTCATGGCTTAAATCCTACGTACAATCAAGAATAACTGAAAAATACTTTGCTTTTAAAATTTTGTCAAGAATTTTTGCTTTGATCTCATTGGCCAACAAAATTATCAATTCATTTGGAATTTTATGGCTAAGATAATGGCTCTGAACTTCTTTATCTACCACACGCCGAACACGATCTTCCATAATTGGATCGAATTTTGCAAGGAACTCTGTAAGTTGACAAAAAAGTCCGTTGTTCTTCTCATAAATCTTCTCATTAGTTCCACGAAATGGCAAACCATTTTGAGAAAGAGTCTTCACAACCACAATATCATTATTATTAAAACAAACCCTAATTTTATTCCAAAACATCATAACCCCTAATTCAATTATTCAACAACTAAGATTCAGCCAAGATTCAAAATCAAAATTCTTAATTTCATTACAAAACATCAAAACCCCAAATATTTTTCCAAAAAACCCTAAAATTATTTAGTTAAAATAATTTACCTGATTAGGTTGGAGGAGTCAGCGGGGTGAAGCCTGAAGGATGGGTCCGATGGGAGTAGAGTAAGGTCGGACCGTCGGAGGCTCGGGAAGGAGGAGAGGAGCGGTTTTCTCTCTTTCTTTTTTTTCTTTTTTTGTGAGCTAAACAGAGACGGGAAGGAGGAGAGGAAATGCTGACGGAAATGAAGGAGTTGGGTAGGGTTTTGGGTATTCATTAGAATTCTTTTACAAATAGAACCCCTAACAATTTTTGCATAAATGTCCTCTTACAAAGTCCATTTCAAAAATCAAAGATAATTACAGTTTGAGGGATGAAGGAGCGGGAGGGATGGGTTGCCCCCGGCCCTGGGTTGCCCCAACCCCAAGGCTTGATGGGCTTACCCCAGGGTCGGTCCTAGTCGTGGGCGAAGTGATTAAAGTAATTGGTCGGTGACCTTGGACGAGGACTTTATGTAACCTTTTTTTCCTTGTCAAAATTAGAGATTGTAGCTTGAGAATCCAAGGAGAATAAGATAATAGATTGTATTTAGTAAGGAGAAAGTGGTAGGTACAATTGTAATTAATATAATAATCGAGGGTAGATGATACTTAAATTAGTCACATGAGCATCACGTGAGAGCATTCTGGGGAATATTTTCGTAGTTGGTTAATAGAAGGTAGTAATGTGCACCTTTTTTATAACAGAAGGTATATACTTGCTCCATTTTGAAACTTAGGGGGTGTTAGTTAATTGGGACATTTTCATGTAAAATGGGATAATTGTTAAAGTGGAATAATGTTTCGCTAGTGGGATATTTTAGTGGGATAACTAGGAACAATTTTGTGAAGCGGGATATTTTGATAAAATAACGTGGGATAAATTTTTATAATCATGAAGTATATATTTATGCATTTTGAAGATATAAATACTATTTATGTATTTTAAACTTACTATTATTGATTGATAATTGCTTACAAAAATGTTCTTTACTATTAAATAACTTTTGGTTAGACTATACGATATTGATAATTATTATTATGATGATGGTCTAATGATGGTGATAACCATAATAGGAAATAAGTAAAGGAAAAAAAGAAAAATAAAAAATAACAAAATAAATATGAGTTCTACTTTTTTACCACCTAGTTCCAAGCTAAAACTTAGAATAATTTGAGAGACTAGAACTCTCATTTTTGTATAGAAAAATGAAAAAAGTGGGATAATTTTGTACCATTATCCTAATTCTAGTTTTGTTAAAGTTCTACTTGACTAACACTGTAAAATTTTATTCTAGTTTTAGTTCTATGTGACTAACACCTTAAAATTTTGTTCTAGGTTTAGTTCTATGTGACTAACACCTTAAAATATTATCCCACAGATTATCCCAGTTCTAATTTTAAGTTCTAGGTGACTAACCCCCCCTTACAGTATATAAGTGCTTCTTTTGAAAACAAGAAGGGTTATTTAAATGCAATTTCGACATTTAAGATAACCCTTTCATTCATAGTTTAAGGAGCATATATCAATGGATAATCTCATCATCCATACCATTTTAGTAGCACTTAATACTCCTCATTTCATAATTTTATACGATAAACTTGAACGCAACACCCCTCTCTTTTATGATGAGTCAAGTGTGTTATATTTAGGTGCATTGTAGGCAATAATTGTATATTGTTACATGACCTATATGAATATAACATTATTGTTCAAAATGATAGTATGCTATTTTGGTCAGTATTTATCTAGTATTTTTTAAATACAGATAATCCCTTGGAATGATACTAGACTATCAGAATTTCAATAGTGATCGTAATGAAGAAGAGATTTGATTAGTCGCTAACGTATACTCTAAAACAAGGTTTTAAATATCGGTTATCGAGGATTTATCGGACGGTCAAAATCCTTATCGGATAGCGGAAATCGGGGATATATCGGGGATAAGTAGTATTTATCGGAGTGATATAGTGGATGGTGTATATATATAATATAATAACTAAAAATATAATCTAACCATGCTTAATGAAATATAAACATACCAAAATGTAAATAACCATGTTTAGAATTACTAACCAATTGTCGAAAGAGAAACTTGCATCTCGACCGCACGATGAAACCATTCAATTGCATAGCCTTAAAAAAATAATGTTAGTCAAAATGGAATAATAAACAAGCAAAGGATAAAATAACATCACGAATAAAGAACCATCTAGGCATGTATAATGTTAGTCAAAATGGAATAATAAACAAGCAAATGATGAGATAACATCACGAATAAAGAACCATCTAGGGATCTACATAAGTATTGTGTAATCATGAGATTCATAAACTAAGTTGATATTTAGTGGTTATGAGCTATATTAATATCCATAAACAAACAAAAGCTAATCAACAATCACCCAAGTTCCAAAAGAAACAAATAGTTCATAATTCTAAACATTCAAATAGCAAATCCAAAAGAAAGCAAAGCTGCAAAAGCAAAGATAACTAAATTAATTTTCATCGGAGCTAAATGTTGGAATATTATCCTCCCTCATCTGAATCAGACTCCGAAGATTCCATGTCTTCCTCCTCATCTTCCAAAGGCTTCTTTCCCTTTGATGAAGATTCTCCTAACTTTTTATTTCTTTTATATTGTTTTGTTCTAACACTCTTTCTCTTTTTAGGATTAGCTCCAATGAGATCTCCATATTGTCTCCAAGTAAGGGATTCCCCCGCAAACACTTCATCATCACTCTCATCATGATGACCTCCTCTCTTCTTTGTAGTCATCAACCACTCGGAGGACCTTTCTTCATCATCAAAGGCAATTAAAGGATCTCTATCCTTGTTGGAATGCTTATTCTTCAACCTTGCATTGAACTTGACGTAGACCAAATAATGCAATTTCCGATGCGTTAGTCTATTTCTCTTTTTTGTATGAATCTACAAATTAGAATCACAAAGGACAAATTAGCCTCAAATGTCATCCAATATGATTTAAAGTTAAAAAGAGCCATTACCATCTCGAAGGTGCTCCAATTCCATTCACATGCTGAAGAGCTAGTTGTTAAGCTCAAAATTCTCATTGCCATCATCCTCAACTCGGAAGCGTCAGTGCCAAAAAGTTTCCACCATATAACTAGTTAAGTCATAGTTGCAAACAATTAGTAACTTGTAAGTTGTAACATTCAAACAAGAATTAGTCAAATCACCAAATTAATTTGAATGAAAAATGAAAATATACCCGGATTATTATTAGGCTTTTTTGCTTCTCTCTTTGCAAGTTCTCTCCCGAATGATCCTCTTTGATGCTGATAATCAGAGAGTTGGTCTCTAATCTTGCCAAGCATGTCACCATCATCTGGATAGAATTTATTCATACAATCAACAAGGCAACTCAAGAAACTTCCATCTCTTTCAATCTCCATAAGATTTGGATAGTAGAAATAAGGATTTAAATAATATCCTGCTTTATGGAGTGGTTCTTTAAGCTTGGCATCAAATCTCTTATCAATAATCTTCTCTATAAGAAGATATTTCTTCTCTTCATCCTGAAAGGCCTCTTTGATCTCCTCCTTATCCTTCATCATGTCCCCATACACAAACCCCATTGAGGGGATTTTATCACTATCTATTCTCCTTAGAATCACCAAAGGAGAAAAAACTCTAAGGGCAAGATCAACGTTGTCCCAAAACTTGTTGCTATGAATAATCTCAATAACCTACAAATAGTCAAAAAACATAATAATCAGTAATACAATAGAATTATATCTTCTAAAGCAAATGAATATTTTTAGTTATTAGTTACAAACTTTTAACTTTTAAATTATATTGCACCTTTTTCCCCGCTTCTTTTGTTGAAAGCTCGCATTCCATCCATTCATTAGAGACAAACATTTGCTTCAACACTTTCTTTTTATCTCTCAATGACTCCAAAGCAAGGAATGCCGTGGCGAATCATGTCACCCCGGGTCTAACAAGGTCCCCTCGTGCAAATTCTCTCATCACATGAAGAGATCTCGTGTGGCTATAGATGTACACCGATACAGTTCTTCCCATTGCAATTGCACTCCGAATAGGTCTTATTTTGGCTATATCGGCTAACATCAAATTGATAGTGTGTGCCGCACAAGTTGTCCAAAATATATTTGGCTTCTTAATTACTAAGCTTTTTGCGGCTGCCATGTTATTTGAAGCTCCATCTGTGACAATTTGCATAACATTCTGTGCCCCCAACTCTTCAATTGCTTTCTCCACATAGTTGCATATATAATTCGCATCATGCTTGTCGCTCGATGCATCACATGAACCCAAAAATGCTGTTCCTCCATAATACTTCTCATCTTCCGATCACTCCAAGCATCGGTCAGTATGGAGCACCCGTTAAGTGCACAATTCTTCTTAAATTTTTCAATGATCTCCCTTGTCTCATCCACCTCTCTCTGCAGAATAGTCTCCCTCAATTCATATGGTGTCGGAGCATCCAAGAAGGCTCCAAACTTTCCAATAGCCTGCACCATTTGTATGAAAGAAGGAATACTTGCGGTATTAAAAGGGATGCCGGCTTTATAGAACCATCTCCCAATGTACCTGTTCACATCATCTCTTGCCTTCTTCCTATACTTGTTGTCCATCACTGGTTGTTTCATTTTTAATACTAGTTCGGCCGACTCCTCATGAGAGCGGCCCGCAAAAGCGTCCATTGGCCCTTTCATCTTGAAGGAGGATGATGATGAGCTTCTCTGACTCTGAGTAGATGCGGTCACACTCCCTTCATATCCCTCTTCCTCCCCTATATGAACGTCATCGAGTAAATCCTGCATTTTCAACTCCTTTGCACCCTTATTCTTCTTAGCATTATCAATGATTTCATTTACTTTTTTCTTCACATCTTCGGGGACCTTCTCACACGGCAAACAATTCCCTTTGATTCCAGCCAAGTGTTGTTTGAACCGGCTTATGCCTCCACACATAGACTGCCCACAAAACTTGCACCGAACCTTTAAAGCATCATTACCAACCCGCTCAGCATATGCCCAACAAGAATCTTTACCGGCTGACTTTGGTGGTTTATTAGATGCTTGGCCTTCAGAAGACATTCTCCTGTCAACATGAGATAGTGAACCGTGAACACAAGTTTGAAAATAAAATAGCAACACAATTACACAATTGTATATTTATTTTATTTATTTCACCACATCATAAAATTTTATGCCTAACACTGACTTGTTCTATTTTGTTGTAGACTTGAGATCAAAATGACATCAAGATTTTAAGGAATGAAGTAAGGAACTCAGGAAGACAACTTAAAATAGCAATTGTAAACTATTTGGAGATCCAAGTTGTATATTTATTTAAGTTGTAAATTAATTGTAATTACAACTAAATTTTCTTATACAGTCTCACAAGTATTTTCTTAAAATTAATTACAAGTATTCTATAAACAACAAACAAGTCTCACAACAGAATAAGTCTCACAACAATACTCAAAATTAATTGCTCAAGTAAAAACTAATTGCTCAAAATTAATTATAATTACAATTAAATTTGCTTATACAGTCTCACAAGTATTTTCTTAAAATTAATTATAAGTTTTCTATAAACAACAAGTCTCACAACAGAACAAGTCTCACAACAGAACAAGTCTCACAACAATTAATTACAGTCTCCCAACAATTAATCACAGTAATGCAGTCTCTCAACAGAAATTCTATAAGATTAAAAAGAAAAAAGATACCTGTTTGAGTAGATAATTCACGGAATTTCTTCACAACAAGTCTCACGAGTCAGAGACGAGGCTAGAACAGAAAGTAGATAATCTGTTCAAAGAACAACAAAAATCAACTTAAAAAAATAGAAAATAAAACAGCAACAGAGATGAAGAGACGAAAGCCAGAAGAGAAAAAAAAAGGAACTTCGAAGGTGAGAAGAGATGAATACCAGTTCGAGGTGACGTTCGCTGGAGCTTCACGAAGTCGAGGCGACGTTCGCTGGAGTTTCACAAAGTCAAGGCGAGAGCACGATGGAGCTTCATGAAGTCGAGGCGAGAGCACGAAGTCGCTGGAGCTTCACGTCACGAAGTCGAGGCGAGAGCACGAAGTCGAGGCGAGAGCACGAAGTCGCTGGAGCTTCACGAAGTTGTGGTTCACTGGAGATTCACAAAGGAGAGAGGAAGAACAACCACAGAGGAAGTGACCTAGGGTTTTCAGATCTGGACTCACGAAGGTCAGGGCTTGATTTTTCGTTTTATTGTGAAAACGGGTCAGGTCGGATTTCATATCTCAACAACATGACTCAAATCCGCTGGCCGATAAACCCGATAACATTTAGCTCTGTTATCGGGCGATAATGCACTTTATCGGTGATTTATCGCCGATAATGAGTCAAAAACGATAACCGATCACAATTTCAAGTTATCCTAGCGGCCAGCTCAAAAATCTGATATATCGGGGATAATATCGGATTATCGGCCGATATTTAAAACACTGCTCTAAAATGTTCCTAGTCGATGAAGTGTTGAGAAATGACATCGTCACTTTGGTTAAGACTAGTGTATACTCTATTTGTCATTTTGAAAGACGATGATTCATCTCTTAGATCAATGATGTGAGACATCAAGATACAGTATACAAGTGACTCATTAGTGAATGAGTTGACTGAATGACTCATCGAGAACGTCTAGTTGGTAATTATACTTAACTGTCAAATAGAAGTTCTCAAGGGATATAGTACAAAGTAGTCTCTTGACCTGAGACATGAGTGCAATATCTTACATGTCAGTATAGGTGTACTTGGACTTTTACCTAACTATAGTTCTCATTGATTTGTGCATAACGGTTCTTGTTGGATGCATCCCGAAACATACGTAGATATTGAGATGCCAAGATGGGATTCGTCTCTCCCAGTATATGTGGTTGATGTCATAAGATTGTTTGATATAACTATAGCCTGGAAATCCTTGACCGAGGTAAATAAAATAAACTGAGTGTTAGTTTGATCTTAAAGGCTATGAGTTTAATATCAAAAAACACTAATCGAGCTATTAGGGTTTGACATTTTACCCTATCCTACGCTCGATAGTTTGACATGGTTTGACGAAGAGATCGGACTGTACAGTATTATCACTGAGTGGTCCTGATAAAATTGGGTAAGCATCTTGCAGAATTTTATCACAACTTATACTTGGGTAGTCTTCATGTGTAGCTAGCACCTCTATTGTACTTGTGAATATGATCCATTGCCGAGTCTTAAGTTAGGCCCTAGAGTCACACCAAACGCGTACTTGAATCCTATGAAATTCAAATTTATAGAGTAATGCGTATGATTGATACGCATATATGGTTTTTTTCGGATACACATAAACAATTATATGTATTGGTAAAATCAGAATGTTATGTGCTTAAGAAATGAATTCCAGTATTTTTCCCATAAGTTGACTTTTAGTCAACCAGTTGACTTTTTGGTCATGTGACGACTTGTTAGTTAAAGATAGGAAAAATATTGAATACCATATTTTTTTAGGAAATACTGTATTATATCATGATTAATGAGTCATGAGATGAGTCATTAAGGTGATATGGTTTGGGTACATGGTTTTAAGTACATAGTTTTGAGTACATAGTTTTGATTTTTCATGACTCATTGCATGACTCATGAGATGAATCATAGCATGACTCTTGAATTGAATCATTACTTTTGATGATGATTCATGCCATGACTCATGAGATGAGTCATGACATATCTTACTCTACAAATATGAGCTCTCTCGCTTATGGAAAGATTAATGAAAATTTGGTTGCTAAGTTGTTTTCCATAAAAGAATAAGAGAATTCTACCTCTTACTAAACTCTAGCAATATTTGAGTAAAAGGAAGTAGTAGGATTTTAAGAACCCTGGGGTGGATATCTTGCCTTGTGTCTCAAGAAGGCTATAATTTTTCCAAGTTCACTTGAAGGTTTGGTGATCCAGCAGGAGGAGGTTTACTACAACAAGGAGCATGAGCTAGGGGTTGTTCGATCTAGCATCAAATCACGCTTCGAAAGTATTACTTTCTAACTCTTGGATGCTCTCTTTAATATAGGGATCATGTTAGATTTACTTAGGATGGTCCTTACATGAATTTCATGCTCTCTACATGCTTAATAATTTTTTGTACATACACCCTTCTACTGTGTATATTGCATGTAGATCTGGCATGATTTTCCAACATGGTATCAGAGCCATGATTCCATCTAATTGAATCTTAACTAACTCATAGGGTCTTTATACTTGCTTCTAATTACTAATTTAGATGAAACTAGTTAATTAATTCAAATTGTTTTGTAATTAGTTATACAAGTTGTTGATTCAAAAAATGCGATTTTTAGTTCATAAGTTTTTAAGAGTAAGAACACTTGTATAAATTGTAAAACACTTGATTACAACTAGTATAGTTGTAAGTTAGAAGCATGATAGTCCTATTTAAGTTTGGATAATCTCTATGTTATCTCTGTTCGGGTACTCTAGCAGTCTGCTAAGTACTCTAGCAGTCGACCCGATCGGGTACTCTAGCAGTCGGTTAGTACTGTAGTAGTCGACCCCCCGACCGGGTACTGTACCAGTTTGTCGGGCAATGTAGCAGTCGGCCGCCGGTACTGTAGAAGTCGGGTACTGTAGCAGTCGACCGGGTGCTGTAATCGTCGACAGGGTATTGTAGCAGTCAACCGGGCACTGTAATAGTCGGATTATCCCTATGCTATCTAGTTTTTTAATTTGTTAAATAACCAGATAGATGCATATTTCTTAATATTGATTAAGTTTTATGCATTATCATCTTGCGTGGATGTTATGTTTATGGATGGTAGTGGACAATAATTCTCTTGCATTTTTGTATTGATGCAATAAAGCTAAAAATGTAATATTTTTTACGTCCCCTACCCTCCCCGAGCATGGACTATGCCTACGGTTTTTGGCTCTTGCTCACCGATCATGGGCTACACCTACAGGTTTAAGCCCTTGTTCGGGTGTGGAGGGATATGGTTGTCTAGTTAAATTATTTCATTTATAGATTTTGTTTTATATTCAATGCAATATTATTACCCATCCTACGAGATGGTTTTTCATAAATAGGGCTTGCACGTCCTATGTTTATGTGATTGTAATAATACAGAGTTTGCAAAGGAGCTAGCACTGCAAGAGTTGCAAATGGCTTACCAAAATGTAATTAATGTGGTTGCAATTTATTCCTTTAGTTGTTCACTACCATTCCATATTACTTTATATATATGTTGATATGTTGGTTGTGCCCCAATTGTAGATATCAATACAATTGGGTGCTATATTCTACAAAGTTTATATCTCTATCTCACTAGAGAATAGTTTTTATTATAAAACTCATTTTTAAACTCTGTGAGACATGGCAATAAGAGTTTATTGACCATAGAGTGGTGAGACCGACATTAACATCGCGTTAGTGTGAAAGATAAATAAACCTGAAGCAGTTGAAAGAGATATATTTAGAACGAACTTTTAACTAGTGTCTAGGAAAGTGATTATAAGATATAGCTCATGGGGTGATGCCTAACTTAAGATTAGGGGTGATGCATAATCTTTCGCGCTATAGTCTTAAAGAGCGGTGATTACTTAATTAAGGTCTGATATATATTCCTGGCGAATAGCTCGGAGCCCTCCCACCAATCTTACGCTTACCTAGCTAGTTTAATTGTTATAAGTATAAATATAGAGCATCTTTAAACTATATCAAGTTTGATTACGGTAAAAGATTTGTGAAATCGTTCGTAGCCATCCATCATTTTAGTTGAATACTATTAAGCTTATAAATACTATGTTTATTGGCCTTCGTCAAGGCATAACTATTCTATGGCCAAATAGTATTCATCTGTATATAAGATATAAGGATAGCTTAAACTGATTATGCGACTTTGTTGGCCTTTGTCAAGAGTTTGCATAAATTAAATTTAAGCCGGTCAAGAAATGGTGGGTCCAAATTTGACTAGTATTTTATGATTTGCTGGCTATAGTCAAGGTCATAAAAAACTAGGGGTAAAATCATATCAAGAATTACAAGAGTGTGTAAGACAAAAGTTGTCTACCAATTATTGAGTGTATTAATTTATTGGATATCGTTAAGGTTGATGCTTTCAATGATAATTAGACCTTGATCCCACTTGAACACAAGAGGTTGTTTTTCGATCACCTCTTATAAGGTTTTTAGGGATGCAAAAAATAGTGGGAGGCATAACTTAGATAAAAATGAACCAAATCTGTTTTATGTATTGAACATCTGCTAAAATATTTTTTTCTCTCTTGTAGGCCATTATGTCTGACTTAAAACTCATATTAGAACATAACAAGTTAGTCGGTCCTAATTACAAAGACTGATTGAGTAACTACCCATAATTCTTAGCCTCATTCATTAAGAAGAAGCAAGTTGTTGCTTCATCTTCAGATGTGTTTGTTACTCAGAATTGTTTTTCTATAAATCCTATATCTTGGGTATTAGATACCGGATTAGGATCTCACATGTGTAATTTGTTACAGGGGTTGAGAAGTTATAAAAAACTTGGAGCTGGAAAGATGACCCTACAAGTTGGCAATGGTGTAATAGTTGCAGCACTTGAAGTAGGGTATTTTCATCTAGCTTTGCCAAATGAAAACATTTTAATTTTTTGGATGTGGGGAGAAAGTAGGTCGATTTTGATTAAAAAAGTTTGGATACGGTCGATTTTTGGGATTAAAATTGTGAATGGGTTTATTTCAAAAATTTTCTTCTTTCTTTTTCTAGGTTTATGAAGTTCATTTATAAATAAAGTACGTGGACCTCTCAAATCTTTAAGGGTAATTTAGTCATAAATTAAAAGTTAACCCTCATATTTTAGCGGATGTTAAAAAAGATTTACTTGGTTATAGATGAACGGTACATGGATTAAGTTGAGGGGAAAAAAGAACCGAGTTGATAACGAATCCCTAGTACGGGAGCCAAATTGGTATTTTAGCCAAGTTACAATAGGGGTAAATTTACATCTAAGAAGGGGTACATGGACTAAGTTGAGAAAAAAAATAAACTGTGGCTACCAATTTGAGAATGGAGCCATAGTCCATAGAACAAATTGCTCCTTTAGCCTTAAAAGATCTGAGAACACATTACACAAATGATCTTTTACTATATTTGTCCCTTACGTCTTCAATATTTTGAATATAGTCACTCCAATCATTGAAGATTGCTATTTAGCCTTCCAAGTCTTAATAGGTATTTCAAATTAGAGTCTCCGTACAAAGTACTAACTTAGATTGAGTTAGTTGCTAACCACATAAGTGAATCACATTTCTATCCTCAATTAGTCATTTCCCCCAAAGCTCTAAAAACTTTAAAGTAATAGGTTTGGGCAAGTTTAGAAACAACATATTCAGGTTAGAACGGGTTTAGGTTTAAAGTACTTTAAATAGAAAGTGATATGAGTTGTCGTACTGTCACGCCCCACTTCCCAAAATACCCAGGAATCGGGACGCGAACAAGTCCGCGACGTATTAAACTGAGGAGAATAAATAATAGACCATTTCTTCTCAACCTAATACGCTAAGCGTCAAGCAACATAAAGCGAAGGCACAGGTCTCCGATCACAGTAGCGAGAATATAATAAACAACCCAGAACAACATGATGCATATCACAAGGGAAATATCATCCAAGACATTATATACGAGTCAACATGTTCTGATACAAAACATACAACTGAAACTAGATAGTCATGAAATACATCAACTGAACTAAAAGAGAACGTACTATAAAATTGATCTAACGTCCATCAATGACTATAGAAAAGAAATGGCTAAGCTTCGGCTTCTTCTTCTGCTCGGTCTACAAAGCACTCCTGCTAAAACTACTCTGACTCTGGCGTGTCTCCAAGCTGGACCTGTTCATCCTCTAAATCTGACGTACACCAGAGAAAACAGGTGTACGTCAGCGTGCATGGCACACGGTAAGATCCCACAAAGAAGGATAGAATGATTGAAAGACCAATACAATAACAGACGCAACAACAGAAATGACAAAAGAAACGTGTAACTGAAAATCTAACAAATCTAAATGCAATCCACCACTAGAGTATAATAATCAGAAGTAATCCATAAACATCCGAGTATCAAGGTCATACAACTAGTCATCCTATAATAGTTCATTGGTTCACATCTCACATGGAGTCAACGTTCATATCATCAGATAACTGACTGTTCACAAATCCTCTATGCGCATCCAATCCCGCGAAACAGGCGGCTAGAGGACTACACACAATCCGATCTCGGCCTGGTCCGAACTCAAGCAAAGCTCAGGTGATGAAATAGGTCACTGACCAATGTGACGATACAGGCCACTTGGTCCAACAAACCAACCCCAGGACGAAACAGATCGCTGGTGCGAGTCTGGAAGATACATCAACAATCATATCCGATCACATGAACCAAGACTTTCCCATCCCAACTCTTCTCGCTTTTCTAAGTCAACAATCATAACCTGAACTAGATCTCTGGTCCACCTCCTAAATTCAGTCAACGCATATACATGTCACTAAGTCTTGTTCATGACGCACAAGGCCACTAAGTCATGAACTACTAATGGTTCTCAAACACAACAATAACAATAAATACAACTAATTCTATGCAAATAAAACATGGTATGTCACGAAATTAAAATAAGAATTATGAAATCGGCGGATGTATTGCATATAAAATGTCGCGATCAACAACCATGCATAACACGTTCATAAGCTAAATTAATTCAAAATAAATAATTCTTTTACGAAATAAATTCCTTTCAAATTGTCTCTCACCATAATTATTCTAAAAATAATCTTTTAAAATATTAAATTTATAAATTCAAAAATAATCTTTTTACAAGATAATTCTCATTAATTCAAAATAGTCTATTTCCCAAAATAAATTCTTTTAAAAATATTTATCATTCTAAAATGATTTTCTTCCACCAAATAAATTCTAAAAAATATTATAATTATTCTAAAATAATCCCATTGTCAAAATAAACTCTTTAATTTATTATAATTATTCTAAAAATACTATTTATTACATAATTATGATTTATTTAATATTATTCATCAAATCCACGCAGATAATTATATCACAAATTAACATAAGCAGATAGTTCACAATTTCATTAACAAGCCTACGCAGGTAATTATTAACAGATCTAAAATTCTAATAAATAATGATTAAAAATGTAAATTTGCACGACAAATATAAGAATTACAATAAACTAATCTAGAATGAGAATCTGGTGCACAATTAACAAATCTAAAAAATTGTACGAAATAACAAACGGGGAAAATAGGGATCTTGCCTCGGGGACAAGGAGCTTGTGGACAAGAAGACGACAACGCTATTGTTTGCTGTTCGTTGTTCAGCGATGTGCACAGCGGGTCGAGGAGCTGATTTGTGGAGCTGGATAGCGACGTAAGTGGTGACGAAGGAGGCTGTTGGACGTCGGGGGTTGAGCAGGAAAGCTCACGGCGACGGGGATGTTCGCGAAGGACTTGGGCTAGGAAAGAGCTGCAGCAAAGAGGCAACGGTGACAATGGCGGCGTTGGTGATGAGGAGAAAGAGCGGAGCGGGGTTAGGGTGAGGAGGAGGGCATCGATGACGGGCTCGGGCTTAGGGAGCAGAGGAGGACGAAGGGTGAGGGTAGAGGAGGGCTAGAGGATGTCGGAGGCGGTTGTGGTTGGGTCGCTGGGCTGAGAGAGAAACGGAGGAGAGGAGGAGGCGTTGGCTACGGCTGGGGATGAGGGAGCGACGGCGGGCTGTTTTGTGGCTGTCGGGCTGCGGGGTTGAGGTGGATGAAGATGGCGAGGAGTGACAGTGTGCGGTTGGGCGCTAGAGCGCTGGCATGGGGGAGAGCGGGGCTTGGGGTGAGCTGATGGCGACGGTCGAAGGACGGTGACGACGGGGCAAGCGGGGCTAAGGGGTTGGCCGAGGTGAGGGGACGGAGGAGGACCGGGAGGAGGTGGCTAAGGTGAGTGGAGCTGGGCGGAGAAGGGAGAGGAGGAGGAGGCGGGGCAAGTGGGGAAAGGAGGAGGTGGCGGCTGCAGGGGTGGTGGTTCGTCAGAGGTTGTCGGATGTCGGCAGTGATGGGAAGGAGAAAGATGAGAACGAGAGAGAGAGAGAGAGATGAGAGAGATGGAGGGGAGAGAGGCGGCTATGAGAGAGAGAGAGAGGTATAAATATACTTAGGGTTAGGTTAAAAATAACTAAGAATTAATTAAGAAAAATAATTAGGGAAAAATTAAAAATAATTAAGAAAATAATTAGGAACATTAACAATAATTAGGGATAAAATTATTATAATTGATACAATACTTAAAATAACAAAAAAAATAATATAACAAATATTAATTTAAAAGTTTTCACTGCATTAAGTTAATTTATAATTATGAAAATCATTAAATAATTATAAAATTAGATTTTTAAATCGTAGAAAATTCTAGAAAATTAAGAAAATATAAATACTCTTTTAAAATAATAATTTAATATTAAAATACCAAAAAAATTATTTTTAACTAGTATCAAAAATTCATGGTCATTACATGTACGAGCACCTTTGATTGTGGAATTATCAAATGTGGGTTTGAGAAGAAATAGTAAAACACACAAAACAATTCAATTGGCGAAGGAAAATACATTCTCTAGATTATAAAGAATAAAAGATTACAAAATCTCTTTCTCACAATCTCTCTAGAATAAAGAACAACTTCTCTATCCTCTTTAAACTCTAATCTCATATTTAGAAGGCCTAAACAATTCCTATTTATATGTTAAACAACGTGGGTGGCAAAGTGGTAAATATCTAGAACAAACCCAACTAGGATTCGCCCAAAACAAGAGTCGAACTCGGTCTAAGAAACCGCTATCGGTGGACCGAAGTATCACTATCGGTTGATCGATCGACCCCATCGGTCGACCGATAAGAGTGCATCGGTCGACCGGTCAGAACGAGAATTCCATACCCTGTAGTCGTGCATGTTGTCGGTCGACCAGTCATGCTTGTTCAGTCGACCGATCTGAAACTCTTGTAATCGTTGGCGGTCAATTTGGTCGACCGATGATGGCTAACCGGTCGACCTAGAAGGCTTCATCGGTCGACCGATGTTAGTACCTCAGTCGATCGGCCAGAGCTATTTCACCTGCTTCCTAATTTCCGTCGTTTTTCCTGATTTCCATCGTTTTCGCCGACTCTTCTCACTCTTCTATTCTCAAGTAATCATGAGAATCTCTATCCTCAAGCTCCCATGAGGATCCCTAAATTCCCAAAGCAGAGAAGATACACCTGTATCATGGCTCTCCCCTTTAGGAACTTGAAGTCCCGTTCAAGTTAGAACTTCAACTGAGGAAACTCTCAAGCTCCTCCTTCTTTGTTGAACCACTTGGCCTTGCTAGAAACCTGACCTTGATGTCCAACCAGAAACGACTCCTTTGTCCCTCGTTTCGTCATAGTCACCTTCCGCTCTAAAATGCAATCCTCTTTCAGCGGCTCTTCTTTATCAAACCATAAGTCTTCAACATGTGACAAGATCACTTTGTCGTCATCCTCATCATCCAGCAATGGAGGCTCGAACAACTTCAAGTACTCGGTATTGATCAACGAATACATGCCTAAGTAAGGTGGTAAATCCATCTTGAAGGTGTTATCATCGATCTGATCGAGAATCCAAAACGGACCATATTGTATAGGCTTCAACTTCTTTTCTTCTCCCTTTAGCCGATCCTTACCTAACTTCAGCCACACCATGTCACCTTTACTGAAATTACAAGGAACTCGATGTTGATCATGTTTTGCCTTGTACTTCGCTTGTGACTTCTTCAACTATGCTTCAACCGTATCTGCACAATCTTCTCCAGATTTTGTTGAGCCCTTTGTCTCTCACTCCCTTCTTTGCCGTCGGTCGTAGTTTCACTAGAGAATACTAAATCGAACAGACTTGGAAGTAAGAACCCATAACATGTCTCAAACAGTGACTTTCCCGAAGATCCATGAATTACCCGATTGAAAGAAAACTGAAGATAAGGTAAGCTCTCATCCCAAGTCTTGCAATGCCTGGAATTATACCCCCGCAATATGTGAACCATAGTCCGGTTGACTACTTCTGTTTGCCCATTTATTTGTGGATGAAAGGCCATGCTCTTCTTCAATCTGGTATTCATCAAACTCTACAAAGAATCCCAAAAGTGCCCGAGGAACCTACTATCCCGATCCGAAATAATCGAACTCGGCAACCCAAAGTGCTTCTACACATGCTCAAAGAATAACTGCGCTGTACTCGCTCTCGTCACGGTCTTCTTGCAAGAAATCAAGATCACCATCTTGTTAAACCAGTCTACTACAATGAATAAGTAATCATGCCCGCGCTTGGTCGTTGGTAACCCTCCTAAGAAATCTATAGAAATACTCTTCCATGGTTTCGAAGGCATTGGCAACGGTAGATATAATCCCCTCTTTTTGTTAGAAGGCTTAGATATGCAACATAGCTTACACCCTCCAATATACTTGGTAACATCCTCTAACATCTTAGGCGAAAAGGCATGGCGTCGTAAAGAGAAGCGTCATTTGAATTCCAAAATGACCTTGCACATGTGATGTATGTGCCTCTCTAATCCACTACAACTGATCGTCATCCTCCGGAATGCAAAGCGATGTCCCACGATATAACAAACCATCCGCTCCGAGCTCATACTTCCCCCTTCGACCCGCCTTCACCTGCTCGAACACACTGCTAAAGTCTCTGTTGGATGTGTACATCTGCACATACTCCAAAGGAACCAAGGGCTAAATATGCGTCGCCACCAATAAAGCTCTCACTGGCGGTCGAGATAGCATATCGACCAACTTGTTAGTCGCCCCCTTCTTGTACCTAATGGCGATGTTGAATGCTATAAAATAAGACATCCACTTCATGTGTCGTGCCTATTGTAGATTTGTCTGGGCATGTAGAAACTCCAATGGCTTATGATCTGAGTGCACAACCACCTCCTTACCTAACAAGTACACCCTCTAATGCTTGATCGCCTGGTAGAGTGCATAAATCTCCTTATCGTAAGTCGGATAGTTCTGAATAGCACCTGTAAACATCTCAGAATGGTACTCCACAGGCTTCCCATCTAGTATCAACACAGTATCCATAGCATAGCTAGAAGCGTCAGTCTCTACCTTAAAATTCCTCTGCAAATTAGGAAATGCTAACACTGGTGCCTCCAAGATCTTCCTCTTCAGTAACTGAAAAGCCTCCTCATGCGTCCGCCCCCACTCGAACTGAACCTTCATCTTAGTAAGGCCATGTAAAGGTGCCACATAAGTAGAAAAATGTCGAATAAACTTGTGCAAATACTGGTAAGTCCCCATGAAGCTTCTCACCTCCATTACTGTCCTAGGCGTCAGCCACTTCGTGATCACCACCACCTTGCTTGGATCTATCCTCCGCTGGCCTTTCCCTATAATGAAGTTGAGATACACCAACTCGTCCTTCCCAAATTCGTACTTCTTCCCATTAAGCTTCAGCTGACCATCCCGTAACACTTCAAACACCTTCTCAACATGAACTAGATGCTCCTCTCAGGTACTGATGTATACCAAGATATCATCAAGGTAAACTATCACAAAATCCTCTATAAAAGATCATAGCAAATCATTTATGAGCTTCATAAAAGTCGCTGGAGAGTTACATAACCTGAACGACATCACCAACCACTCGAAAATGCCCTACTTGGTCTTGAATACAGTCTTCTAAGTATCATCCTCCGGAATCCTCACCTAATGGTAACCAGACTTAAGATCCAACTTTGTGAAGAACCTCGCTTCTTCCAACTGGTCCATAAAGATCATTGATCCGTAGTAGTGGGTAACAATTCTTGACCGTTATCTTGTTGAGTCCCCGGTAATCCACATATATGCGCTAGCCTCCATCCTTCTTGGGCACCAATAACACTAGCGACCCTTAAGGAGAACAACTCAACATTATCACTCCTATCTCCAAAAGCTCCTGAACTTGCTTCTTTATCTCTTCGGACTCCTATATGGATGTGCGGTAAAGGCCTATATTCAACAAGGAACTCTCTCCCGTCAACATAATCTCATGCTCCATACTCCATCTCAGTGGTAGTCCAATGATCTCTAAAAATAAGTCCACATATTTGGCCTTCAACCTGTCAAGATCTCCCTCCTGAAGCTTGCTCAAGGTAGTCAAGCATACTCTACTTAGCTGCTCCTCGTAAGGCCTAATGAACAATAAGATAAACTTCTTGCTTGTATACACTAGCCTCTTCGCCTGAGTCAGCGTCACCAAGCTTGTCTCCTGTGGAAGATACGCTGAACAAATTACGAATTGCTCGTCATCCTTGGTGAACGTGTACTTCTAGGCCCACCTATCATAGACTGCGTACCTATCCCACAAATAATGATTACCCAGTATAACCTGACAAACATCTAATGGAATGACGTCTCACGTGACCTCATCAATATACGACTCGTGGAGTGCAAATTTAAAAGTATATTGATTAACTACACTCAGCCCTGCCTCCTTCTGAATCCACCCTAAAGAATAGAGCTTTAGATGCTTGACCGTTTTTAGACCTAGCTTCTGAACCAAGGCATCGGATATCAAATTCTTCTGACTTCTTGGATCAACTATGACATCAACCAAGCTGGTCTTCACCTACAACTTGAGAATAAAGAGCTGCTCTCTGGGGTCTTCATCCTCTTTCCCGGCCTACTTTCCTGCCATAAGGTTAAGACTGTTATTGAGCTTTGTCATCCCTGGAACTTCTTTCAGGCCTTGAGCTATCGCGTATGCCTTTTTCTCCTCCTTCTTCAACCCCTTTGGTTTGAGATGATGATACTTCTCCCAGCACCAATCAGCAACATGCCCTGTCTGCTTGTAGTGATTATAAGTCAATCATGCTTTTCCTGAATCACCCTTCTTCTTCTCCTCCTTAGGTTGTGAGCCACTAGACTTGCATCTAGCTTGCTTGACATCTTCCTTCATCTCGTTGCTCTTCTTCTGCTTGCCTTCAATGGCAATAGCCTTCATGCTTGCCTCTACAATCGACTCTACTTTGAATAGCTTCATCTCCTTCCAAATGTATTCGTTTAGCCCCGCTATATACTTCATGAAAATAGAGTACTCCTCTGCCGCTATGTTGAGGACCAACGCCTGTTGTTAGAACTCCATAGTGTATTCTTAAACGGTCTGATTGAATCTTCGGTGCAAGCCGTACCACATGTACCAACACTCTTCAAGGAACCCTATCAGGTAGAACTGTTTACTCAATAGCTCCTTGTACCTGTTCCACGACACCAATTTCTTCTCCTATTTGTAGTAGGATTTCCATAACGTCAATGCGTGCCCGGAAAGCTTCAATGTCACAAAAACAATCTTCTCCTTTGACGAATAGCCATAAAGAGTGAAATAGGTCTCCATACGCTCGATCCAATCATCACGCCTCTCAACATCGACACTTCCATCATAAATAGGAATCTCAACTCTGAAATTAATCTTTAGATTTTGGTAAGAACCCTGTTTGTGGAAAATTTCACAGTAAAAGAAATGAAAGAAAAATTGATTCTGTATTCTCTCAAAATCGATTACAATTTGGATATTCCGATTACAAAAGAGAGGAGAATAAATTTGATTCTCCCCTTTGTTTAAAACTGGGTTCTTCTTGGTAGCGATGGAATGCCTCCTTTGAATGCTTGCGTCGAATTTGCTCTCCGTTGACGACCCGACTGTACTATCTCACGAGAACGATTAACTTGTGTGACAAGTTTGAATTAGAACTCTTAGCGAGTTTTAAGAACTCAGAATGAGTTGGAAACTCTGAAAAGAGTTGTTGAAAACCGAATAATTGATTAGTGTAATTAACGTGCGTTGCAAGTTTTAATTAAGAACTCTTGACGAGTTTAAGAACTCAGAGCAAGTTGAAACTCTGTCACGGAGTTGTTAGAACTAAAAATTCGGTTAATAGCCAAGTAGATCCGTCGTAGGTGAAGGGATTCTCCGAGATTTGATTTTCTAACTGCCAAGCAGTTCCTTGATCTTCAGAAAATTCGCCTTCTCCTCCCAACCTTATACTGTTTTGATCTCCAAAATCTCCAACCATGTGCAGTTTTTACTGCCAAGAACCGATTAACCCTTACTTAGTTGAGTAATGTGGTTATTTATAGGGGGATATGGGGTATAACTAACCCCTAAATCCGCTCCTAAGTGGGCAAAAATCCCTCAGAACGTGGGATAAACGGTTGTGAGGCTGTTCAGCTTGTGTTTGAACAAGTCAAACGCCTAACTTGGCGTTTTGGGCCTTAACTCTGCGCCTAAGGCTTGAGACGCAGAGTTAAATCTCTGCTAGAGATTTGAAACGCACAGGCCGCATGCGTTCTAAAAATTGGAGATGCACAGGCCGTTTGTTTGCTGAAACTCAACTCTGCGTCTTGAGCTTGAGACGCAGGATTGAGTGTTTACTAAAGAACGCACAGCTTGTGTGCATTTTGTGCTTTAACTCTGCGTCGCAGAGTTGATTATCTGCTGCAGAACGCACATGACGTGTGCGTTTTGAATTTGAGAAACGCAGAAGTGGACTCTGCGTTTGGGAGAGGTTGTTGGCTTGCAACCTCGTCCACTACAGCATTGCAAAGGCTACTGCTCATTGATTTTTGCTTGTTATGGGGTGTGAAAGTCATCAGATTGTAACTCTCACAGTTGGTTATAAAGGCTACTGAATAGAGTTTTCATCAGCTGTCAGAAGTGTCGTTGATTTGTAACTCTTCCTGATCTATGTGAAAAGTCCTCTGTTTGTAGCTTTTTGTTTGTTGAAGCTTGATGGGGATCAGCTATCTATTGTGATTTTTAGACAGCCTACAGAACCCCCTCCAAAGTTTTTGAAAGTTCGCGGTTGACTGGGACGAATTTTCGGAACACTTTGGATCCCAAAATTTTAGTTGGTTATTCACTTCGTTTGATTTGAAGACACTGTGAACTTAGTTGTTGGAATGCTGGAATTCTGTTTCCTCAAACCAAACAAGATAGCTTTTGAATCCCAAGTCATCGTCAGACTCGCCGACAGGCTCGTCCTCCCCTTTTTTTAGGAGCAAGAGCAGCAGCATTCTCAATAGATGCAACAGAGATAACAGCAACAGCAAGGATGTTCTTGTAGGCATTGACGAACATGTGAAGCGCAGCTGCCAGAGTTGGGTAAGAGAGAGAGCGAAGGATAGCGAAGTAACCATAGAAACCCTAGCTGCAAACTTGTCAACGAGGTCATCCTCTATGAGGTTGAATACTTCTGGGCTTAAGACAGATCCATTGTCATAAACAGAGAGAATCTCAAGCCCACATGAGAGGGGCTTTTATCCTAAATTTAGTCAGGAGGACAGCCTCAGAGAATTTTACTTTATCTCCTTTCTTGATCAGCTCAACTTACTCTTTGTTGGGATGTTAAGCCACTTAGAAGAATGAGTTGCGCGTCGGATCATGTCTTCATTAATCTTGGTGGGTATTGTAGGCGTATAAAACTGCTTATAGGTCCCTTAACACAGCTCGGCACGGTGATTCGACAAACCAACGAACCATCGAGCGATATATCCAAGCATGTTCGTTAGACCACAACACCGAAGCCAAGTGACACGCGACGAAGCGGGTTAACGAGGCGACGAGGTAAACAAACCGCACGCGAACAACGGAATACATCCAATCGCGTGCCCAATCAAGCTAACAGGTCAATGAGTCAACAAGTCATCCAACCGTAGAGTCCACCACATTAATCAAGATCGGGAGCGGACTCGAACGAATCAAGATCAGATCTGGACTCAAACTCAAACACCGAAGCGGATTTACTGCCAAATCAGGATCCGGACTGCCAAATCAGAGTTTAGATCAACAATGAAGATCGGATAAACCACAGAACTAGAAAACGACAAAACGACGAAACAACCAATACCTAGAGGGCTCGGTCAAAACCGAGCCACCTAGGGGTGGCTCGGCCAAGGCCGAGCCACCTCCTGGTAGCTCGGTGGCCGAGTAACCTGGGCCGAGCCCAGATCTGGGCTCAGATTTGAGCCCAGATCTGGGCTCAGATCTGAGACCAGATCTGGTTCTAAGAGCCTATAAATAGAGAGGGTGGCTCATTGTTTTGGAGGTGGGAATTTTTGGAGGCGAAGCTCTGCTGGATTGAGATCTAAACCTCAGAGTTTTTGAAGCTTTGAAGACTTGCACCTTTCAAATCTGGTTCTCAGCGATCATCCACGTCAAGTAAGGTAGGAGTTCGAAAGGGATCGGATCTGAGATCTACACGGTAATCCTCCGGATCAAAACTTGGTTTTTGATCCTGAGAAGAGTATCGATTTCGTTTGGTCGATTTTGATTACTTCGGGCTATTATTTCCTTGGTGAAATAATACCCCGGCTGTTATTTCCTTCGTGAAATAGAACCCGTCATACCGTGTAGGTCCGACCGGATCGAGATCGCGCGGTGGTCCACGGATTAACCCCGGCGCAGGTGAAGAACCCACACAAGCAAGAGACCGCAAAACAGGATCTTGCGATTCGTTCAGGAAAGTTGTAATCTTTTTCTTTTTCTTTGATTTTGTTGTAACCGGATCTTATAAAAAGACCGGATCTTTTGTAATTGATAAATAGTTGCTTAAGAGAACAATGACGTCAATGAAGAAAACAATTTTTCCCGCGAACAATCTGGCGACCACAGTGGGAGCCACCGATCTCGCTGCCGAGATCGATGCGTCGCAGCCGCGGATCTTAATCTCGGTCGAGGAGGAGGTCGAGTATGAATTCGACCAACAAAAATTCGAGGAGTATCTATCATCCTCGTCCGGATCCACCTCCCCCCGCAAGTCCAAGAAGTTCTCCTCCAGGAGAAAGGTCCGTTGGTACGAAGAAGCGCAGAATACCAACAAAGATCTCACCCCGATCGATGCCGAAGTTGCATCGAGTGAAGTTCCGCCGACCTCCAACCAGGTCAAACCTGTTCTCGCTAATTCCTCCGCCGCTGAGGGCGTAGTGACTCTCTCAAAGAGAGCCCGCCAGAGGCGACGTCAACACCTAGCGCGGCAATTCGCAAAGGCGATGGAGTCCGTTGATGGAATCTGCTATGACGCGGATCTGAAGAACAGGAGAGGCAAACAGCCTCAACAACCAATGAACGACAGCTCCTCCAAGCCGCCAACGAGTGAATGGATCCGTGTCAAACAGAATCGTTCGACACTGGATGAGTGCATTCGCAAGCGCCGCGCACTGTTAGCGCAGGCACGAGCTCAAGTCCAAGAAGCCCGCAGAAGATTGCAGAAAGAAGTGGCCAAAAAGCCGCCACCAACCCGCCAAGTATGGAGGCCGAAGTCTGAAGCGGCAACTCAGGCTAAGGAATAGTCATTGCAGCCTTCAAAACAAGTTTAACCTCCCGAACCATCCCGAAGAAGGAGGTCAGTTTTGGAGCGCCTCGGTCCACTTCCCAAAGCTCCAATTCGAGAATGTTTGGGCCCGATAAAAAAGCCCCGAACGACTCAACATACTGGGGGTCGCCGCCACCCTCAACATAACAAGGAGTTCATGGCAGCTACGCGCACCAGTTTGCGCATTGAAGTCCAGGAACCAGTTAAGAATTCACGCCCACGAAGGCATGTTTCGAGGCGCGTGACTCTTGAAAGCCCAAGGAAGTCAGTTCGCCCTCAGAAGGAAACATTGTCGTCTGATGACGATAGCGTTATACCTGAGAAGTCGTGCCAACACACGATAAGTTGCTCCGACCTTCAAGCTGACGAGTTGTACTATCGTGTTGGGGGTACGAGTAAAACCAGGAAAAGGAGTCCTCGAGAACTAAAGACTCAATGCCCCTGTTCCAAACTCATTCGGGCAGTATTGTCTGAGTGCAACTGCACCAAGACAGTCGCCGAAAGAATTTCGATTTTCGAAAGGCTCAATACCGAAACGTCAAAACCAAGGCCTAGGTGTTTCCGATGAAGAAGAATGGTAGTCGAAGATGGAGAATTTCCGAGGGTCACCACCAATATGATCAGCAAAGGAACATCGACACGGGATAATCCCGAGTCGATTCTAGAAGCACCCCGGCGTGTAACCCGTCTGCAGTCTGGAGCCATCATACGAGCAACTTATGGTAGGGTTCAGACAAGATTACCTTCAGAAGATGAAGAATCAGATGCCGGCTCTGCGGTCGCATCAGATAATACAGTGTCCAGCGAAGGACAACCCCGCGAGTCACTTATGATAAGCACGGAGTAAGTGGCCAATATGCTCGAAGAAGCCATAGCTAAACAACAGGAGAGCTTCAGGTTCGAAATGCAGATGGCCATGCAGAATATGAGAGAAATGCATGACCAACAAATCCAAACACTGACAAACCAGCAAGGCGAACCAAGTCGTCATAACCAGGTTAATCAGGAAGATGAGGACATACATGCGGATGAAGCTCACAATGCCAATAATCCTCCCGTCAATGCAGGAGGTGGTAACGAGAATGCTAATACAGGTGAAAGTTTGAAGATTAAAAACCTCGAGAGCAAAATCAATACGTTGATTTCCGCTCAAGAGATGAAGAAGACGGGCATTCCTTGTCCATACCCAAGAGAGTGGGAATCAATCCCGTATCCGGCGAAGTTCAATCTAATTAACTTCACGCCGTTCGATGGGAAGGGTTCACCCACTCAGCATCTGATTTACTTCAAATCACACCTGGGGGTTATCTCTGGTAATGAGCCTCTGATGGTACGGTCCTTCGTTGGCACTCTTCGTGGAGCCGCCTTCGATTTGTATCGCCGCTTCAAACCAGGAAGCGTGAATAGCTGGGACGACATGGAGACTAAATTCCTCACCAACTTCTTCGACGACGACATCGAGATATCCATCGGGTCGTTGCTTGACGAGAAACAAAAAGACGAGGAATTAGTTGATACCTTCGTCAAAAGGTTCCGGAACAAGGCGATGAACTGTCAGGACCCGATCACAGAGGAGTTTCATTCTCCAAACCTGCCACAACAACCTCGCATTAGACGTTTTGGAAGCAATGGGGACAGCACCATCCAAAACATGGAAGGATTTGAAGGTCCGAGGAGAGCAAGCCGAGCGATTCCTCAGAAGGAAGAAGGCAGAGAGAGGCCAGCAGGCGACGAATGCTCCAACACAGAATTTCAACCCACGAGGGAAAGGTAAGGCACATGCTAATGCAGTTGATGCTAATCAAACTTTCCAATTGCAACCTCAGCAACAGCCGCAGCAACAAGCACCACAACAGTCGCAGTCGTAATGGCGACAACGGCCTCAGAAGCAGAAATCTTCGGAGCCTAGATTTCCTAAGGTGTACTCCTTTAAAGATGACGAAGTTCCCGTTATCTTTAAGTACCTATTGGAAAATAACAAAATCCAGCTGTCAGCGATCGTGGATTAAGAAGGAGCTAGCAAGGTGACGGATCCAAAGTATTGCGCATACCATAGAGCGGTCCATCACCCTACAAGGTCATGCTATCATCTCAAGGATAAGATCCAGGCGTTAATTGATGTGGGCGTCATAACCCCGAAGCCGCCCAAGAATGTAGGAGCAAATACAGTATCAATTAGCTTTGGATTAGTACCCACGACATGGTTTGAACCAAAACGCATCACCAAAGTGGGAATGAAGACGATAAATGACGACCCATACGGACAGCGCCAAAAAGGACTTGTGCCACACACAGCCCCAAACAGCGAAATCCTCTGGGTCCATCCTGATCTTATTGAAGACGACCAGTGGGCGACTCCCTCGACCAGAAAGGGTAAAGGCAAGTCCTGCAATGCTACTTCCGCGATCTTCGAAGAGGATGGCGATGAAGCTCCTACCTTCCCGTTCTCCGAAGAAGAACAAAAAGTTTATACCACAAGAAGCGAAAATCAGTATCACTTCAACTATCCATCACCTAGTGATCAGTTAGCTGAGCAGGGGGTGATTAAACGGAGACCAGCCAAAACTCTCACGGAACTAGGGGTGATTACGAATCCTAGACCGGTTGAAGAAGCTCGACAACAGCCGGTTGATAAATAGAAAGAAAAGGAGCCCCAGGAGGTTTAGAATCCGAAGCAGCCTCATTTCAATCGTCCGATTGGAAGAGATAAACCGGAGAGCTCAAGCACTCCATACATCTTCGATATTATGGCTCAACTAGCTAATATTCCGGCACGAATAACATTGTATGAGTTGCTACGGTTGTCTAAAAAAACCAGGGAAGCCTTACAAGAAGCCTTGGCTAACTCAGAGATGTTCCTTACTCAGATCAAACCGGTACCTGAAGGGTCAGAACCGTTAATTCAACACTGCAATATAGCGGCTAAGAACCTTCCCTGTATTACCTTCACCAAAGAGGATATGCAGACGAAGAATTCGAACCATGATCGACCCCTATATTTCATTGGGTACATTGGCTCCAGCGAAGTCAACCGAATCTAAGTGGATCTGGGTTCCGCTGTGAGTATTATGCCGCTCCGTTTGATGCATAGCCTCGGCATTCTAACTAGTAAATTGGCGGCCACAGGCACTGTTATCTATGGATTCAATACTAGCGGGTCAAGACCCTTAGGTAAGATCCGGATAAAATGTCAAATGGGTGATTTGAAGACGGAAGTTACATGTTATGTGATTGATGCCGAGACTTCATATAACTTATTATTGGGTCGACCCTGGATCCATAGTAACGTTATAATCCCCTCCACTCTCCATCAGTGTTTGAAATATGTCGACACTGATGGTAAGGTTAGGACGGTGGTCGCGGATAAGCAACCATTCAAAGGGTTTGAGAATTATTTTACTGATTCTCTCCTTTATGGAAACGAATCCGATACTGAACCATCGGCCCATGGCACGGACAGTGGAGAAGAAGCTGATACCGAAGCCGGATTCGATTATAATGGAGGTTTTATTTTAAATGATATTATACCCTTTGTAATCAATCTTGGCGACGAACAATCGTCAGATGGCAGTTGTAACTAGCAGCTTGCCAATAATGAAATAAATGATGATTTAGAGTACTCACTGTCTCTTGATGATGTAATAAAGGGATTGTATGATAATCCCGATTTATATACGCCACTTCGATCGTCCTATGTAGCAAAGAAACGCCTCCAGCATTCTTTCGGAACAACCTTGGTCGTCCCTGCCAAAATAGGAGGCGAAAAAGAAGTGATTTATGGTAAAGGAGAGAGTTTTCCATTACCAGATCATTTCTTAAGAGAAGATGAGAATGATGACAAACCTGGTCTGCATTTATCTAAGTATAGTCCGGAAGCGCGCAAGCTCATGGAAAAACAGGGATATAATTTCACACTCGGAGAAGGTTTATACTTCGATCGAGGTCCCCGTATTCCAGCCAAAGCAGCATATGTACCAAAAGGGAAACCGGATGATTATTATAAATTCAGGCGGGGATTAGGGTATGTCTCGTCTTCAGAAGACGAATGTTGCTGGTTAATCAATAACCAATCATCTGGGCAATACAAAGATGGGTACTCGTCAGATTCCTCGGAATGGGATTCCGATACAAGTCTGGGGGAAGTATTCAAAGTCCTAATGACGAACATGACTACAGCTGATCCATCCACAATGGAGGGCGACGATCAAATGCCAACATGGGAAGACCCATGGGTTCATCACCTGAACATGCAGTAAGGTGATAGATTTGAACAGAGGGAACCCCCCACTGAAGATAAAGTAGTCCAAATTAACATGGGCGATGAAGCCAACCCAAAGCCTATATTCATCAGCGATAGTCTTCCCCCAAATGAGAAGGAGGAATTAATCGCTCTCATCAGGGAATATATTGACGTTTTCGCCTGGAACTATGAAGACATGCCAGGGCTCGACCCTAATATGGCAATGCACCGCCTCGATATCAAGCCGTATGTCAAACCTGTCAAACAACAGCAAAGACGGTTTCGTCCGCAGATTATGGAAGCCATTGAGGTAGAAGTTAAGAAATTGATCGACTTAGGATTTATCCGAGAGGAGCAACATCCGGACTGGCTAGCCACATTGTTCCCGTCATGAAGAAGAATGGTAAAATCAGGATTTGCATCGACTTCAGAGACCTGAATGCGGTATGTCCAAAAGACGACTTTCCTCTCCCAATCACGGATGTCATTATCGACAATACATGCGGATTTAAGAGAATGTCTTTTATGGATGGCTTTTCAGGATATAACCAAATCCAGATGCACCCGGATGACGAGAAGCATACAGCGTTCAGAACGCCCCTCGGTGTCTTTTGCTACACGGTGATGCCTTTCGGTCTAAAGAATGCAGGCGCTATGTACCAGCGAGCAATGACTAAGATTTTTCAAGAACATCTCAGGAAAATAGTCGAGTGCTACGTTGATGATTTGGTTGTGAAAAGCCGCAACAAAGAAGATCACATCAAGGACTTGAAGACGATGTTCGATCTCATGCGGAGTCATCAATTGAAGATGAACCCTACTAAATCCTACCTTGGAATGTCCAGCGGAAAATTCCTTGGATTCGTCGTCACCACTAAGGGTATACATATCGATCCCGATAAGGTAAAGGCGATCTACGAACTGGAACCCCCTAGAAATCTAAGAGAACTCAGAGGATTGCAAGGGCGTTTAGCTTACATCCGTCGGTTCATCTCAAATCTTTCTGGGAAGTGCCAACCATTCTCTAAGCTAAACACGAAGGGTGTGTCATTTATTTGGGACGGTGCCTGCCAAAAAGCACTCGAAGACATCAAAACATATCTGACGAATCCTCCTGTTCTCGTTGTACCAAAATCAGGTAAACCGTTCTTGATTTACATCAAAGCGATGAACCACTCGATAAGTGCTTTATTAGCGCAAGACGATGATAACGGTCACGAACAGGCAGTCTATTACCTAAGTCGGACTTTGGTAGGTGCCGAGTCTCGATATCCGATGATTGAGAAAGAATGTCTCGCATTGGTATTCGTAGTACAAAAGATGCGGTATTACTTGGTTGGACAGACGATTTACGTCATTTCTAACGTTAATCCAGTACGGGTATTTATGACGCAACCGGCCTCTATGAATTGGCGGTTAGCGAAATGGGCTCTACTCTTGTCCCAATATGATTTGTACTTCAAACAGCAGAAGTCGATCAGAGGACAAGCGATTTGTGATCTTTTGGCGGCAAACCCGACAACGGATACGGCAGAAGTATATGATGACTTGCCGGATGAAACCCACGAGGTTAACACTACATCGCACCAACAAGTATGGCAATTATACTTCAATGGTGCTTCGAGGGCAGCTAATGTGGCAATAACCCCCGGATGTTCTAGAGTCTCCTCCGGAGTTGGAGTTGTCTTAGTTTCCCCGGGGAAACATGTGATGCCTCGAGCTTATTCACTGACTGATCCATGTTCCAATAACGTAGCCGAGTACAACGCGCTTCTCATTAGACTCAGTTTCGCCAAGGAGCTGGGGGTCGAATATCTCGAAGCTTTTGGGGATTCTCAATTGATAGTCAACCAAGTCCGTGGAGAGTATGAAGTCAGGAACCAAGACCTGATCCCATACCACCAGGAGGCCATTAAAATGGCAGATTCTTTTGAAGAATTCTTTATTGAATACATCTCTCGTCTCCAGAATGCTTATGCGGATGCACTAGCAGCACTAGCAGTATCACTTGCGCAGCCTCCCGAAACTGAACTGCTAGTCACAGTAAGATCGCATCAACTCTGCATACCCATATACAATATGGATATCGAAGAGGAAGATGATAGAAACGTAAGCGCCAAGGAGGTGAACTCAACTCAAATTGGGTCTGAGCCCCGAGATTGGCGTTTTCCCATCATTGACTACGTCCAGTATGGTATTTTGCCAGAGGATGTAAAAGAAAGGGAATCAATCCGCCGAAGAGCACCAAGATTCTTCTATAATACCGAGACCCATACATTATACCGTCGGGGGTACGATGGTTTGTTACTCCGATGCCTTTCGAACAAAGAAGCAGAAGAAGTTCTTAAGGAAGCGCATGAAGGAGAATGTGGTGCGCATCTACCCGGTCCCAAACTGTATGATCGCATCAGGAGAATGGGATATTTTTGGCCAACAATGGTTCATGATGCAATCGAATACGCCCGAGAATGTCATGCCTGTCAAGTACATGCAAATTATATGCACTAACCACCGGAGCGTTTACACACGTCAATCACATCTTGGCCATTCGAGACTTGGGGTATGGACATTGTCGGTCCTATTTTCCCCCCTTCAGTCAAAGGTGATCGATTCATTCTCGCAATCACGGATTACTTTTCAAAGTGGGCTGAAGTGATTCTGCTTAGAGAAGTGAAGACGAACAACATCATCAATTTCATCAAACATCATGTCATATATCGACACGGCGTGCCAAGACGGATCATTCATGACAACGGTCCACAGTTCATAAGCAACGCTTTCGTCAGGTTTTGCGACAAGTTCAAAATTCAAGATATTTCGTCAACAGCTTATTATCCCGCCGCGAATAGATTAGCTGAGGCTTTTAACAAGACGATCATTAAGATCCTGTCAAAGCTCGTGAAGACCAATAAGCGAGACTGGGACGATAAACTCAGGGAAGCACTCTGGGCTTATCGCACCACCATACGTACACCTACAGGAGCTACCCCATATTCGTTGGTATACGGATGTGAAGCTGTGCTACCATTGGAAATCTAAATCCCATCCCTTCGGATCGCTCTCGCAACTGAGATGACGACAGAAGAACAACATCAGAAACGTCTCGAAGAACTCGAAATGTTAGATGAAAAGCGCTTTGAAGCTCAACAACACATTGAGTTTTATCAAGCCAGAATATCTAGGGCTTTTAACAAAAGAGTCTGACAGAGAAGCTTCAAGGAAGGAGATCTGGTCTTCGCTGCTCGCCGACCGATAATCATCAACTCCAAGAAGAAAGGTAAATTTGAACCCAAATGGGAAGGGACGTTTGTGATAGACACAGTCTACTCAAACGGCGCATATCGCCTGATTTCTTTAGAGGGCATTAGGCAATTAATGCCAATAAATGGGAAGTTCCTGAAAAAGTACTATCCCTAGTACTCTCAGGATAACCCATTTACCGGGAAGTTCCTTAAAGAATATTACACTTAATATTCTAGAGGATAACCCAAATCATTTTCACCACCAAAATCCCTCACTGATCAATTTCAATTGACAGTGAGTCCATCAAAAGTGTCTTTCTGGCCCAAACCACCAACAAATTCCCCTCTTGATTCTTTCCACGAACAAGAGGTCCATTTTCAGTTCAGAATCCCCTTTCGATAAACGAAAAAACTCCCTTCTTTTTCTCTTTGGTTAAGCCTTCTCATGGTTATAACCGAAGTTGAAATTCTACTTCGATAAACGAAGAACTCATCTTCAGACTAGATAACCAATCCTATAAAAGGTAAGTTTATCTAGATCTTCCAGATTCTCGGAGTGGAGATCCCACTTCTAGTTTCATTTGCACTGGAAATAGAATATAAAATTCTTTCTTTCCAGAATCAAGGAATAGAATATAAAATTCTTCCTTCCTTGTATTCGGATTCGCCTTCACCCTAAAAGAAGACCGGGAAATAGAATATAAAATTCCATTCCCACACCAACCTTTTCCAAGAATTTATCGATCTAGGATTCATCCTAGGAAGTTTATCCCGAATCCTAAGCAGGGATAAGTCTGCGCCTAATACGCGCTGTCGGTTTAGTCTTTCTCCGTAGAAAAAGATACCAGAGTTTGATTCTAGGGTATCCTATCCTGAAACCTAAGCAGGGATAAGTCTGCGCCTAACCCGCGCCGCCGGTTAGTTCTTAACCGTTAAAAAGAACACCCGCCCACATATTCAACATTGTGGCAGGTTGTTATTAATAACACCAAAATCCATGCCTTACACGCATGAGGAATTTTATCCTGAATCCTAAGAAAGGATATGCCGACGCCTAACACGCGTCGCCGGTTTAGTCTTTTACAGGCCAAAAAGACACCAGAACCTGATTCTGGGGACCTTTATCCCGAAGCCTAAGTAGGGATGAGTCAGCGTCTAATACACGTTACCGGGTAGCCTATTCCCGTAACAATGGTGAAGTCTAAGTATTCGACATCATAGCACAAAGTCTCAGGGAATTCATTCCTTTAGCACAACGTTACATGCGGAATGGATTTAGCAATCCGCATGCTAGCCCGACTCAAACGGTAGTCGGTAAAGGCTAATCAAATCTGTTGAAGGCTGGGGGTTGGCTAAAAATCCCAAAGTCAACGCCTAACACGCGTTGCCGGGTAGCCTATTCCCGTAACAAATGGTAAAGCCTATGTATTCGACATCATAGCACAAAGTCTAAAGGAATTCATTCCTTTAGCATAACGTCACATGCGGAACGGACTTAGAACAATTCGCATGTAAGCCCGATTCAAACGGTAATCGGTAAGAGCACGTCAAATCCGTTGAGGGCTGAGGATTTGCCAAAAATCCTAAGTCAACGTCTAATACACATCGCTGTTTAGTCTTTTCACAGGAGAAAGACGAAGTCTACGTATTCAATATCGTATCACTAAAAGGGTTAACTCTTTTAGCTTAACGTCACATGCGGAACGGACTTTAGCAATGCGCATGCTTGCCCGACTCAAACGGTAGTCGGTAAAGGCTCATCAAACCCGTTGATGGCGGAGAATTTGCCAAAAATTCTATAAATGCGAGTCATTGACGCATCAACTTTATGAGTTGGTCTCGTGACTTGGGCATCCAACAACTTCGAAACAACTGTAATAGTTGGTCCTGCAGCCTCAAATTTGAGGCCGCCACGCTCCAATTCCTTAAGAGCTTAAACTGTGTATACTCCAGCAGACGTACGAGTATAAACTATGTCAAACGCTGAACAACGCGTCACAATAAAGCTCAAACACCGGACAACGCATCATAATGAAGCTCAAACGCTGGACAACGCGTTGCAGATGAAGACCCAACGCCAACAATCGATGGTCAGTTCCATGTTGAAACAGCAAGCACGAGCTAAAGATCAGAAAATCAGGAGTTAACTTCAAGTTCAAAATTCCGACAACGGTCAGACAATAAATGCAGCACCGGAACCCTTGCAGACATTCGACAAAGTATCGAATAGCCTGGAGGATTGAAAGAATCAAGAACAGAAGCCGTTCCAAGGTCCCGTTACACCGATTGAAGGTTGGGACAATCATATTCAAAGTATTCCAGACTCTTCCATAAAAGAACGAGGCTGAAATACTTTGGAGGGGGTATCTGTAGGCATATAAAACTGCTTATAGGTCCCTTAACATAGCTCGGCACGGTGATTCGACAAACCAATGAACCATCGAGCAATATATCCAAGCATGTTCGTTAGACCACAACACCGAAGCCAAGTGACACGCGACGAAGCGGGTTAACGAGGCGACGAGGTTAACAAACCGCACGCGAACAACGGAATACATCTAATCGTGTGCCCAATCAAGCTAACAGGCCGATGAGTCAACAAGTCATCCAACCGTAGAGTCCACCACATTAATCAAGATCGGGAGCGGACTCGAATGAATCAAGATCAAATCAAGATCAGATCTGGACTCAAACTCAAACACCAAAGCGGATTTACTATCAAATCAGGATCCGGACTGCCAAATCAGAGTTCAGATCAACAATGAAGATCGGATAAACTACAGAACCGGAAAACGGCAAAACGACGAAACAACTAATACCTGGAGGGCTCGGTCAAAACCGAGCCACTCCTAGGTGGCTCGGCGAAGGTCGAGCCTGGTGGCTCGGCCAAAACCGAGCCACCAGGAGGTGGCTCGGTGGCCGAGCCACCTCTTGGTGGCTCGGTGGCCGAGTCATCTGGGCCGAGCCCAGATCTGGGCTCAAATCTGAGCCCAGATCTGGTTCTAAGAGCCTATAAATAGAGAGGGTGGCTCATTGTTTTGGAGGTGGGAATTTTTGGAGGCGAAGCTCTGCTGGATTGAGATCTAAACCTCGGAGTTTTTGAAGCATTGAAGACTTGCACCTTTCAGATCTGGTTCTCGGCGATCATCCACGTCAAGTAAGGCAGGAGTTCGAGAGGGATCGGATCTGAGATCTACACGGTTATCCTCCGGATCAAAACTTGGTTTTTGATCCCGAGAAGAGTATCGATTTCGCTTGGTCGATTTCGATTACTTCGGGCTATTATTTCCTTGGTGAAATAATACCCCCGGCTGTTATTTCCTTCGTGAAATAGCACCCGTCATACCGTGTAGGTCCAACCGGATCGAGATCGCGCGGTGGTCCATGGATTAACCCCGACGCAGGTGAAGAACCCACACAAGCAAGAGACCGCAAAATAGGATCTTACGATTCGTTCAGGAAAGTTGTAATCTTTTTCTTTTTCTTTGATTTTGTTGTAACCGGATCTTATAAAAAGACCGGATCTTTTGTAATTGATAAACAGTTGCTTAAGAGAACAATGACTTCAATGAAGAAAACAATTTTTCCCGCGAACATGTATGTTAAGCCACTTAGAAGAATGAGTTGTGCGTCGGATCGAGCCAAACGATTTTGATATTGTCGATTGCAATCTATCTGTACTTATCCTACAGACTCCCCAACGGAGTCGTCTGTTTCTTCTCGGCTTTGGTCACCCTGCTTGCTGACATTAATCTATTTATTTGAAGCTATGTCTTTACTTCCAGCATCGAGGAATTCGTTTGGTTGCATTAAAACACACATGTAGGTTTTTTGTGCCAAAGAATTGAAACGCAGAGTTGAATTCTGCGTTCAGAAGCTCAATCAACGCAGACGCACAGGTAGATTCTCTGTGCTAAAGAATTTGAAACGCAGAGTTGAACTCTGCGTTCAGAAGCTCAATCAACGCAGACGCACATGCCGCGTTTGGCGGGATTCTGGGCCTAGAATCTCGCCCTGATTTGATAGCTCATGTCTGTTTATAAATAGACCGCTGAGGTCAAATCAAAAGTCATTTGACTTTTCATCTGTCTTCTTTTGAAAAGCTTAACAAAGATTTCGTTTTGAACTCCAGTGAACTCTGTTCATCTTCTCCAATCATCATCCTTAATGGGTCCGAGAAAGAAGACAGTCTCTTGTCAAAGATCGGCCGTTGCCGCTGCTCCGAGTTCTCGGCTAACCTCGGCCATCGGCGGTGATGAAACTCAGGCGGGTGTGCCGCTGACGCAGGCTTCTCTCGTCGGTGGTAAGTATCGACCTCCATGGCTACAAAACTTGCTTCGGCGAGTTCTCTGAAAATCCTAGATGGGTTCTTGTGAACGAGGAAGATGACTCATTTTGATATTGTAACTCACAGTTGGGACTTTGCATTTCGAATTTGAAACGTTGGGGTCTGACCTCTGCGTTAATAAGTTTTGACGCATGGTCTGGGCTGTGTGTCAGAAAATTTAACGTAGAGTTCGACCTCTGCGTTGATAAACTTTAACGCCAGATCTGAACTGTGCGTTTGAAAACTTAACGTAGAGTTCAACCTCTGCGTTGATAAACTTTAACGCCAGATCTGAATTGTGCGTTTGAAAATTTAACGCAGAGTTCGACCTTTGCGTTGATAAATTTTAACGCCAGGTATGGGTTGTGCGTTTGAAAGCTTGACGCAGGGTTCGACTTCTGCGTTTGATAAAATTTTAACGCTAGATTTGAACTGTGCGTCCGAAAGCTTAACGCAGAGTTTGACCTCTGTGTTGATAAAATTCAACGCCAGGTTTGAACTGTGCATTCAAAAGCTCTCATTCCTCTAAGGATTTTAACTAAGGTTCTCTTTGTTTTATTTCCTTGTTGACTAATTGAGTATTGTTCTCTTTTGCAGTGCCTTACTCCCGCGAACCTCTTACTCTTCGTCACCATTTCGGGCGCGAGGGTGGCGTGGATTTAAACATGCAATTCAATCTGTGTCAGGAACTCCTAATTTTTCAGGATGCAGACAAGGATCATGTTACCCTGATTTCCCATCCAAGCCCAGCTGTTCTCAGGATTTTGGTAACAGATGCCAAATTCGAAACCGACTCCCGCAAAAAACTCACCAAACCGACATTCCTGTTTGGCAATCACGTCGCCATCCAAAAAGAGATCGTGACTGACAGCCATTATAAGTGGTTGAGGCAAATAGGAGATCGCTGCTTCTTCCTCCCTGATATGCATAGGATGTTTCCTATCGCTTATTATCAGTGTGCTTCCTTCTCTCGACATATGGATTGGGACCTTGTTCGAGAGCAGGATGGGGTAGCTGTCGGGGCTTTGACTTACACAGGTGTACACACTGTAGGTTACAACCGCCAGGTGTCAGCTTTAGAACCCTGCCTATTCTCAAGGGAGTATCCCGTTGGAGAAACAGCTAGCATAGCCAACACTTTCATGCGGAGATTTTTGGCTGTAAAAGGGGAGTTCCCTCCTTCACTATTCAGAACTCCCGGATGGGTTCATTCCTCCCGAACGGGGTGGTGGGCAAGAATGACAGGGTTCGTGTTGACAGAGCTAGAGGAATCATTGGCTCGATCTGGACTCAGTTGCCCTGTAATGGCTACCTGATGCGGCATCGACTACAACTATTACAATTTTTTCGTTGTTCTGGAGAAATACAATCCGGAGACGTGTACATTCTTCACACCTGTGGGGGAATTAGGGTTTGCCCTCCATGAAATGTATGACGTTTCGGGTCTTCCTTTTGGAGACTTGCCCTATGAGGAGTTCATCCCAGGGTCATATGAGCTTAGGATTTTGAAGGAGATGCATCCTGACGTCTATGACACTCTATGGGAAGTAATATGTCATTTTCAAATCTGCACTTAATTGACAGGGACACGAGGACGTGGCATAAAGCAGCTATCCTGGGCTGAATATCTATTCCAGAATTTGTCCCACAAAACTGCCGATGTGTGTCGTCGAAGCGTGAGCACCCCTGAGATGATCCAAGCTTTGATCAACGATGCTACGGCCCATTATGTCAACGAGGGATTAGAAGAGGATTTCCCTACGCAGACTAAATTTTAAAGTTTTCACCACCAGGCTGCTATACCTATTTCTGACATGGCCTTGTTGGTAGGCTTTCTCATGCTGTGGCTAAAGCGGTGTGTAGTCCCTACCAGGCCGATAGATGCTGTGATGATAGAAGTGGTCTACCCAGCTGTTCTTTTGGCCCATGAGAGGCCCGTAAATTTGCTTTCAGCTATGACGTCCTGTATGCAGCACGGTTTGAGGGAGCTATGTCTTGAATTTATTCAGGTGAAAGAGACAGGCTCTGGAGAAAAGAAGAGTTTGGTGACTCCAAACCCTCGAGTTCCCCTGCCGTATACCTATTTGATGGCATGGTATGTATCCCACTATCCTCTTTTGATGAGTGTCCCATCTCCCTCGGACGAAGGATTCATCCCTTTTGTACAGAGATTGGAAGGAGCTACTTAGGAAGGCACATATGTAGTGAGGGTTCGTCAAATCTTGTCGAGAGACCTCAATTATCACCTATTCCGCTGTTTCCCAGACTTTGAAGGTGGTGGCTATGAGCAAATGTTCCAGGATACAGCTGGCCCAGATGGTTTTACCCGTTTAGATGGAGGGGTCTTCCACTGGCTCTTGAACATTAGACCAGGTTATCTCCTCCTTAGGCAAAATGACAAATGTATAATCGAGCCGTATCAGCCGTACCGATTTGCTTGCCAATTCGGGTACGACCAATTATACGTTGGGAATCCCCGGAGTCAGCTTGCAATTGTTGGTAACATATACGAAGGAGCTCGGGCCTGGTACTACTCAACCGCAGGCTGCACTGGAGCTACCTTTAGGTTACCTCACAAGACGCCTAATTCTCTTTTATCCATAGCTTTCTGTAACTGGTATCACACAGCTTCCAAGATACCTGATTACAAGTTGAATTTGTTAGGATTACGAGAAATTAGAAAGATGTACTCATCCAGAAGAGGATCCCAGGTATCTCGTCTGAAGGGAATCAATGAGTTCTTATCTTATGAAGATGAGACTGAAGAAGAAGGAGGAGGAGATCTGGGACCGGAGAGTGCTCCAATAGCGAGCCCTAAGGCTGCTGATACTCCAAGAACCAGGGCAGCTGGAAAGAGGGTTCTTACTAAAGAAGAAGCAGTTCAGTACGAGAAACGTACTCGTAGGAAACTATTAGTAGACCCTCCTTCTCAGAAACTAATGGCGGATGCTTTCAAGTTTGCTGGGAGAGAAGAGGAACAAGAATCTGCTGTCGCCAATCATCCCCCCACACAGGACTTCGCTCTAGGAGTCCTGCTTTTTCTAGTGAATTTTCTTCTTATCATCCTCTGGATCAAGAAGAGGGCGGGGATGAGTCATTGATTGGGGATGTGGAGTCCTCTCCTACATTGGATCCTGATATTTCACCGTTCCCCGATCGAATCTCAGATGCTGCTCCTCCGACTATAGAAACGTTGCCTACAGTGTCTCCATTTGAAGAGGTTAGGCCCCCTACGGACGAACCTATGGCGGATGAGTTAGAGAGATTTAACGAGAGTCAGTCTCCCGCCACTTCTGTACTATTGCCGCATACGGGGGTCGCTATCCTCAGCCCAACGACTGGCATTATGACTAAAGCGGATGCGACTGCAAGTTCTCCCGGGATCCCGGCTACAGATGATGAGGAACCATTAGATTATGGGACCTCTTCTCACAACGATGATGCTAATGAGGAGGCAAGTGATGGTGATGATGATTCCGCCGGCTGGGCTGATCCGCCACCACCCTCTTCTGATAAGGCGTCTACTTATATTCCTTCCTCCCCTCTGGGTAAAGATCACGCTCGCTAGTTTCTCTAGACTTCTCTTTCTTTTGTGCTAACTACTCTTTCATGTAGGTTCTTCGACCTGTGAGGCTGCTGATAAGATTTTATCTCCTGGACAGCAAGCAGCAGCTGCTTCTCTCCCCGAGCCAACGCCGGTAACAACTACCTCTTTACCAGAAGAATCCCCCACGTTAATGATTTCTCTTAAGTCTGCGGGGACGGAGAGTGCGCTGAGTTTAGCCCAAACAGGGGCACTCACGGTTCTTCCTTCCAGTTCTTCACAACTGAATGTTTCTATGGCTTCCCCAGCTTCTTCACGGTCGTCACCCACCGTTCTTGCACCAGGGTCTATGATTTTGGGCTCCCCATCCACATCTCCTGTGAAATCTTTAAGTCCAGTGGTCATCCCCTCCATGCTTAGGATTCTTGTACGACCTCTGGAGGATATGATCAAGGTGGCTATTGAGGAGGTTGGCGCTGGACGAGCTTCATTTGATTCTTTTAAACCTATACTCATGCCTTTCTTGAGCGACATTCGATATGTAGATGACGCTCGTTGGTTCCAGCACTTCTTCGAGAACATCTCTCGATTGGAAAAAGATTTGAGGGCTTTAGAGGAATTACGTCATGCCGATCTTGCTGTCCAGACCACATTAGTTTTTGATGATCTCAAGGCTGAAGCAAGCCGTCAGTATGAAACTCTTTAAGAAAATATCACTGAAAGGGAGCTTGAGATTGCATCCTTACAGGGGCAATGCTTTCAGAAGCAGCACGCTGTGGATGCTTCTAATGCTGCCATACAAACGTCCCGGGCAGCAATTGATCGATTAGAGGTGGAGTTGGCTCGACACAAGGCTGAGCTTGCGCGAGAGGAGGAAATTTTAAAGAGACTCACTTTAGAAAGCGTGAAGACTTATGCCACCTATCGTTCGTCGGTGCAGGACCTGAAACTTATCCAAAATGAGGCTAACGCAATGATGCCGGACGAGAGCGCACTTAGGAAGAAAGCAGAGGTGATGGTGCAGGCCGCTCACGAAGAAAGACTATCTGCTATTAAGTCCCGGCTTGCGTCTTTCACTTTCACCGATCCGGAGGCTTAATCATGTATCGTTCTTTTTGTTTGATAAGAACAGGGTTTTTGTATCACTCCTTAATATTGCTTGAGCAAAAATAAAAAGAATGATTCTGGAATTCTCTATTTATTGCATGTGTCGTGTTCTAACTTGCAATAATGAAGTTACGTGGAAAATGCCCAATTTTTAAAATTTCCTTTATTATCATTTAAGATAATTCCAGAAAAATTTTAACTTATTGGGGATGGGTATATGAACCCTTGTTATTCCTTTGTAGAAGAATTAATTGGTTCAAACAGGTTAGAATCGTTAGAGGTATCTTATTAACATAACAGAGATTTGGGGATTTATTGCCCTGTTGAAAAGAGTCGATAGATTAATTTTGTCAGAGGTATGATTTTAACATAACATGCGAGAAATTACGATCAGGGCAATTTTAAGGACTTATCGCTCTATTGGTGAGAATCGATAAGTGGATTTTTGTCAGAGGTGTGATATTAACGTGACAGGAAGAAATTGCGATCGGAACAATTTTGAAGACTTATCGCTCTATTGAAGAGAGTCAATAAGTTAATTTTTGTCAGAGGTGTAATATTAACGTGACAGGAAGAAATTGCGATCGGAGTAATTTTGAAGACTTATCGCTCTATTGAAGAGAGTCAATAAGTTGATTTTTGTCAGATGTGTGATATTAACGTGACAGGAAGAAATTGCGATCGGAGTAATTTTGAAGACTTATCGCTCTATTGAAGAGAGTCAATAAGTTGATTTTTGTCAGAGGTGTGATATTAACGTGACAGGAAAAATTGTGATCGGAGTAATTTTGAAGACTTATCGCTCTATTGAAAAAAGTTAATAAGTTGATTTTTTGTTAGAGGTGTGATATTAACGTGACAGGAAGAAATTGCGATCGGAGTAATTTTGAAGACTTATCGCTCTATTGAAGAGAGTCAATAAATTGATTTTTATCAGAGGTGTGATATTAACGTGACATCTATGGGGAAGAAATTTTAGCGTCTCGCTAGGGAGGATTGCTAAATGTTTTATCACCGAAGTGATGAATTATATTACTCGTAATTTGAACAAGATTTGGGGAATTTTATCACTCTATTAAGGAGAGCCGATAAATTGGATATTTACTACTCCGTTGGAGAGAGTTAATAAATCGATCATGATTTGAATGATTTTGGAGATTTATCGTTTTCTTAATGATAATTGATAAGTGGGTTCTGACAGAGGAATTATAGCCGTATAAATATTGATGCCAACTAAATTCAAACTTTGTGAAGATGATGATTAGCCTGATGAGAATTTAGATCCTGCTGAGGAAATACAGCAGTTTAACAATGTTCTGTTAAAAGAATTCATGAACTTAGAGAATAAGTGTCACGTTTGACAATACAAAGGTGAATCCTTTGTTTAGGATTGGCAATGCAAAAGGTAACCTTTGCGTTTGAGGTTCTAAACGTAGAGTTAAGAACCCTCATAACGCAGGTCTAGGCCTGGCGTTTGAAGAATTTGAACGCAGAGGTGAACTTTGCGTTAAGGTCCAACCGACTTTATCTATTAACGCGAAAGATCACGTTTCAGTGATGGTTGGGATTCTCTCCTAGAATCCCGTACTGATTTAATAGCTTGGCGGCTGTTATAAATAGGCCTGTGTGGTCACATCAAGAGTCATTTGACTCTTTCTACTTTTAGCTTGATTCCAAGAACGAGAATTCTTGTTTGAATTTTAACCGATTCTCCGACGAACTCCGTCTTCTCCGATCAACCACACGCATGGCGCCCAGAAGGATGAGTTCGGGTTCCAAGAAGATCGCCAAGGCGGTTTTGGAGCCATCGCCGGTCGAGAACACCGGTGATACTGCTGCTCTCCCGAGCGCTTCGACATTGCTGTCGCCATCGTATGGGCCTCGCTACTGTGGTAAGTGGTGGCCATGGCAACTTGTTTCAACAAGTTTTCTGAAAACCCTAGATGGGTTCTTCTTAACGAGGAAGATGACTCGTTTCTTTGTAATTGGAACGCATAGTTAGAACTTTGCGTTAATGATGAACTCTGATCGTGAGTTTGGACACTGCGTTAAAAACGTGGACCTTAAATAACGCAAATTTTGAAGTCTACGTTCGAGATCAACAACGCAAATTTGAAGTCTGCGTTTAAGATAAAGAACGCAGGTTTTGAAGTCTGCGTTTAAGATAAAGAACGCAGGTTTTGAAGTCTACGTTTAAGATAAGTAACGCAGATCTTGAGGTCTGCGTTTAAGATGAATAACGCAGATGTTGAGGTTTGCGTTTAAGATGAATAACGCAGATCTTGAGGTCTGCGTTTAAGATGAATAACGCAGATCTTGAAATCTGTGTTCAAGATCAAAAACACAGATTTGGGAGCCTGGGTTCAGGATTAAAAACACAACTTTTAAAGTCTGCTTCTAGTCTAGTTTCTTCCATTGGCAGTTCCCTTTAGTTACTAACTTCTGTTTCTCGTTTTGCAGTGCTTTTTCCCAATGTGCCGCTTCTGCCGGAGCAGCATTTCAACTACACTGATGATCCAGAAGTAGGGAGAGCTTTTGGTCTTCATAGAGAGATTCCTCTATGCACATTCCCTAGCTTGGAGCGAGCACATTTAATTAGGTTTGCCGGGTCTTCCACTCTTAGGTCTTTAATCACCAATCTGGATCTAGAAACCCCTGCGGGTCTAGATCAATTTGTCAAACCATCGTTTTTGTTCGGAGACCATATATCTGCTGATGGACAAGTTGGGTATGTAGAAGATTCCTGGATGCTGCAAAGAATCGACGACCGTTTATTCTTTCTTCCGAGCATGAAGAGAATGTACCCGTTTTCACATTTTCTGAGTGTCGGTGGTCACCGAGGTTTGGCCTTCGATCTTGTCAAGGAGAAGGAGAACATCTCGTTTGGATCTGGTCGATCATCCCGGGTACACATTGGCGGGAAACTCAAGGGTTTGAGGCCTGACAGATTTGAGAAAAAGGACCTTGCTCAGGAGGCATCTCTCCCGGCGAACATCTTCATACGCCAGTTCATTGCTGCTCAAGGTGAATTTCCTACACAAGCCTTTCGTTCTCCTGGCTGGTTGTTCTCTAGAGAAGATGGCTGGTGGACACGTATGGTGGATTTTATTCTTGAGAAGCTCGAGGAGCCTCTTGCTCAGTCTGGTCTTATGATACCGGTACAGGCCACGAGGCGTGGGATCACCCAGAACTATCCCTCCTTCTTTGCTATGTTGGAGCGGTATAATCCGGACAGCTGCACTTTTTTCACGCCAGTCGGGGAGTTGGGATTTGCTCTCCATGAGATGCACGCAGTATCAGGACTATCCTTTGGGCAAATGCCCTATGAAGAATTTGTTCCAATAACTGAGGAACTTTCCATTCTGAAGACTGCTCATCCAGAGATATACAACACTTTTTGGGAGTTGATGTGTCATTTCCACATCTGTGCTCAGGTCGCTGGGATGCGTGGGGGTGGTCTCATGCATACTACCTAGGCAGATTACTTATTTTAGAATCTGGGTCAGAAAGACATGATGGTGACCTGTCTTGCTGTAAGCTCGACTAAGAGCATTAAAGCTCGCATCAAGGCCCCTAACGCTGTTTATAGGAACAAGTGTTTAGAAGATGGATTCGAAGTTGACAGTGAATTTGAAAGTTTTCACCATCAAGCTGCAATTCCCATTTCTGACACGGCCCTCCTTGCTGGTTTCCTGATGCTATGGTTGAAACGGTGCGTCGTGCCGTCGAAACCGGCTGAATCGATCTTGGTTGAGGTCGTCTATCCAGCTGTTCTCTTGGCTCATGGAAGACAACTAAGTCTTCTCTCTGTGATGACAGGTTGTCTGTAGAGAGGCTTACGAGATTTGGTTTCAGAACTCCTCGACGTTAAGGAGATGAATATTGCCGGGAGGAAAGTTTGGAAGACTCCCCAACCTCGCACACCAATGCCCTATACTTATTTAGTGGCATGGTTTGTGCTGCATTGTCCCTCTTTGATGACGGGGATCATACATGATAGTGAAACTTCTGTTCCTTTCATCTAGAGGCTTGAGTCAGCTACATGGACGACTGTGTACATAGTTCGGATTAGACAACTCTTGTCTTTGGAGAACAATTATGATCTCTTTTGCTGCCGCCCTTGTTTTAATGGGACTGAAGAAGAAGGCCCGAAGTTTGGCGACGTAGTCTTCGAAGGGTCTTCACTTTTAAACACAGGGACTTTTCAATGGCTTCTTGCTATTAGAGTGGGCTACCTGGTCTTCCGACTAGGTGAGAGATGCATAATTGAGCCATACGTTCCTTCGCGTTTTGCCCGGCAATTTGGGTATGACCAGCTTTATGTTGGTAACCCTAACCCGCGATTAGCTCACATCGGGAATCTATATGAAGGGGCTCGCGCTTGGTATTTCTTTTCTGCCCGGGGGACTCATGCGCAGTTTACTCTGCCTAGTTTGCCGCCTAGCTGCTCAACCGTAGCTGACTTTCGCGATTGGTTTGACAAAGCTTCTCAAATCCCAGAATATGATATATATACCTCATGTATAAATGAGATCCGGGAACTTTATAAGTCGAGAAGTAGTTCTACCAAGACTCGATTACCAGGGATAGAGGATTATCTGTCTTGCGAACGAGAGGCGGTCGGGATCGAGGAGATCCTAGAGGAATTACCCGTTGCTGAGCCTTCTGAAGAAGAGGCTACTAAAGACATTCTTGAGGGAGCACCACTTCCTAAGCCTCGTTCTTTAAGATCATAAGGGAAGAGGCCCCTTACTGCTAAGGAGGTAGGTGAATATGATAGGAGAATTCGCAAGCGGAAGCCCGTTGTAGCTAAGAACTCCAATAAAGCCAAGTTGATGGGGGATGCCATAAAGTCGGCGCGTGCTAGATCTCCTGAGAACAGAGGGGATACTATGCTTCAAGCTGCTCCTCCCGGTCCTGAAGTGACAACAGGTGGGCGGGGGTCTGCCACCCCAAGCTCAGTGTCAAATATGCCCGAAAAGTTATTACCTGAAGCTGTCCCTCGTCCCGCTCGCACTAATTATCCGAATTTCTTTATTTATCCGACTGCTCCACCTCCAAGTTTGGAAACTTTAAGGAAGCTTATCGAGCAATTAGAGTATTGGATGCAAATGACTATCGACGTCGTTAGTCTTGGAGACGTGAGTTTCAAGGTTTTTGAACCCCATCTGCTGGAATGTCTCGCCAAGATCAGGAACCAGGGGAATGCATTGTGGATCGAGAATTATCGCGAGGGCATCATTATTCTGGAATATGAATTGGAATTCCTTTCAATGCTACAACATGACGACATAGGACCAGAAGTGGATCTGGCTCTTTCTCAAGCTAAAGCTTTGAAAGCATAGCACCAAGAGGCTCTTCAGAAGAGTCTGTCTGAAACAGAATCTCGTATTGCTAGCTTGCGTGGGGAACATCTCCAAGTGCAAGTAGATCTGGGCAGTTTTGCTATGGGTATCCGGGATACTGCAGCGGAGCTTACCCGTGCTGGTGTTGAGCTATCTCAGATAAATGCTCAGTTAGCTGGCGATATGGAAGTTATAAAAGGGTTAGTTGCTTACTGTGACGGGCTTTTCAAAGGCTATTGTGATGAAATTGTTACTACTGACAAGATTAGGCGAGAGATTACAGAAGCAGCACCAAATGAAGAGAAGCTCAAGAGCAAGATAACAGAAGAAGTCAAAAAGGCTTGTGAGGAGAAAATATTGGCTTTGAAATCTAAGCTCAAGTCTTTTAGGTTGATGGGCCCCAACGCTTAGGATTTGAATTGCTTTTTAGCTAGGGAATAATTTTGTATCGTTTTCATTTCAATTGTCTTCATTTTGTATTCAAATTAACAATATTGAATGAAAATGATATCATTTTGCCTTTTATCATCTCTTTTGTTGAAATCTAGTCCGGGACGATGAAAAGTAATACAAATGCCATAGGTGTAGTGTTAACTTAGCATGAAACTAAAATTCTCTTTATTATTACTTAAAATAACTCCAGAAAATTTCAATCGTCAGAGGTGTAATGTTAACATGACGACATACAAGACAAGAAAATTAAGATTTATTCCCGAAATACACTATGAATTAGCAACCCCCAGCCTGACTTGGCTGGAGTTTAGGGGGGCTGCATGATTTATGAAAAATATCTTTTAAGAAACTTCCCGTTAATTGGCATCATGAGCCTGTCTCCTTTTTGATCAATAAGGCGATAAGCTCCATTCGAATAGACTGATTCTATTACGAAAGGTCCTTCCCATTTAGGATTGAACTTCCCTTTGGTTTTGTGTGTTATTATCATGGGTCGTCTATTAGCCAAAACTAAATCGTCTTTCTAAAAAATCCGTTCTTTAACCTTTTTGTTGTAGGCTTTAGAGATACGGGCTTGATATAACTCAATCTGTTGCTGAGCTCGAAGTCGTTTGTCATCTAAGGCTTCGAGTTCTTGCAGACGTCGTTGATGTTTCTCTTTTTCCGTTAGTCCAGTTGTAACCATGACTCTCAGGGAAGGGATTTGAATCTCAAGTGGTAGTACAGCTTCGCAACCGTATACCAAAGAGAATGGCGTAGCTCTTGTAGGAGTCCTTACCGTTGTGCGGTATGCCCACAAACATTCACCGAGCCTTTCATCCCAATCACGTCGGCTTTTAGAAATAAACTTTTTACGAAGCTTCACGATGGTGTTATTAAATGCTTCTGCGAGGCCGTTTGCCGGCGGGTAATACGCCGTAGATGTGACACTTTGGATTCTAAACTTATCACAAAATCTCTAAAATCCAAAGCTTACAAATTGTGTCCCGTTGTCGTGAACTATTCGTCTCGGGACTCCAAAACGGTAAATGACGTGATGTTTAATGAACTTAATCACACTCGATGTCTTGACTTCTTTCAACGGGACTGCCTCTGCCCATTTGGAGAAGTAATCAGTTACAGCTAAAATAAACCGGTGTCCTTTGGAAGTCGGAGGAGAGATTGGTCCTACGATATCCATACCCTATATTTCAAATGGCCAAGATGCGGAAGTGGGGTGTAAGTTACTTGGCGCTTGGTGGATAAAGTCCCCATGAATCTGACACACGTGACAACGTTTAGCGTAATCAACTGCGTCTGAGAACATCTTTGGCCAGTAATAGCCAATTCGTCGGACGCGATCCCCCAATTTAACCCCGGTTTGATGAGCTCCACACATTCCGTCGTGAGCTTCCTTGAGGGCGTCTTTTGCTTCCCTTCGAGAGAGGCATCGAAGCAAAACTCCATCATGTGATTTACGATACAGAATTTAAGAAACTACATCGTAATAGAATCGGAGGGCCTTTCGTTTGATGGAGGCTGCTTCCTTAGGGTCATCGGGCAGAATTCCGTACAGGACGTAGTCGATATATGAGAATCTCCAATCCCTAGATTCGAATTCCATGGAGGTTGTACAGACTTCTCCTATCGTTGTCTTGCCTGAACTTTCCTCTATAGGAATCTTGTAACAGTATAACTCGCGTCCCGTGACTGGAATCATTGTTTCAGCCCCTGGTGGCAATGCTAATGAAGTTGCCAAAGAGGCTAAAGCATCCGTATAAGCGTTCTGAGCTCGCGGAATGTATTCAATAAAGAAGCCTTCGAGCTTTTTAGCTTGTTTTAGCACTGCGAAGTAGTACGGGACTAGATCCTCATGACGCACCTCGTATTCTCCTCGGACTTGATTTACGATGAGCTGAGAGTCACCGTAAGCCTCGAGATGCCGAATATTGAGTTCTTCAGCAAATTGCATTCCTAATAGCAGCGCATTATACTCGGCTATATTATTGGTACAAGGTTCGATCAGTGAAAACCCTCTTGGGATCACGTGGCCGTTCGGGGAAACGAGTACGACCCCCACTCCTGTGGTAATTGCTCCATGAGGATTTGCTCTAGATGCACCATCGAAGAATAATTTCCACACTTGCGTAGCTTCTTGAGTAACGCAAGCCTCAGCGACTTCATCGGGTAGTTCTTCGTACAATTTAGATGTCCCTGGCACCGGATGATCAGCTAAGAAGTCTGCCAATGCTTGACCCTTGACCGCCTTTTGGGGCATGAATTGCATATCATATTGTGACAAGAGAATGGCCCATTTTGCGAGCCGGGAATTTAGAGATCATGGCTTTGTCATCAGAACTCTCAAGGGATTCACCTTAGAGATGACGTGAATTGTTTGTCCAACTAGGTAATGTCGCATCTTTTGAACTGTGAATACCAAAGCGAGACATTCTTTTTCGACCGGATTATACCGGTGTTCGGCTCCCATCATGGTTCTGCTTAAGTAGTAGATGGCTTGCTCTTGCCCTTGATCGTTGTTCTGGGCTAACAAATCTCCAAGAGAATGTTCCATGGCTCTCACATACAACAGGAATGGCTTTCCTGGTATCGGGGCCACGAGAACTGGTGGTTGAGTAAGATATCTCTTAATCTCCTCGAACGCTTTTTAACATTCTCCATCCCAAACAAAGGATACTCCTTTCTTCATGAGTTTAGAGAAAGGTTGGCAACGTCCTGAAAGATTTGATATGAATCTTCGAATGTAGGCCAGTCTGCCTTGCAAACCTCTGAGCTCTTTGAGATTCTTCGGAGGTGACATGTCTTGGATAGCACGCACTTTTTCTGGGTCAAGAGAGATTCCTTTGGATGTGACAATAAATCCTAAGAATTTCCCGCTTGATACCCCAAGGAAAGATTTTGTTGGGTTTATCTTCAGTTGATATGCTCGCATGATATCGAACATAATCTTTACGTCTGTAAGATGATCACTCTTATGTTGGCTTTTTACGCTATATCGTCAACGTAGCATTCAATCTTCTTACGTAAGTGTTCATGGAAGATGGCATTCATTACACGTTGATAAGTTGCACCTGCGTTTTTCAAGCCGAATGGCATTACTGTATAGCAATACACCCCCAGTGGTGTTCTAAAAGCAGTATGTTTTTCGTCTTCCGAGTGCATCTTGATCTGATTGTACCCGAAGAATCCGTCCATAAAAGACATCCTTTCATATCCGCAGGTGTTGTCGATCATTACGTCAGTGATAGGAAGAGGAAACTCGTCTTTTGGACAAGCTGCGTTAAGGTCACGGAAGTCGATGCATATCCGAACCTTACCGTTCTTTTTGGGAACTGGGACAATGTTGACCACCCAGTCTGGGTGTTGTTCCTCCCTAACAAAACCAGAGTCTATAAGCTTTTTAACTTCTGACTCAATCGCTTCCATGACCTACGGACAAAACCGGCATTGTTTCTATTTAACGGGTTTTGCATCCGGATCGATGTTGAGACGATGTGTGGCTACTTTTGGGTCCAGGCCAGGCATATCTTCATAATTCCAAGCAAAGACATCTATATATTCTCGGATGAAAGATATAAGGTCCTCTTTTTCGGATGATAATAAGTCTTCAGCTATAAAGATAGGCTTAGGGTCAGATTCATCTCCCATTTTGACCTGGATCACTTTATCTTCAGTGGGTGGTTAGTGTTGTTCGAAACGCATATCCCACAAGATGTTAAGACGTTTGATCCAAGGATCATCTGTTGATTCAATTAACTCTTCATCACCCCCTGCGTCTTCATCTGGATGACTGGTTGAAACCATGTTCACAGTCAAACTTTTAAAGAAAGGTCCGACACTAACGTCAGATTCCCAAGACGATGTCCCGGATGAGTGATCTTGACGTAGATAATTACTGATTTCATTTTCTGAGGCAGAAGGAGTTGTGGCATAACCTAAACCTCTTCCGGTTTTTTGATAATAATCCGGAGGTTTTCCTTCGGGGGTTAAAGACATTCGGATCGGAATTCGCCTACCTTTCCCGAAATTTAAACCCTATTTTTCGTTAAAGTTATACCCCCATTCGTTTCATTAAATGTATGGAATTGGGTTCGTGGTAATGGAATTAGGGAACTCCATCATCTTCCTCTGAACTTCCTCGTTTGAGTTGTTCGGGTTTGACTTTACCAAAACAGATCGGCTTCTGCCCTTTCCTTTTGGATGGGACTTTGAAGATAGCCTTCTGTGCATCTTCTACTTCTTCATCTGAAGTGAAGGATGACTTAATTGACAATGTAAGGGATGCTTCTGCACACAATGTGTGCCACGAGTCGGTACCTGCATTATGATCCTTCTCTGTTTGTTTATTTTTGGAGGACACATCAGACAAGTATGCCAAAATAAAATCTTCATTAATGCACCATTCACCCTTACTCGGTACTTTATTATTACTCTCATTCTGACCCATTACATCTAAGTTTAGTTCCCATGGACAATCTTCTTCAGGATCTGGTTCAATGTCAGCTTCGTTTTCGCTGTCCATATCTTCTTTCTCCTGGGATTTTAGGTAGAAAACGGAGTCGGTGTGAAAGTTTTCTACCCCTCGGAAAGGATACTTTTCTACAATCAGGGTTCGAACTTCTCCCTCATCATTAGCATATTTCATGACCTGATGCAGGGTAGACGGGACAATGCGGTTTGCATGTATCCATGGTCTTTCTAACAATAGATTGTAGGAAGTGTCTGCGTCTATGATGTAACATGTTACCTCGGACTTGAGGTCTCCAATTTGGCATCTGAGTTTGATCTTTCCCAAGGGCCGAGTGTTGTTGGCGTTGAAACCGAAGATAGTGGTCTGGGTGGTATTCAACCGATGCATAGGAATTCCTAAGACCTGCATGACCCTATAAGGCATGATGCTGAGCGTTGAGCCTGGGTCTACTTGGACGCGACTGATTTCGGAGGATCTGATATACCCCGTGTAGTATAATGGTCTGTCGTGCTTGTGTTTGACCTGCAAGTCTTCCTGAGTAAACGATATGCAAGGTAAACTTCTCGCAGCTTGCAGACATTGCAGGCAAGGTTGATCTTCTAAGGCTTCAGGGATCGGAGCGACTTGTGTAATAAAGCTTTCCGTATTCTTTAAGGCTTCGATCAGAGCTTCCTTGGTAGTTTTGGATAACCTCAGGAGCTCATATAGAGTAATCCTGGCCGGTATGTTGGCCAGTTGTGCCATGACATTGAATTGGAAAGGAGCACTTGACTCCCCAAGTTCCTTGTTGAACCGGAGCTCCTTTTGTTTCCCTTTATCGACCGGCTTCTTTTTTACAGAACCCCCAGCGTCTTGGGGCTGTTCTTCAGCTTCTTGAGTATTCTGGTTGTAGTCTTTCAAGTAAGCCTTTCCAGACCGAGTGCCAGGGTTGTCTCCTGGGTATGCTGCCAGGGCAATCCTCTCTTCTTTTGAGTCAGTAAGAGGTTTGAGATGATCATCATTCTCATTAACAGAGGGGCTAATCATGTTGGATGACTTAGCCTTTCCTCCTTTCTTTTTGGACGTGGTTTTCGTCCACTGCCAATCTTCTACCAGGTCGGGATGTACCCACATGATCTCCCCTTTTAGGGTAGTGAGGGGTACCACCCCCATGTCCTTCTGACTATACAAGTCAGATTTTTTCAGGTGCATTTCTCCTTTATGAATGGGGACAACACCATCTACGGCCACTATCGGAGGGAAGTCACCGAATTGGACCGCTATCATATTAGCGGATACAGTCTTTTGCTCTGGCTTCAAGGTGAGCACATTAGCATTCAGTAAATTTTGGAGGATGTCTTTAAAGACATAGCACCTTCTGGTAGGATGTCCTAGGAACCTGTGATAGCGGCAATAATTAGGATCATCCACCTTTCCTGCTTCATCCGGCTTCTTGATTTCGGGAAGCTGCAGCTTGTTATTCTTCCGTAGTAACTGGAACAAGGTATCTACATGCTCCTCTTTAAATGAATACTGCTTGGGCGCTCTTTGTTGGTTCGGTGTCTTGCCTTGCTTATTAGGTGGTGATGCTCGCGTGTTGGCGTCGGCTGCCAAAGTCTCTTTTCCTTTAGACCGTTGAGCATTGTACTGGTTGCGTTGCTGCTGTGGCTTGGGTTGTACAGCTTCTTCGGCTTTGACTCGAGCGATAATCTCTTCGGCTTGTTCTCCTTGTGATACCAGTTGCCTCCAGGAGCGACATTCTGCCACCCCCATCTGAGCGAGGAGTTGTGTCTGCAAATTGTGCCAGCAAATTTCAACCAAAGTTGATTGAGTCATACCTGACGGGCATCGTAGTGCCATGCTGCGAAATCTCTCAACATATACCTTGATGGACTCTCCTTTCTTTTGTTTAGTAGCTAGAAGAGTCGGGACTGAGACTTCCGTATCATCCTCAAAGAACCTGGCCAAGAATAGCCTTTCCAAATCTACCCATTTCTGAATAGATCTAGCAGGCAGCTTCATAAACCACTCAAAGGCGACACCCTTGAGGGTACCGATGAATAGCCGAGTCAGAATAGCATCGTTCGCTACCACATCTCCAGTTTGTGACTTGAAGTAGTAGATGTGTTGATTCGGTGATCCGGTGCCATTGAACGGTTGCAAGGTAGGTGCCTTAAACTTCGGTGGGTAAGGGACTGTGTCCCACTCAGCGGGATAAGACCGCACGACCCCTTCTTTGCGAAGCTCACTTCTGTTGGTGATTGCATTAAGGCGAGCCTCTAGTTCATCTACTTTAGCAGACTGAGGATGCAGTTCTTTTTCTGTCTCCTTCTCATTTTCAGAGGAGGATTCCAAGTTGTGAGTTTCACGATCCTAATATTCAGTCGCTTTTTGCTTTCCCTTTGATGTGGTTTTTCGGGAAGATTCAGGTCTTTGGCCTTTTTCGGCAAGGAGCTGGGCCAACATATCCTTTATCTGAAGAAGGGTCTCTTGTTACGCTTGGAGTACAACGTGATGTTCGTTCACTCTTTTGGCTAGGTCTTCGGGGTTTCCCGTCATGTAAGCAGAAACCTCTTGTGCTCCGACAGAGCTTGAAGATTGGGATTCGGCTATTGCCGAATGTTCATCATTTGACGTAATCCCCTTGGCTAACTTTTGATAGTCAACCGAACGGATAGCTCCTGTACGAGTTCGAGTGTGTCGGTATACTCCCTCGAACTCATCACAGATTTCCCGAACAGTCGGGGAATGACTTCTTTGTGACTCATCAGAATTGGGATGCGAGGCTTTTCCTCTACCTATCATGTTGATTGTGACCTCGGGATATTCGATTTCAGGGGCCTTCTTATGAGGACGCTGTCGTTTGGGAGGCCTAATGACATTCGTTAATCTGTTGAACACTGATTGTCTAGGAATAGGTGAGCAACAGCTGCATTCGGAGAGGACTGCGGAAATAAGTCGCTCACATTGGCATGAATGACCCCCTTGCTGTGTTGGTCTTCCTCTTGATAGTAGCTCACACAAGTTAGAGACCTGGGAAAAATCTCGTGAGGGTGGAGATGGAACCCCCTGTCCCTGGGTGGGTTGGATATGAACTTTAAATCCACGCCGACTCCCTTGAGCCCGACGGACCATGTCGTGTTCTTGAGAAGAAACGCGAGGGTCGCATCTAGGTTTATAAACACCAGGTCGAGGCCTGTGTTTAACTGATGAAACAGACCCTTGTGGGTCTTGTTCTGATTGAATGCACACTTGTGGTGTGCGTTTTGATGATGAAACAGACCCCTGAGGGTCATATTTTGGTTGAACGCACACTTGTGGTGTGCGTTTGTTTGACTGATCAGACCCCTGAGGGTCGGGTTTTGATTGAACACACACCTGTGGTGTGCATTTAGTTGATTGAACAGACCCCTGCGGGTCTTGTTTTGATTGAACACACACTTGAGGTGTGCGTTTAGATGATTGAACGTGCCTTTGAAGGTCACGTTTTGATTTTGAAACGCACCCCTAAGGTGTGCATCTAGATTGAACATCGCGCCACTGAGGGTCGCGGTTAAGTTGGATTACCCGAGGCTCATAATCAGGTTCATTGCCACGAAGTGTGCGTTCTGGAGCAGAAGCGCACAGTTCGGGCAAATTTTCAGAAACGCAATCTTTGCGTTGGGCGATAGCTCGGCTATTCCGCAAGTATGATTGCCGTATGGATCTTCTCCTTCGTCGAGCGGCGTTTTTCTTGGCTTGTTTCAATGCCTTGGCTGCAGTGTCATCGGCGTTGGTTGGATTTTCCTCCGTCATAGGTCTCTTATGACCTATTACACGCTGTGTTGATACGGGTGTGGAATCTTCAACCCGCAGAGCGAGTTTAAGGTCTTGGCCAAAGGAGAGGGCTTTCTTTGGCATCTCAGCAGTAGTTACGACCTCCTTAGAGGTCTTACGAATATCACACTTAGCTTTAGGGCTAAGCGATCCAGAGGAGAGAGCCTCCTCGTACTTAGCTTGGTCGAACTCTACGACGAGAGTCTCGATAGTGGTTACCGTGAGGTAAACGTCAGATTGCGCCACCACTTCTTCATCCGAGAAGCTAGTCCCCAGCGGAGTCGCCATCTTTTATTTGTGAAAAATTTCGTAGTAAAAGAAATGAAAGAAAAATTGATTCTGTATTCTCTCAAAATTGATTACAATTTGGATTCCGATTACAAAAGATAGGAGAATGAATTTGATTCTCCCCTTTGTTTAAAACTGGGTTCTTCTTGGTAGCGATGGAATGCCTCCTTCGAATGCTTGCGTCGAATTTGCTCTCCGTTGACGATCCGACTGTACTATCTCACGAGGACGATTAACTTGTGTGACAAGTTTGAATTAGAACTCTTAGCGAGTTTTAAGAACTCAGAATGAGTTGGAAACTCTGAAAAGAGTTGATGAAAACCGAATAATCAATTAGTGTAATTAACTTGTGTTGCAAGTTTTAATTAAGAACTCTTGACGAGTTTAAGAACTCAGAGCGAGTTGAAACTCTGTCACAGAGTTGTTAGAACCGAAAATTCGGTTAATAGCCAAGTAGATCCGTCGTAGGTGAAGGGATTCTCCGAGATTTGATTTTCTAACTGCCAAGCAGTTCCTTGATCTTCAGAAAAATTCACCTTCTCCTCCCAACCTTATACGGTTTTGATCTCCAAAATCTCCAACCCTGTGCGGTTTTTACTATCAAGAACCGATTAACCCTTACTCAGTTGAGTAATGCGGTTATTTATAGGGGGATATGGGGTATAACCAACCCCTAAATCTGTTCCTAAGTGGGCGAAAATCCCTCAGAACGTGGGATAAACGGTTGTGAGGCCGTTCAGCTTGTGTTTGAACAAGTCAAACGCCTAACTTGGCGTTCTGGGCCTTAACTCTGCACCTAAGGCTTGAGACACAGAGTTAAATCTCTGCTAGAGATTTGAAACGCACAGGCCACATGCGTTCTGGAAATTGGAGACACACAGGCCGTTTGTGTGCTGAAACTCAACTCTGCGTCTTGAGCTTGAGATGCAGGATTGAGTGTTTACTGAAGAACGCACAGCTTGTGTGCGTTTTGTGCTTTAACTCTGCGTCGCAGAGTTGATTATCTACTGCAGAACGCACATGATGTGTGAGTTTTGAATTTGAGAAACGCAGAAGTGGACTCTGCATTTGGGAGAGGTTGTTGGCTTGCAACCTCGTCCACTACAGCATTGCAAAGGCTACTGCTCATTGATCTTTGCTTGTTATGGGGTGTGAAAGTCGTCAGATTGTAACTCTCATAGTTGGTTATGAAGGCTACTGAATAGAGTTTTCATCAGCTGTCAGAAGTGTCGTTGATTTGTAACTCTTCCTGATCTATGTGAAAAGTCCTCTGTTTGTAGCTTTTTGTTTGTTAAAGCTTGATGGGGATCAGCTATCTATTGTGATTTTTAGACAGCCTACAAACCCTTACCCCCTTGTTGCAGAACAGTCTTGACGGCCTCAACCTCCTCGTCGGAATCTGAATTCTCACCACCTCCATTGGATTCTATAGTTTTCTTCTTGGGCCCCGCTGAAGACTCACCTTTCTTTTCGCCTCCGTGGATGAGATCGACGAGTTTCATGAGGGTCGAACTGATTGTCTCGATCTGTTTTTCCATCACATCAAGCCTCGATGAATTGTCGCTTTCTGTCATCTTCTTCTTCCTTGATTTCTGGACTTCTTCTAAATAAATAAAAATCTCATCTAGCTTCTTGTATTACGGGGGTGTTTGTTTGCATGCAAGTGAAAGATGAAAGTGAGAAAGTTACTTTCATTTAACAATTAATGTGTTTGTTTTTATGTAAGTGGTTATGAAAGTGAGATGTAAGAATGTTGCCACATAAGATTTAATGCAATTTTGACTTCCCCTAAAAAAGTGGTGAAGTCACATGAAAGTGACAAAAAGGTAACTAATTTAATTAAATAATTTTTAATTATATTTTCTAATTAATCTTATTTTGCCACGTCATCTTCACATTGCACTTTCGATAATAATTTAATTTTTCAAACAAACACTGTATTTCACTTACGTGCTGACATAGATGTAAAAGTTATTTGCAAAAAAAAATAACTTGCATATTTTTAATTCACTTTCAGATTGCCAAACACCCCCTACGATCGAGTAAGGACCATACACAGGATACCCCTTCACAGGATCTGGTCGCTCTGATACCAACTTGATATGAGTTACCATGTGAGAACCTTTGATCGCGAAATTATCAAAGGTGGTTTGAGAATAAAATAGTAAAACACACAAAACAATTCAATTGGCGAAGAAAAATACATTCTCTAGATTATGAAGAATAAAAGATTATAAAGTCTCTCTCTCATAATCTCTCTAGAATAAAGAACAACTTCTCTATCCTCTTTAAACTCTAATATCATGTTTAGAAACATTAAACAATCCCTATTTATATGTTAAACAACGTGGGTGGCAAAGTGAAAAATATCTAGAACAAACCCAACTAGGATTCGCCCAAAACAAGAGTCCAACTCGACCTAGGAAACAACTATCGGTCGACCAAAGTATCGCTATCGGTCGACCGATCAACCTCCATCGGTCGACCGATAAGAGTTCATCGGTCGACCAGTCAGAACGAGAATTCCAGACCCTGTAGTCGTGCATGTTTATCGGTCGACCGGTCATGCTCGTTTAGTCGACCGACCCAAAACTCCTGTAATCACTGGCAGTCAATACGGTCGACCGATGATAGCGGTCGACCGAGAAGGCTTCATCGGTCGACCGATGTTAGTCCCTCAGTCGACTGGCTAGAGCTGTTTCACCAGCTTCCTGATTTCCGCCGTTTTTCCTAATTTCCACTATTTTCACCGACTCTTCTCACTCTTTTATTCTCAAGTAATCATGAGAATCATCTATCCTTAAGCTCCCATGAGGATCGCTAAGTTCCCGAAGTAGAGAAGATACACCCATATCAGAAATGTATGAATGTATGATTGAAAACTCATTACAAAACCCTCGAAAAGAGAGGTACGATTGGAAACTCGTTACCAAATGTTAAGTTAAATGACATCTAACTATGTGGACTAATTCAAAATAACTATTAAGATTTGAGGAGTTAAATAACATCTCAATGATTTGAGAGGCTAATTTCAGAATAACAACCCCTTTTACTTAGAAAATGGAAAAGGAGATTTGTAGACGGTTCTTTTCAGGCCGGATCCAATATCCATCCAAATCCTCAACCCGACCCGCTAAAGAAACATGTTCTCATCTATATACTATTACTAAAAAGTGTTACCCTTTAAAATGCCACTTGGCAAAATCACCAACATCTCCTTTCACAACTTCTTTCCTAGCAACGCCACTTGGCAAAATCCCCGAGATCTCCTTTCACCGCTTCGTTCCTAGCACCGCTTCGTTCCTAGCTTCGTTTTCTTTCCTAAGATCTTCTTTCCCCCATTTCACCCAAAGCCATTCCTTCCTCCGTTCTTCATTTCCCGAGTTCAACTGTTCGTTTCCTTGGATCTCAGATCTTCTGGCCTTCAACTCCCCAAATAGTCTGCCTCGAGAACCCAAGCATTGCCGAAGGATGATACGAATATATAGAAAGCCTCAGAGTCTCATCCCTACATCCATTATTTCCAAAGAAAACAAAGATTCAGCAAAACCCCTGGCGAAGACTGATCCCTACGATACAGAAAGCGGTTGGCGTCACTGGAGGCGAAGTTCGTCGGCATCTTTAGAGGTCGACAGGTCGGTTTACTAAAACCCTTAAATTGTTTTCCCAATGTGTGAAATTTACTTTCATTGAATTTTTTTCCATATATTGTGAAATTGGAGCTCTTTTCGGTACATATTGCTTATGGTGTTATAGGGAATGCATCTACTTTGATTGTTACTGCTTTATAGCAATATTTGCCGAGTCATGCCACCAATATTTGATGCAATTTATAAAGTGCTACTTCACCTCGCTAACTACCTGCTATTGACATCAACTTGTGCGAGAGGTGACAAGATGTTTAAGCCTGTAAGGGTCCTATGTGATTCCTTTTTGCTCATTTTAGGTCTAATATTAGAATTAAGTACCATCATTTTTAAAAAGGACTTCAATGGGAAAGAAGAATATTTTCCAGTTTTACATTTTATGAAAATGTTCCATCGAAAATTTAGGAGCTTAAGTTTCTAACTGATGGTTTATTTAATTAGGTTTCAGAATTTGTTGATGGTTGGATATATACATGGATTTAATTAAATTAAGATTGTAAACTTGTATAGGAACTCTGAATACAGTAGAATATTAAAGAACTCTAATTTTAGTGGTTTCCATTTTATATTTTTTTAATTTTTTATATTTGATACAATATGACATCTATCTTTCTGAGTGTACTTCTTTAATAATATAGTTATAGATGGATAAATAGAGAAGATAGCTGAGTACTTAAATTATACTAGAATAGAAATATGTACCTTTAACCTTTCATGGTCTTAACACTTGGTTAGGCTGGTGGGTTTTTGTTTAGTTGATTTGTCTCGTATCTATTTGTCCATTTTCAGTTCTTAACAATCCTAGTAGAGGACCAAACATCTCCTTGTCTTGATGTTTACATCAAGGGGTATTTGGTATTGTTTCATTTCCCTCGATAATTCTTATTATCTTTTGCTGTAGTTTAATACTGATGAAGTTTGAACAGCTTTGGTCTTTAATTACTTGGTTTTTTGCACAAGTGGTAATCATGTCGATGTTAGTTATAAGGATGGGAGTTTCTTTGGTGCTCTTTTAACATAATATTTCTCATGTATGGAGCAATAAAGTTAGTTATAAGTACTTTTAGAAGTGCATGGTTGTAAACTTAAAAGTCTTTTGACAATTTACAGTGTTTGTGAGACATCTAGTGCTGAATTTGTGTTATCAGGAGTAATAGTATGTCGTCTCGATATATTACAAGATATTATTACAGGTGGTGATTATTATTATAAGATATTATTACAGGTGGTGATTATTATTAATGCATTCACATGTAAGAAATTTCATATCAACTTGAATTCAACCCTCTCGAAACAACTTGTTTTATGTCATGTTTAATTATTACTTTTTTCATTATTTCTCCCTTCTGTGATCAATGTTAAATTTTGGTTTGCATGTTTCTTTCCAATTTGTATGTGGACCTTCATGCTACAATACATTACTTTCTATTTTAATATCTTCACATGTAAGGTTTTTCTTTCCAATTTTTATGTGGCGTCATGTTTGTTACAAACTACTAATCTGTAACCGAACATGCTGCAATCTATACGCCGATTAGTGTCCAAACCTAAGTAAAAATTTATTATTTAGTTGTTCTTTTTTATTAGATGGCCACATAAATTGTTCTTAATAGAATTTTTGTGTTTTTTTGAAGGTTATTTATTTAGAAAATCACATAACTTAGAATTAATGCATCTTTGAACGCCAGTCGAATACGTGTTGCCTACTTCTCAAACATATATGTTATTTTAAAAAGCATTATAATTTGGACATTTTATGAATACTTCCTAAACATATGTTATAGGTTTTTCTGACTTCACAATTGCATGTTTGTGACAATTATTCACACATCTAAAATTGTTTCTGCAGGTTGCAGAGGTTTGTGCGCGTTACCAGATATTGAAAGGTATTTTTTATTCCCAAATCATAATATTTCAGCCGGTCATGGAATCTATCAAAAAATGTTAACTATTTTATTTTTATTTAATGTTACAGCAGGTTGTTAGAGTCAGTTGTTTAGGTTGAAAGGTATGATTTTACATGTTATACTCTTTTAATTGAAATTTTCCTTTAATGTTACAGGCACTTCATAATATTTTACATTTTTAACATATAAGCTCTGAAATAAACGAATCTATTCGTCACATGAGTTTTAAACAAAGCTATTACCCAATGATACCATTTAAATATTGTGTTCCAAATTATCATATGCATCACACAAGATCCTGAATTGCTTGTAAAGTATTAGTACGACTATTAGCAAGAGTAGTCCCAAGCAATGATGAAATAGACATATGACCCCAAAATACCTTTTGCGTTGCCTAAACATTAGAAGACTTTACAAATTTAAGAATAGTACTTGAATCCAATTATCAGGTAACGAGAATGCTTCGGAGAGAATGCTGTTATTGACCCATTATCAATTCCGTAAATCTTCTCATTAACGTTTTATCACTGTTCATCAAACAATTCCACCTCATTCTTCTTGATGTACAAAACAAATAAATTTAATTAATTAATTGAAATATTCATTTATTTGATGTTGAAAACCTTAACCATATATTAATGAGAGAAGTAGCTATCTTACTTACTCAAATTCACTGAGAAGATTTTTGATGATAGTTTGTCATAGCTTTTACACTGTTTTCTTTTGCATCCTTTTGCTACATCAATTTATACATTCCACTATGTAGACACTTGGAGCCATCCCTTCCCCATTTAGGGTTGTAATCACAAATACTAACATGCCTTTTTTTTATTTTGTTAGTGATGGCGATTGTGAAATGAACAGCAAGAAAAAGAACATTATCATTCTGGGGAAGGGATGATCATCAAACTAGCCTCGCAGTCCCCTATTGCAAACCTACCAAGCTAGAGTATATGACACATAAGTTGAAAAGAAATGAGGCACTAGATGAACATATTTCAAATATGCGAAATATATTATTTAATATGGAAGTTCAAAGGGAGCCTGAATTGAGTGAAAAAGAAAAAAAATAGATGGACTGGTCAATTCCTTGCCGGATGAGTTTGGCTTTATTAAGTATACATTGCTTAATAAGTCTACTTTTGATGAGGTTGTTTGCGAAATGAGACTTATTAACTTCGATTGGGATTTTAAGAGACTATGTACACGCACTGCAATCTTGTCCTTGGCACCAAACATCTGTATTGCCCGAGCTGAGAATATGAGTGGAATACCTTGGTTTGGAAGAGTTCAAAAGAGATCTACTAAAAATGCCAACTACGGATAGTTGTTCAAATATCAATATTTATGACAAATTGAGTGATTGTAAGGAATCTATTTGCATAATTAAAACATTTATCATTTCCTTTCTTATATTTATAACATGTTTGTTATTGTAGTTCGATGAGAAACATGAGATCTCTATTTATTGCTATGGTTAAACATAAATGATATTCCATGTTTACATGATCTTATTTGATATGCCATGTTTATGAGAAACAGTAGCTTAAATTGTACGTGAGCGATATATTACACAAATATCCAACGAGTCTTAATTACATTACACAAAGAGAACAAATGCTAAAAACAAGGTGACAAATAAAGCTGGTACCAGTTGTGCTATCTCCTCACCTCATGCAAATAAAGCATGAACCTTCTTAAGTATTTGGCTTGACATTTTCATCATATTTTGTGACAAAACATGCTAAATACATTTATTACTTTTATACTATGATTGTCATGGTGGGTTTACATGTTATGGGTTAATGTTGTTGTTGGGTTAGAAGTTGGAATGCAACTATGATATTCAAAGATAGATCAGATGGTAATTGTGGAGATGAGGGTATCATGAGTGTGGATCACATTTTAACAAGAAACAAGCAAGATTCAATAGAAGAATGTTGTTGTTTGACAAACGTGCAAAGGCTAACAGAACCAACCAAGGTGCGATACTAAACTTAGTTTATTTTATTTTATTGGTTAATTACAAAAACCCACCCTCTAAAATTTTTGAGGGTTTCATTAACCCCTTAAAAAATTCCACTAGCTCCCCTGAACTTTAGTACTTATTGCACATAACTCCTTAACCTTTTTTATTTCATAAAACCTCACCTGAATATTGTTTCTTTAATCCATATATTAGCGCCATTAATTCCAACATGCCATTGGGTAAGCACATGCTTGCTACACAAGATGTTAGAATTGATGCTGAAAATGTCTTCAAAAATATAGTAGAAAACACAATTAAATAGTTTATGTGTAATAACCTCAAATGTTCAGGGAACAAAAGGTTAGTGCAAGTTTTGGTGCGACTACCAACATAGTTTGCGGGTTCTCTGCAATTAACTTTGTGATATATTTAATTATTATATAGTGCTAATTTTTTTTGATTTTTTTAAATAAATTATTTCAGGTATCAACTTTGTAGAAAATAATTCTTCTCACATCTACGATGATGTGCGTTCCTGTATGGATGCTGTTGACAATGGATCACATTTAAATTCTTGTCAGAGCCATAGAGTAGGAAAATAAAATTTGAATACTTATCCATCACAAATAAGCTTTCACAGAAATCAAAACATGACTAGAAGACCATTGGGGAACATGTCAAGCTGTGTCGTAAATCTATCAAGTAGTTTTGGTATGACTACTTGTCCTGTAAATGTTGCATCTACATCAGAATATAAATCAAAGAGAATGAGATCTTCTCAGACAATCTGCATTAGTGATAAAGATTCCAATATACAAGCATTGGAAGGAATATCTTGCTGTATAATGGATTCTCCATCTCAATCTATTTTTGAACATCACGCCAGAGAGGAAGATTATCTATCAATCTTATTTTTCAATAAAGCATCAGAAATATCTGGTCAAAATACTCCTGTTCAAACTTCAGCGCAAACAGTTTATCTATTAAACATAGGTATTGTAAATTCTATAGGTATTGTAAATTCTATGTTATTTCTTTATTTTATATCATCTTGTCATTTACTTTTTAAGTTTCATTTCATTGTTATCATTGTTAGGTTCAACCTTTATTAAATAATGATGCGCTGCTTGATTGAATCTTTATAGCTGCAGATGGTACTAATGTAGATGCTCAAAGACTACCTAATTCTACTCATGATAGTAAGTTATTCTTTTTTTTTGAAAATTTTATTATTTATCTACATTAAGTCCATGCTTGATTCTTGAATAACATTCCAAACAGGTTATTTTGATGTGGGAGATCCGATTTGGTCATGCATCTACTGTGATGCTCATATGTGGTTTGACCAACGTGTCTGAAAGGATAAGAATACTACTACTCACATATTTTCTCTATGTTGCTCGAAAGAAAAAATTTAACTACCTTTATTGAAAGATCCTCCAGAGCTTCTGAAATTCCTTTTGACTGACACTAAGGGTAGATTGAGCAAACATTTTAGAGAAAATATTCATGCATATAACATGATGTTCTCATTCACTTCAATAGGAGGAAAAGTTGATACTTCTACACACAAGGACCAGGGCCATATGTTTTTAGGCTACATGGCCAAAATTACCATAGGATTAGAAGTTTGTTACCGACGCCAGGTTTTGCACCAAAATTTTCCCAATTATACATTTATGATACAGAAAATGAAATATCAAACCGGATATGTGCAGTCAGGTATATATCACTTTTATATTTTAAATGGTTTTTAAAATATAAGTATCATGTAATAAGATCATGTTCACTTCTTTAGAATAAATAATTAACAGTGTTAAGTTATGATTACTTTGTCAATTACAAGTTATATATTGCATAACATCATTTTAAATTATCGTATTCTTTTCTCTGTTATTTCTGTATTTATAAATACTTAAACTAATTGTTATGAATGAAACTTTTTTTGCAGTTCTTCTGATCATTCTAGAGGGTTAGATTCTACCATTGCTTAAAGTTTGAAAGAGATGTTTGATGAATATAATCCATTTGCAAAATCTTTTAGAATGACTAAAGAGAGGTTTGATAACGAGGAATCCGCAAATATAAGCCTAAGGTTGATCCGTAAAAGATATAATGATGGCAGAACTTATAATCTTCCTACAACTTTAAGAGGTTGCTGCTCTTATCGTAGGAGATGTTGATAGCTTCAATGATGATAGAGATATAATAGTAGAGTCAAAAAGTGGTGAGCTTAAAAGAATAAATGAGTTGCACCCATCGTACTTACCGATGCAGTATCCTCTTTTGTTTCCCTACGGGGAAGATGGTTATCGAGAGAATACTTTGCATAGAGATTCAAATAATGCATCTCGAATAAAAAAAGCTTACAATGAGAGAATTTTTCGCATTTAGACTTCAAAATAGAGATAACGAAGCACATACGATATTATTATCAAGGAGATTATTGCAGCAGTTTATAGTAGATACTTATACAATGATTGAGAGCGGAAGCTTGTCATACATTAGGAATCATCAAAATGAGCTTAGAGCTGACTTATACAAAGGTCTTACTGAAGCTGTTTTAAGAGGTGAAACTAATCCGGCTTCTCGGGGGAAGCGCATTATCTTACCATCCTCTTTCACTGGATGATACGAGTTGCCGTGTGAGCACTCTTGATCACGGAATTATCAAGAGTGGGTAGAGAAGAAAACGACAGAAGAACACAAGAGTTAAAATTAAGGCGAAGGAAAATACATTCTCTAGATTATGAGAATCAATTGGATTTATAAAATCTCTCTCTCACAATCTCTCTAGATCAAAGAACAACCTCCCTAATCTCTTTTCTGATCACAATCTGAGTGATTAACCCTAGAAAAGTCGTGTTTCTATTTATACTAAACAGAAATCCTAAATAGTGTAGGAAACAGGCCCAGGCCCATAACCGCTAATCGGTCGACCGCAGTGCCCAAGTCGGTCGACCGGCCAGAACATCGTTTTCTGGAAAAATCACATACAGGGTTATTGGTTGACCGTAGCACCAAGATCGGTCGACCGCTCTTAGTCCAGAGGCACAGTCTGGGTCTGTGCACTATGCGGTCGACCGCCGTGACACATGCGGTCGACCGGACAGAGCCCAACTATAATTCCTAGAGTTTTGACGAATCCTTCGACTTCGCCGCCACCAATGACCTCGTCCACGACTCCTCTACTCTATTCTTAAGATACCATGAGAATCATCTATCCTCAAGCTCCCATGAGGATCGCTAAGCTTCCGAAGAGAAGATACACCTGTATCATGGGTCCCCCTTTAGGAACTTGAAGTCCCATTCAAGTTAGAACTTCAGCTGAGAGAACTCGCGAGCCCCTCCTTCTCTGTTGAACCACTTAGCCCTGCTAGGAACCTGACCTTGACGCCTAATGAGAAACGACTCCTTCATCCCCCGCCTCGTCGTGGTCGTGTTTCGTTCCAAAATGCAATCTTCTTTCAGTGGCTCCTCTCTATCAAACCACAAGTCTTCAACATGCGGTAAGATCATATTGTCATCACCTTCATCATCCAATAACAGAGGTTCAAATAACTTCAAGTACTCGGCATTAATCACCAAATACATGCCTAAGTAAGGCGGCAAATCTAATCGAAAAGCGTTGTCGCCAATCTGATCGAGAATCCGAAACGGACCATAACGAATAGGCTTTAACTTCTTCCCTTTTCCTTTTAACCTCTCCTTACTCAATTTTAGCCATACCATATCGCCTTAGCTAAAGTTACAAGGAACCCGATGTTGATCATGCTTCGCCTTGTACTTAGCTTGTGATTTCTTCAATTGAGCTTCAACCGTGGCATGAATATGTGCTATCTTCTCAAGAAATCACTGAGCACGTTGCCTTTCACTCCCCTCCTTACCGTCCATTGTGGCTTCACACGAAAACACAAGATCGAACGGGCTCGGCAGTAAAAATCCATAACAAGTCTCAAACGGTGACTTTCCGGAAGATCCATGAATCGCCCGATTAAAAGCAAACTGCAAATATGGTAAACTATCATCCCAAGTCTTAGGATACCTGGAATTATACCCCCGCAACATATGCACCATAGTCCGGTTGACTACCTCCGTTTGTCCGTCTGTTTGTGGATGAAAGGTCGTGCTCTACTTTAATTTAGTGTCCATCAAACTCCACAAAGAATCTCAAAAATACCCTAGAAAACGGCTATCCCGATCCGAAATAATCGAACTCGACAACCCAAAGTGCTTCCACACATGCTCAAAGAACAATTGTGCTGCACCCACTCCCGTCACGGTCTTCTTACAAGGAATCAATATCACCATCTTGCTGAACCGGTCCACCACAACGTACAAATAGTCATGCCCGCGCTTCGTAGTCGGCAACCCTCCTAGAAAATCCATAGAAATGCTCTCCCACGACCTAGAAGGAACCGGTAATGGTAGGTACAATCCCCTCTTCCTGTTAGAAGGCTTTGAAATACAGCATAACTTACACCCTCCAACATACTTGGTCACATCATCAAGCATCCGTGGCCAAAACACATGTCGCCGTAGATTAAGAAACGTTTTCTGAATGCCAAAATGCCCTTGCACACGTGAGGTATGTGCTTCCCGAATCCACTGTAACCTATCACCATCCTCCGGAATGCATAGTGATGTCTCACGATACAACAAGCCATCTTCTCCAAGTGCATACTCCCCCCTTCGACCAGCCTTCGCCTGCTTAAACACACTACCAAAGTCTCTACTGGATACGTACAGCTGTACATACTCCAAAAGAACCAAGGGCTGAATACGCGTCGCCACCAATAAAGACCTTATCGGCGGACGAGATAACATATCGGCCAACTTGTTCGTCGTCCCCTTCTTGTACCTAATAATGATGTTGAAAGCCATCAAGTAAGACATCCACTTCATGTGTCGTGCCTGCTTTAGCTTCATCTGGGCATGTAAGAACTCCAACGGCTTGTGATCCGAATGCACGACCACCTCCTTCCCCAATAAGTACACCCTCCAATGCTTAATTGCTTGATATAGTACATAGAACTCCTTGTCGTAGGTTGGGTAGTTTGCAACAGCACCCGAAAACTTCTCAGAATGGTATTCCACCGGCTTTCCATCCTGAATCAACACCGCACCCATCGCATAACTAGACGCGTCGGTCTCCACCTCGAAAGTCCGCTGCAAATTCGACAATACCAACACCGGTGCCTCCGAGATCTTCCTTTTTAGCAACTGAAAAGCCTCCTCATGCGTCCTTCCCCACTCAAACTGAACTTTAGCCTTTGTGAGGCCATGTAACGGTGCCGTATAAGTCGAAAAATGTCGAATGAACTTGCGCAAATACTGGCAAGCCCTCATGAAGCTCCTCACCTTAGTTACTGTCTTCGGCGTCGGCCACCTCATGATCACCTCCACCTTACCTGGATCTATCCTCCGCTGGCCCTTCCCTATGATGAAGCCGAGATACACCAACTCGTCCTTCCCGAACTCACACTTCTTCCCGTTGAGCTTCAGCTGTCCGTCCTGCAACACTTCAAATACCCTCTCAACATGAACGAGATAATCCTCCCAAGTCCTGCTGTGCACCAAGATATCATCAAGGTAAACTATTACAAAATCCTCTATAAAAGGTCGCACCAAATCATTCATAATCCTCATAAAGGTAGCCGGAGCGTTGCACAATCCAAACGGCATCACCATCCACTCGAACAGGCCCTGCTTGGTCTTGAACGCAGTCTTCCAAGTGTCTTCCTCCCGAATCCTCACCTGATGGTAACCAGACTTCAAATCCAGCTTCGTGAAAAACCTCGCTCCCTCCAACTGGTCCATAAGATCATCGATCCGCGGTAATGTGTAGCGATTCTTGATGGTTATCTTGTTGAGCGCCCGGTAATCTACGCACATGCGCCAGCCTCCATCCTTTTTAGGCACCAACAACACTGGTGACCCGCAAGGCGAACAACTTGGCACAATCACTCCCGTCTCCAAGAGCTCCTGAACCTGCTTCTTGATCTCCTCGGACTCCTGTACTGATGTGCGGTAGAGGCCTATGTTAGGTAAGGAACTCTCCCCGGTCAACATAATCTCATGCTCTACACCTTGACGTTGTGGTAGTCCCGTGATCTCCGAAAACATGTCCGCATACTTGGCCTTTAACCTTTCAAGATCTCCCTCCTGAAGCTTGCTCAAGGTGGACAAGAACATCCTACTCAGCTGCTCTTCATACGGCCGAATAAACAATAAAACGAACTTCTTGCCCGCATTCACCAACCTCTTAGCCTGAGTCGCCGTCACCAAGCTCGTCTCCTATGGAAGAGATGCCGAACAAAAAATGAATTGCTCGTCATCCTTGGTGAACGTATACTTTTGGGCTTGCCAATCATATACTGTGTATCTATCCCACAAATAAGGATTGCCCAAAATAACTTGGCAAATATCCAACGAAACCACGTCGCATGTGACCTTGTCAATATATGACTCATGGAGTGCAAATCTGAATGAACACTAGTTCACCACACTCAATCCCGCCTCCTTCTGAATCCACCCTAATGGATAGGGCTTCGGATGCTTCATCGTCTTCAATCCCAGCTTCTGTACTAATGCCTCAGATATCAGATTTTTCTGGCTTCCTGTATCCACAATAGCATCCACTAAACTGGTCTTGACCTGTAACTTCAGAACAAAGAGCTGCTCCCTTGGGTCGTCATCTTCTTTAGTGGCCTGCTTCCCTGCCATAAGATTGAGACTGCTATTGGGTTCAGTCATCCTGGGAACCTCCTTCGGACCCTGTGCTATGACGTATGCCTTCTTCTCCTCCTTCTTCTTTAACCCTTTTGGATTCAGATGAGGATACTTATCCCAGCAACGATCAGCCACGTGCCATGTCTGTTTGCAGTGATTGCATGTTAATCCTGCTTTCCCCGAGTCACCCTTCTTCTTCTCATCCTTAGACTGAGAGCCACCCGTCTTGCTCCCTGATGGTTTGGAATCCCCCTTTGCCTCGTTGCCCTTTTTCTGCCTGCCCTCAATAGCTATGGCCTTCACGCTCGCCTCTGCGATTGTCTCAACCAAAAACAGTTTCATCTCCTTCCGGATGTAATCATTCAGACCCACCATGTACTTCATGAAGATGGAGTACTCGTCCGTTGCGATGTTTAGAACCATCGCCTGATGCTGGAACTCCGTCGTGTACTCTTAAATGGTCTGATTAAACTTTTAGCGCAAGCCATACCACTTGTACCAACGCTCCTCAAGGAACCCTACTGGATAAAACTGTTTCCGAAGTAGCTCCTTGAACTTGTTCCACGACGCCGCTTTCTTCTCCTATTTGCAATAGGATTTCCACCACGTCAACACGTGCCCTGAAAGCTTCAATGTCGCGAACACTATCTTCTCCTTGGACGAATATCCGTAGAGAGTGAAGTACATCTCCATACGTTCGATCCAATCATCAAGCTTCTCCACATTGATACTCCCATCATAAACAGGAATCTCAACCTTGAAGTCAATCTTTAGATTCTGGTAATTATTCTTACCCCCTTGATGTCCAACAGTCTTGACAATCTCAGTCCCCCCCTATGAATCAGATTCCTCGCTCTCTTTGTCGGATTCGACGAGTTTCTTCTTACCCTTCGAAGAAGATTTCTCCTTGTTGTCACCTCCGTTGATGAGACCCACGAGTTGAGTAAGAGTCGTCCCGATCGTCTCAATCTGCTTCTCCATGGCATCAAGTCTTGCTGAATTATCTGCTTCAGTCATCTTCTCCTTCCTTAATTTCTGGACTCCCTCTAAGGAAATAAGGATCTCGCCAAGCTTCTTATACTATGAGCGAGTAAGCACCATACACAGGCTCCCCCTTCACAGGATTTAGGTGCTCTGATACCAACTTGATACGAGTTGCCGTGCAAACACTCTTGATCGTGGAATTATCAAGAGTGGGTTAAGAAGAAAATGACAGAAGAACACAAGAGTTAAAATTAGGGTGAAGGAAAATATCTTCTCTAGATTATGAGAATCAATTGGATTTACAAAATCTCTCTCTCACAATCTCTCTAGATCAAAGAACAACCTCCCTGATCTCTTTTCTGATCACAATCTGAGTGATTAACCCTAGAAAAGTCGTGTTTCTATTTATACTAAACAGAAATCCTAAACAGTACAGGAAACAAGCCCAGGCCCATAACCGCTAATCGGTCGACCGCAGTGCCTAAGTCGGTCAATCGGCCAAAACATCGTTTTTTGGAAAAATCATATACAGGGTTATCGGTCGACCGCTCTCAGTCTAGAGGCACAGTCTGGGTCTGTGCACTACGTGGTCGACCGTCGTGACACATGCGGTCGACCGGACAGAGCCCAACTGTAATTCCTACAGTTTTGATGAATTCTTCAACTTCGCCGCCTCCAATGACCTCGTCCACGACTCCTCTACTCTATTCTCAAGATACCATGAGAATCATTTATCCTCAAGCTCCCATGAGGATCGCTAAGCTCCCGAAGAGAAGATACACCCGTATCACTGGAGGTGCGCGATACATGATACAAAATTATCAAGATGCTATGGCTATTTGCAAGTGGGTTGAATATCCAGATTTGTTCATCACTTTCACATGTAATCAAAAATGGCCAAAGATTGACTTATTCGAGATCTGAAGCATCACAAATTGTTTGGTTCTATCAAGGCTGGTATGAGAACATATCTCTTTTTAATGTATATGTTGTTTGTTATTCTTTCCCCATAAAGCATCATACATAAGCTACTTTTTTAAAGTAAATCACTTATTATTATATCTATTTATAACAAAATTGGATGAAATTGACTAATATACATTCTTTGTCATGTATGTCATGATATTTAATTTTTTAAAATTCAATTTTAAGAATACCTAATATGTGAAGACTATATTTATGTGCCTTTAGATAATATATATAAATTAGATGTCCTTATATAGTGTTACTTAAGTTATCATTTTGTGCTTTTACATTGAATTAATTTTAGTTTTATTTGTTTATTTGTTAATTATTGAAAACAAAATTTCTTCTATTTTTGTACTTTTGTACTGAATTGGTTTTAGATCCTTTTGTTAATGAATTTAAAATTTCATGTCGCAGTTGTATATACAGTTGAATTTGAAAAAAGAAGTTTGATGCATGCTCATATACTACTATTCTTGGTTTCAGAAGACAAGTATCCTACTGCTGATGACATAGATAAGATTATTTGCGCTGAAATTCTGGATAAAGAATAAAATCCTGAATTGTATGAGTGCGTCAAAAATTTTATGATTCATGGTCCATGTGGCCAATCCAATATACATTCTCCATGCATGAAGGATGGCAAAGCTCTAAGCTCTTCCTAAGGAAGTTTGTCCAGAGAACCACTATTGATAATGATGGTTATCCAATATATAGAAGACGGGATGATGGCAAGATCATCGAAAAGAATTTTATCAAACTTGATAATCGTTTTGTTGTTCCATACAATTCTAATCTTCTCATTAAGTACCAAGCACATGTTAATGTTGAATTGTGCAATCAGTTGAGATCCATCAAGTACTTATTTAAATACATAAACAAAGGGCATGATTGTGTCACCGTGGCATTATATGAAAGTTCTGCAAGCGGTGGGGATCAAATAGTTGATGAAATCAAAATGTATTATGATTGTAGATATATTTCTCCATGTGAAGCAGCTTGGAGAATATTTGTTTACGAAATTCATAAAAGAGAACCTGCAGTAGAAAGATTGTGTTTTCATCTTTTGAATGAACAATATGTTATCTATGAAGACAATGATGCAATTGATGAAGTGATCAATAGACCTGCCATTGAGCAGACAATGTTTCTAGCTTGGATGGAAGCAAACAAAGTGTATCCCGAAGCTAGACTTCTAACGTACAATTAGTTTCCTATGAAGTTTGTATGGAAAAGTAAATTGCATGAATGGAAACCAAGGAAACGGGAATTTGCGATTGGCAAACTTTATTATATACCTCCAAGTTGTGGAGAATTATACTTTTTGAGAATTCTGCTCAATATAGTAAGAGGGCCTAAATGATATGAAGATATTCGGACGGTTAACAGTGTCGTCTATCCCACATTTAAAGAAGCTTGCTATGCTTTGGGTTTACTTGATGATGATAAGGAATACATTGACGGGATTATGGAAGCATCCTTCTGGGGTTCTGGACGGCTTTTAAGAAGTTTATTTGCAACTTTCCTAATGTCCAACTCTTTGTCTAGACCTGAATTTGTATGGAAGAAGACATGACATTTAATTGGAGAAGATATCCTATATAGTCAAAGAAAAGTGCTTCAATATAAAGGTAATCTTTTTGAACTTAATTTTCTTCCTTTCATTTAACAGTATGCAATAACATGTATGTCATATTTTATTTTTTGCGTATTTCTTACGAATTTTTTGTCTTTATTATTTTAGCTAATATACTCATTATTATTGAAAATATTTTGTACGGAAAAGTTGTACCTTCAATTATGTCAGTTTATTCGATAAATCTATTCTAATGTAAAACTATGTTTATATGATGATTATTCTATTCTCTTATTATTTTGTATTTTATAATTTTAAGATTCTTGCTTTTATTTTCATTTTTTTATTCTTTACCAACTTTGAATATATTATTCAATCATATGTTATAAGTCTATTTTTAATTTGTTTCCTATTACTTAACAGATTTACAACTAAATGATGATCAGCTAAAGAGTTTAGCTCTTACAGAAATAGAAAAGATATTGCGAGGAAATGGAAAAACTTTGGGTGATTATCCTCCACTTCCGGTTCCAGAAAGCATAAATCTTACTGATTTTCATAACAAACTCATCCAAGATGTGTTAAACTACAATAAGGAGTCTCTAGCAATCGAACATACTGAACTTCTAAGTAGCTTAACTACTGAACATAGACATGTGTATGATAGAATTATCGACGCTGTTTTTGAAAATAATGGTGGAGTTTTTTTCGTTTATGGATATGGTGGTACGGGAAAAACATATTTGTGGAGAACATTAACTTCTGGCTTACGTTCAAAAGGTGACATTGTACTTACCGTAGCTTAAAGTGGTATTGCCTCCCTTTTGTTGCCTGGTGTAGGGAATGCTCACTCACGATTTGGTATCCCATTGTCTATAACTGAAGACTCAACATGCAACATAACACAAAGTAGTCCTCTCGCTGAGCTATTAATTAAAACAAAGCTCATCATTTGGGACGAAGCACCTATGGTCCATAGGTTTTGTTTTGAAGCTCTTGACAGAACTTTAAGAGACGTGCTCAGATTTTCAAATCCCAATAGTTTAAATCAACCTTTCGGGGGAAAAGTGGTTGTGTTTGAAGGAGATTTTAGACAAATATTGCCAGTGATTCCTAAAGGAAATAGGGCCGATATTGTGTTTGCCACGATAAATAGTTCATATTTATGGGACAGCTGTTAAGTTTTGACTCTCTCGCAAAATATGAGGTTACAATCACGCACTTCGAACAATGAAGTTTCCGAATTAAGAGAATTTTTAGAATGATTATTGAGTATTGGTGACGGTAGACTTGGTGGGCCTAATGATGGAGAAGCATTGATTGAAGTGCCAAATGATCTACTCATCAAAGATTTCACTAATCCTCTTGCTGCTATTGTTGAAAACACATATCCAAATCTATTAGATAATTTATTTGATGTGAATTACCTTCAAAATAGAGTCATCCTCGCTCCTACGCTTGAAATCGTTGAAATGGTTAATGACTACGTCCCTTCATTAATTCCCGGAGAAGAAAGGGTGTATTTGAGTTCTGATAGTGTTTGTAATGCTGATGGGGATATTGATTGCCAAGAAAATTTACATACTCCAGATTTTCTTAACAGTATTCGGTGCTCTGGGATACCTAGCCACAAGCTAAAATTTAAGGTTGGAGTTCCTGTAATGTTATTGAGGAACATAGATCAATCATCTGGTTTATGCAACGGGACAAGGCTAATTATCACTTAGTTGGGCAATCATGTCATTGAAGCAAAAGTTATATCAGGCAGCAATATTAGGATGAAAGTTTTCATTCCACGAATGGTGATGACTCCATTAGATTCACGATGGGCTTTCAAGCTGCAAAGAAGACAATATCCTTTAATAATTTCTTTTCCTATGCCAATAAATAAAAGTCAAGGTCAGTCACTTTCTAATGTTGGACTATACATTCCAAGGCCCATGTTCAGTCATGGCCAATTTTATGTGGCCATCTCTAGAGTTAGAAGTAAGAAGGGTTTGAGAATTTTGGTCCATGAAAAGGATGGTCAGGTTACAAACAACACGAAAAATGTGGTATTTAAAGAAATATTTCAGATTGTGGGATAACCAATTCTCAAAAAACTTGACAGTTGGGATCTACCATATTTATTGCATTGCATTGTGTTTATTTCATCGAATTTAGTTTAATATATTCTGTTCTACTGATGATTGCATGATTGATTTTCAAATCTACTTTTGCTTTATAGTTATTTTATATGTTGCTTCTTTTTTATGCGGAATCCTCAAAATATTTTATTCATATGGTAGTGTTATTAGATAATTTGCATTATCATTTAAATTAATGAATTTTTCATTATACATGTATTTATATTGATAAAGAGATTGAATATGGTACAAAAACTAGATTTTATTTCTGAAATCAAACCAGACAAAGAAACTTGGAAAGTGATGGTAAGAGTCATAAGGTTATGGAATGATATGAAATTCAATATTCTGAATGTAATCAACACTATTGAGTTGCTTTTGCTGGATGAAAAGGTTCACTCTTTCATAATCTGTTTTTCAGTTCAGTTATTATTTTCCTTTAATGTGAATAGTTTAAGATTATACATTCATGAAATTCTTTTTTTTTTATGAAAGGGAGCCAAAATTCAAGCAACGATCAAGAACAAATTGATAGATAAATTCAAATCACAATTGAATGAAGGAAGCTGCTATCTGATTATGAATTTTGGTGTTGGAGAAAATACTGGAAATTATAGAGCTACTGATCACGCATATAGAATTAACTTCCTCTACTCTACATTTGTTAGAGAATGCAAGAATTCTACAATACCTTCCTATTCATTTGGATTAGTTGATTTTGGGGATATAATTGCTAATCGTATCACCTCAACTACCTTAATAGGTAAGATAAAAAGTCGACAATTTTAAAATAATTTTACAGTTTTGCTTATTGTTTTTTTTTCATTTCATTACTACTTTTTAATATATTTGACACTTATGGGTTTTTTATTTATTTTTTATATTATATGACATTTTTCAGATATCATTGGAGAGCTGATTACTATTGGAAATATAAAAGAAGTAGGGATCAATAGAAGTAAAAGAAAATTACTGGAGCTTGAACTCCAAGATAGCAAGTGAGTTCAAATATGTACAATATAGTTACATATTTTTTACGGTAAAAGTATGCGTGTTCATGTGAGTGTGTGTATATGCATTTCGTACTAAATTGTTTCCTGCTTGCAGCAACATTAAATTACAATGCAGTTTGTGGGGTGATTACGATGTTCAAGTTTTGCACTATGTACAGAAAGCTAATTTAGGAATTATTATAATGGTGATTCAGCTTGCAAAGACAAAACTATATGGAGGTAAATCAAATTACATGTATTTCTCAAAAAAGATATATTTTTATTTCGTCGATTATGCTTATATATTGACATAATCATGAATTTAAAAACTTTATTTCTTAGGTAAAATTATTATTACAAATGCCTTATATGCGTCCAAGATATTAATCAATCCCGACATACCTGAAGTTGTTGATCTAAGAAAAAGGTACAAGATATTAATCATTCTTTAGTTATTTACAAGTAATTTCATGTTATTTCTAATTAGTTTAATTTTACTATCATAAGTCTGAAACTTGTGGAAGATTCTTCGTCTCAACGATTTAGTCATATTCCAACCGAAAAAGCTTATTCCATTGAGGATGATTTTTTGTTATTAACTGAACGGAAGACACTTGATGAAATTCAAGAGGCACGAGAGGTAATTATTTTGAAGAAGTGACTTTATTGATATTGCACTGCTTATTTAAAATGTGGGTTAAATGGCAAACTAGATAACTAACCTGAAGACAATCGATAATTTTCTACCAAATTATTCATAACTTTATTTTCTTACTATTTAATGATACTCAGGTTTGCACATGTGTGACATTAGCAACTATAGAGAAAATTCAAACAGATTACAATTGGTTTTACAATGCCTGTAAAAAATGTTAGAGTAATGTAAAGGCTGAAAATGGTAAATTTTTGGTGTGAGGAGTGCAATGAAAACGCAAGATTTGTTATCCCAAGGTATGTGTGGAAGTATGTATGTCATTTTCTTCACAAGTTATATTTCATCATATGCTTCATGTATGGATGTCTGGATCTTCATCGTACAATTTAGATCGCAGTTCTTATTGGTTTATTTTAATTTTTGTGTTTTATCAGGTACAGGGTTCAGGTTTTAGTCATTAACCATACATGTACTGCATCATTTGTTCTGTTTGATCGTGAAGCTAAACAAGTTATTCACAAATCTGCAATCGAATTGAGGGAACAACTGACAAAAGTAATCACTCTGATTCCTTTCTATAAAAATTAAAAGTTTTATTTCACTAGCTTTACTTTGCTTCTTTATTGTTCACAGGAAGGTGATGATGATTCATTTCCTCAAGAGTTAGATGTGTTGGTGAAAAATAAATTTTTGTTCAAGATTCAAGTTTCAGAATTCAATCTCAATCAAAATTGGCCTGTATTTTCTATCTCTAAAATGACTGATAATGAAAAACTGATAGCATCTTTCAGGGACAACTTAGATTTGAACCAGGTACATTACATATTTCCTTCTTTTATAGAGCTACATATCTATTCATTTCATGTATCAATCTGCATATATATATCAGGTTGAGCAATATATTATTATTAATTTTTCCTTCTAAATCATTAGGAGTCGACAGGTCAAGATTATTTCACTAATGAAGCTGAATCTTACAAAAAGAAAGATGATCTTGATAATGTAAGTCAATACACTTAGTATTGCTTTTCTTTTTCATTCCTCATGTTTGTATTCTTTAATATCTTTTTGAGTAGTATCTTTTGTTGCTACAACATTCACCATTATCACTTTGGATTGCCTATTTCTTTTCACTTTACTATTGATTTCTTGATTTTTTGTATTAATTGTACAACAATATTTTCTTGTCACCTCAATAACATGCTAATTATTATATTATATTGAAACACAGGCATCGCTATCGGTCACTTGTGACAATAAAGTTAAAATTTGTTCCTCGGATAACATTACTCCTTGCAAGAGAAATTCGTTAGAATATGATGTCGATCACTTAGTTTCAGTAGACTTGATCTCCCCGCAAATGTCTAGCAATAAAAAGCAAAAACAGATCAAAATTGAAAAGGGGGATTAGAATATTCTACAGAGAGTTCAAGCCCCTTTTTGAAAAATCTCAATCTGATTTATGATCTCTGAAACTTATATTTAGTATTCTGGTCTAAAACCTTATTTAGTAAACTTTTGTATGTACTACATATTTTTTTTGGTGGTTTTGCGTTGAGGAACCTAACTACTTGATATGATTATGATAGATATTTTGTTTATCACTATATTGATCATTATTGTTTTGATTCATAGATATATATACTTGACAGGTATCTCTATGTGCTTAGGTTGTATCATTTCTGACTATTTATCTATTATTACTGGTTTATTTTGCATTCTTTTGCTACATTAATTTTTATATATTAAGCAAATCCGTGCATCGCACGGGCCTAAAACTAGTTTCAACTAAAAAAATAGTCCAAATAAAAAAACTAAGAAAATACCCCTTTCTCGAACTCCTTGTAATCCGTCCCTTTGCCCAGTTCGCTTCAGGAGAGGGTTTCTCAAAAGATCGGTAAGTTTCTCTCCCTTCAGTAAAAACCCTAATTTCTTGATTCGTCATAAATTAGGGTTTGTTCGTTGCTGATTGCAGATTCGTCCTTTGCATTGATCTAATGGCGACGACAGAGGCCAAACCGACGGCGACTGAGGACGCGAAGATCGATCTCTTCGAGGATGACGACGAATTTGAGGAGTTCGAAATCGATCAAGGTGCGCTAAAAATTCCGGAAAGTTTGAATCTTTGCTTGTTTTAGAATTAGTAGTTACAATTTTAGAATAGTTAGTTGGGAACCTGCGTAAAATCAATTTTAGATTTCATTAGCAATTCTTTAGATGTTGGTGATTTCAGCTTAATTGGGTACAGTTGAAAATAAACGACCCCTTTTGAAATATTGTCTTGAAACAAATTTAGATTTCATTAGCTAGGAATCTGTTTGTGTTCTGATGTGCATATGTGACAGTAGACAGGACCATGGCGAGTTCGAGTTTCTAGAGAAAGAAGTTATTTCCTTGGTATTCTGAATTGAAAAAGAGTTCTTATTGAAGAACAAGTTGTTATTGGTTGTATGTAAATATGGAGCAACCATGACAATCTAAGAAAGGAAGGGGGGAAACCCAAGATAAGCAGCAAGTATATGTGCATACTCAAACAGCCATAATGGTGGTATAATTTCTTGGCCTGCTAGTGGTAAGTAATAACCGATGTCACAGATACACATGGATCTAGGTACAAACTGCAAACATAGAAAATTTGTACAAGGCATGTTGAGTGGACAAAATTACTTGATATATTATATAAGTGTGACATCTAGATCTAGCAAGTTCTCACCAAATCATAGATCTTTAGCGACTAGCTAGACCAATTCATAGAATATTAAACTTTATTGCAACAGAAAGTACCCTAAAAGATTTAATTGCTAGTATCACTAACATCTATCACAAATGATCTTCTAATATTATTATTTTTGGGTATGAATGATTAGTTTTATTCAATACTAAACATTGTTTGAAAAAGCCTCCGCCTAGTCCGCTTAGGCGTACGCCTAGGTCTAGGCGATACCTAGACCACCTGACTAGCGCCTAACACCTAGACGGTATTTAGGCTGTCTACCTAGATTTTACGAGCGTTTAGGGGAGTATTGTTTGTTTACATGAATTGCACCCTGTAGATCTTGGTTGTGATTTTATGTGTTGTAGCCTACACGTCCTCCGAACTCCATTAACCTCCAAATATGAACACCTCCACTACCTCCTCCGACCTTCAGCAAAACCTCATCGACCACCACTTAAATGAAGAAAGAAATCCGCCTAGACACCAGTCCGGCATCTAAGCTTTCTATAATTAACATTCACTATCAATTATTATAATTAAAAATAAAAAAGAAAACATCTTTGGCTCTAGTCTTGTTAATTATTATTTTGGCTATTTAGTATCTAAATATGCATGATTTATTGTGGAACTAAGAATCTAAGATTGCTATCTTTTTTTGAAAATTTATATGAATTTAATACATATTTTTATCAATTATTATAATTAAATAATTTAAAAATAGTCAAACGTCTAGGCTGCCTAGGCGTACGCCCAGGGGTTTTGGCGCTAGGCGCTCGCTCAAACGCCTAGTCTGTCTAGCGTCTTTTATAACATTGTCGAGCTCCCCCGATCTCTGTAACTACTAACAAGGTAAAGGGTATTTTTTAAATATCTATTTAAGTTAGTTAACAACAGTAATTTAAACTTAAGAAGTGAAAGTTAACAGTAAACTTAAGTTTAAGTTAAACTTAAGTTTAAGTTAAACTTAAGTTTAAGTTAAACTTAAGTTTAAG
>BQKN01000119.1:359722-370391 GCA_022839385.1 Asparagus kiusianus | reverse complement strand
ACTTAAGTTTAAGTTAAACTTAAGTTTAAGTTAAACTTAAGTTTAAGCTAACAGTAAACTTAAGTTTAAGTTTAAGTTAATATTAAGTTTTTTGTTGATGGTAAACTTAAGTTTTTAACAGTAAACTTAAGTTAACAATATTTTAGTTAACAGTAAACTTAAGTTTAAGTTTATTGTTAACTTAAACTTAACAATAACTTATAAGTTAACAGTAATTTGAGTTGAGAATGAGTTTTTCACTGTTGAGATGAATTTATAATTTGAGTTGAGAAGTATAAACATACAAAGAGCTATTGTAATTGGTAAACCAAGCAATTTAGTTAATAGTGTTGGCATTTTAGTATTTATGCATCTTTGATTGAGTATATATATATTTATCTTCAAGTATCACAATTAAAAAAATAAAAAATAAAAAAACGCCCAGAAATCGTTTAGGTGCCTGCCTAGGCGACTAAGCGTTGGGCGCCAAGTCCGACGCCAAGAAGCACCCAGCGTTTAATGTAACATTAATACTAAATGATCATGAGAAGTACAAACTCCAAGTAAAGACCCTCACAACTATACATTGTATAAAAAAATCAAAATTTGCAAAACCTCAATCACCTATACATACAACATACCAATGTTTAAAAAAGTTTTTTGAAACTCGCTCTGAAACTTTTTGAATGGTAGATGCTTCAAAACTCGAGAGTGAAGCTATTTATCCCTTGAAGCTTATGCCTCATCGTTGAAAGCATAATTGAAATGCGCACTTCGTGCTTCATAAAGCACTTCTCTTTTGAAGCACGCACTTAACTTATACAAGATGGGAAGATCTAAAAGAATTTTTGACTAAAATAAAGTGCCCTATGCACGTAGCTAAGTTTATTGTGATTTGCTTCTATGCTTCACATATTAATTCTTATTTACTAAATTAGGACATGGATATATCTATTTATAAACTATTATACCACTTTATATGCTCATAAGTTTTTCAGTCTAAAATTAGAAGGCTACTCATGAGGCTTATGCCTCATGCTTTGAAGCTTACGCCTTGCTTCATTTAAATGCCTAAGGCTTTACCTTCCACTTCCGCTTTTTTGAACATGGCAACACACTGACAACAATTGTTACCCTTCTGAAGTCAAAAGCATATTAAACCTGCATCCATTTGAAACATACCCTGTTCCCTCTGCCTGCAGTCCACAAACAGCACCATCTGAATGAAAATACGCTCGTATAACTACCAGCTATTAATAAATTAATTCAGAAAATGTGCAAAGTTTTGTGGATCATTCTTTATTACTATATGTGTTAGATATCTTGTTAATGGAGCTTCACTTAATTTTCAACAAGATTGAATCTTTACAATTTAAGACGCCACCTCAGGACGTACACCTCTAAATATAAGATCATTCATGCAGACCACATTGGGAGATAGAGGAGCTCTTAGAAACTGAACTTAAGTACATTTGCCTCCCCATTTTCTGGAAGCACATGGCAATCTACCAATTAAATCTCATGCATCTAGCTGAAGATATAATATCCTTGTATCTTGAGTCCGAAATATTCGAAGTTTAGGCTGGTCACAACTTGGTATATCTGACTGTTCACGATGTCTTGATGGAGTTTCAATGTATGACGCATGTCAGGTGTTATGCATTGGTTCCTTTGTGGCCAATTACTTACTCGTTTTGTCTCTATGTTTCTCTGTACGAAATTAATCCCATAAGTAAACTTCTAGAGATAATGATAAAATAAAGATTCTGCAGTAGGAACTTTCTGGTACCCCTTTTGAAGACTACATCAATGGATTCCTTCCTGCAGTAGGAACTTTCTGGTGCATTAAACAGGTCAGGTGTCATGCACTGGTGCCTTTGTGGCCAATTATCAACTCGTTTTGTCTCTCTATGTTTCTCTGTATGAAAATTAATCCCATAAGTAAACTCCTAGAGATAATGATAAAATAAAGATTCTGCAGTAGGAACTTTCTGGTACCCCTTTTGAAGACTACATCAATGAATTCCTTCCTGCAGTAGGAACTTTCTGGTGCATGAAACATGTCAGGTGTCATGCACTGGTGCCTTTGTGGCCAATTACCAACTCGTTTTGTCTCTCTATGTTTCTCTGTACGAAAATTAATCCCATAAGTAGACTCCTAGAGATAATGATAAAATAAAGATTCTGCACTAGAAACTTTCTGGTACCCCTTTTGAAGACTACATCAATGGATTCTTTAAGAAGTTCCCCCTCCAATTCTTTCTGAAGCATCAAGATCACGTTCTTCTACATCATCCCAAATAACGATTGTCATCAACAAAATGCCCGAACCAAAAGTTCTTACAATACACGTAGCATGCCATTTCTCCTTGTTCCTTCACCTCTTCCCTTTTGATGAACTATACTTATCATATTAAATTATTAACCTACTACCCCCTTAATTTACCCAATTCCCTACTGACTTTAGGCATGACACATGCAAATTCTATTAAGAAATGTGTCGTTCTCTACTGCGAAGTATGTGTTGAACTTTACAGTATTCGTGATACCAGTGAAAATTTCCAATACGATATTTTCGTTGTTGCATATACACATGCATTTTTTTAGAGAAACCCTTGATGATTGAGGTGTTATGAAACTTTTCCTTAGGCATATACGTGGTCATGTCTGCGGAGTAGAAATTTGTATGACAACTAAAAAAGATTGATATGGATTCACATATTCCTCTTCCCTGGGATCAAAAGTTTTCATCATTTTTATCCGCCGTTGGAGTATGCAACTGGTGCAATGTATCTTTTTAACTTTTCTTTCCTACTATGTTAGTAAATACTAAGTAAATCTGTTTTGTTTCCTCTTTTCTGCAGAATGGGATGACAAAGAAGAGGGCAAAGAAGCTCTACAGCAGTGGGAGGATGACTGGGATGATGACGATGTCAATGATGACTTTTCTCTGCAGTTGAGGAAGGAATTGGAAAGCAACAATGCTGAGAAAAAGTGATCAGAAAGCACAATGCTGAGAAAAAGTGATCAGCTATCTAAAACTGTTATGCTAGTCTTTAGTCTTTTTTCTTCTCTCTTCACATTGCTTGATACTTAATGTAACGCTAGTTGGAAGCTTATATCTGTTATCCGTTAACCAGACCACCAAAGGTCTCCATGCCAAGTGGGAACCCGTCATGTGGATCTACGCTAGAAGATTCTCCTGATCTTGTATCAGCTTCAGATGCCTATCTAGAAGATTCCCATCCAGACCCTGTCAAGTACCTGTCTTCAGTCCTTGCCGATTGAGTGTATCCAGCTACCCAAGCTTCCTTCTTTCTACTCTTTGAGTTTGTTTGGGTAAATACTAAATGTTAGTTTCACCAGTTTAATGCTCCGGCTGATGGTAAAAGTTCTCGTTACTCAAGCTTATGATTGAAGGTGGTTTTGTTGCTAAAAATTAGAGTTTTATATTAGAGTTTTGTCTAGGTGGAGCACGTGTATCTGAAGTAAACTTTTTAGAAAGCCACTATTATTTCAAATAATTTCTAGGAGCTGAGTTGTCTGTAGTCAAGTTTTTCTGGTATATGAGAAGTGGATCTATATGTTCCTTGTTCAACAAGGGGAATAATAGGACAAATTTTCAAAAAGTCCCTTTTGCACTTTTAATCCCAAAAAAAGACCTCTTTTGAACTTAATTTTAAGAACCGACCTGCTTTTAGCCCTGGCGTTGAAACCAGGTCGGTTTTTGAAAAAAAAAATTCGAAACTTCACGGGAGTTGAACTCTCGTGAAGTTTAGCAGATTTTTAAACTTTATGGGGGTTCAATTCCCATGAAGTTTAATTTCTTAAAAAACTTCACGGGAGTTGAACTCCCGTGAAGTTTTATTGCCCCAATTCCAGCTCCTCTGAATAACCCACTCTTTGTTGCCAATCCAATCAAACCACTCTCCGTTGCTAACCCAATTCATGCCCCAAATCATTTATTAAAAAAAACCATTTCAAATTTTCCCTAAATTTGGTCATGGATCTTCTCCTTGTTCCTTCGCCACCTTCCTCTTTCCCTGTCCTATGTTATCACCTCAAATTCCAATGAAAGAAGAAGGGGGGCAAGCTCCTTAGCTTCACAACTCACTGAGAAGCTCATCTGCGCTGTTGTCACCTGTGTCTTTGCTACAGGTTTGCTCTATTTTCCCAAAATTTGGTTACAGATTTGCTCAATTTAACGACTTGGGTCATCGTTTTCGTGTGTGCTGATTTCATTGCACAGATCAAAATTTGATCTTTTTGGTTTGGTTTGGGGTTCAGTGGGTTTGTTGGCAGGAGCAATTACTGGTGATGTGATTGGGTTGGCAACGGAGAGTGGGTTATTCGGAGGAGCAGGAATTGGGGCAATAAAACTTCACGGGAGTTAAACTCCCGTGAAGTTTTTTAAGAACTTAAACTTCACGGGAGTTGAACTCCCTTAAAGTTTAAAAATCTGCTAAATTCACGGGACTTAACTTTTTTAAGAACTTAAACTTCACGGGAGTTGAACTCCCTTAAAGTTTAAAAATCTGCTAAATTCACGGGACTTAACTCCCGTGAAGTTTTGTAAAAAAAATTTCAAAAACCGATCTGGTTTCAGCGCCAGGTCGGTTTTTGAAATTAAGTTCAAAAAAAGTCTTTTTTTGGGATTAAAAGTGCAAAAGGGACTGTTTTGAAATTATATCCGGGGATAATACTTCTGAGCTTTGTTAAGAGTAATTTTGAGAAACGTTAAGTTTGTCGAATTAAATGGTACATATTGCCTGAACAGTATAACTTGTAACGTCTGAGGTTTTCAATAGTAGACAAGTGTGCAAACCTTTACTTAAAGTTTAGAAGTACACGTGTATAAATCCTTAAGTTATCATCAGTTATATTAAAAAGCTGAACATGAGTGTGTAGAAGTTTGTGGAATAAAAAAGGACCCCACCACAGGCTGATACAATTTTTACCCACAAATAGGGCGATTTTTCTTGAGGAGTAGGGGTGTGCAACGGTCGGTTTGGTTCGGTTTTTTCTAAAATTTGAACAACCGAACCGTCTATAATTCAAAATCGATCCGAATTGTTGCAAGTCGGTTTGGTGTTGTTCGTTTCGGTTTGTTCGGTTCTAACTTCATCAAACTTCTTATCAAACAACAAATTGGGTTAAAGAAAAAATGTATCAACAAAGTAGGAGATTATGAAGCATTAAATACTGATATAATGATATTGTGTTCAACCTATAATGATTCAGAAAATTAGTTTAGGGTTTGAGTCTTTGACTCTTTGGGGACGTGTCGGGTAGGGTTTGATATCAGAATGGGTAATATTACACTATATTCGGTCGGTTCGGGTCGGTTCGGGTTGAAAAGTTTTCAAACCGACCCGAACCGTCCTACTCATAAAACCAATTTTTTCGGGTTGGTTCGGTCGGTTTTTTCGGTTTGGACCGAACCATGCTCAGCCCTATTGAGGAGCAATAAGATATTCAACCCAAAGCTTGACCCCATTTATTTTGAAACCCACATAGTTCTATACATTTCCATACACCCAAAATACGATGCTGATATACATAGCACAAAGTGGATACCTACATTGTATCAAGTGTATAGTTGCATGCTAGGATGTTATAGTACACGGTACATAGTTATCTTCTATAGGGTGCATAGCCAATTATTTGTAGTTATACATGTAAATGGGCGATGTACCTTCTATAGGGTGCATAGCCAATTATTTGTAGTTATACATGTAAATGGGAGCTGAGTTATTTATAATTTCATACCCTGAAATTAAATTTTTTTCTAACTTTGACTTTGATATCTCAGAGATTTTTCCTCGACACTTGATGCTCCAAAGTTTACACTTTTTTTATGTACCGTACTACGTGAGCCCTTAGAATTTAAGGGACTTGTGAGTAATGTCAAAGGTTTGAATGAGTAATATTGAACCATTGTAAGATTTGAGGGACTAATACTAAATAGCCCTAAATCCTATGTGAATACTTCTATTTGTATAGATAAGCTATTTACAAATCTTCCTAATTATGTATTGGAAGTTTATAAATAGTTTAAATTAACTTTAGGTTGTAGAATAATATAATTTTTTAACTTGAAGAATTTAGCCTGACATTTTGATGGAGATTTACTATTAAATAATTAGTTTGTCCTTTTATCCAACAAAATACTATTTATTGTCAAAAGAAATACTCTTAAGGCTTCAAAGTGAAAAGATAGATAACTCTGGTACATCAAAATGAACATAAGCCACCAAATAATTGAAAGGGTTTTTTCTATATTAATATCTAAATCTTTTATATATTGGAATTAGTCCTTCAAATCATTTAAATTGTTATTAGGCCCCCTTTTCTTAAGCTATTTTAAAATTGGTACCTCAAATAAGGGCAATTGATACTACGTCCTCGATACTTAGGTCATTCCAACATCAATTTTCCAAATGAAGAGTAGAATTAGTAATTATAATGATCTATTTCAAACAAATTATGAGAATGCAGGTGTCTAATAGGAATTTCGATACACAACAACTCTAAAGAAGCTACATGCAATGCACATGCTCCTTAATATATATAAAAAAGTAGAGTTTTTAAATAATATGAGAACTTTTACCTATATATAAAAAAGTAGAGTTATTAAATAATATGAGAACTTTTACCTATATATATAAAAAAGCAGAGTTATTAAATAATATGAGAACTTTTGCCCACCACATTTTTAAATAAGTACACCATCTTAAATTAACCGGTCTTATTCTTGACATTAGAAACTAATTAATTAATTATTTTTTAGAAATTAATTAATTAATTAATTACGATAGTATTCTAATTTCTAGCTCATCTTTAGGAGATAATAACCTTAGAAATTGCATTTGGGTCTTCACAAGTGATAAAAATATTATTATTTAGATTAATCAGCTATAAGTTTATATTTTTCGCCATTCAATTTGTTTACTAGCACTTATCACCGAGTAATACATTTTATTATTTTTAAGTATAATTATCTACTACTTAATTAATAGGTTTCTAAATTTAATATTCATCCTACCTCATGTTATGTATTTTCACCCAAACATGATAATTGCCCTCTAGCATCAGCGGTATTTTCCTTCTTCTACTCTATTGTCATACATATACTTTTTTTTTGCAACAAAAATAGGGACTAGACACTTGCAATTCTGTGGAATAATTTATTGAGACAATTTTTTCCTTGCATTTTTAACTTATTTGTCTGTGGACATTCTTTGCATGCGTTAGAGTTGGTCTTCTTCCTAGCTTTGGTTTCCTTTGTCATTAGCAACAATACGCTTGCACGCATACACATCAATATACTTGCACACATATACAATAAACCATCTAATGTCTGGTACTAACTATAACTATATATTTCACACACATTCATAAAGATATCAGATAACTAGAAAATCTAGACTAGATCAAGCTTATGAGAAGTATAGATGCAAATTCATTTTTTATTAATTTTAATCACTAAGAAATTTGACTCTTCACGCAACTTTTAATATTGGACATCCACTATTTTTGTCCTTTTTAAAATGCACCGCATCACTTATTAATCACAATATAAGTTTAATGGAAAATTCTAATATAATATGGATGGGATATCGAAACAAAATGTGTTTGAAATTTTAGATTAAAGTGTTAGAAAAATACACCAAGGATACCAAAGTGAAATAAGCGACCAAATAACCATAATGAAATTTTCTTATAATAGTCCCTAAAATCATTCGTATTTTAAAATTAATCCTTTAAACAATCAAAGTATCCACCAGGCACGTGCAAGGCACGTGCTTCCTTACTAGTTTCCTTAAGGGGGTGTTTGTTTCACTCTTTTTATGAAAAAGGAATAGGATTTGGATCTGATAGGGAAAAACCATAACTAAAGAATTATTTATGAATCCTAATACTGAGTTTGGTTCACAAAAAAATTATAGATTTCGAAATCTATAAAGTTGTAAAAGTGTGGTGTTTTTATGGAAACCCAAATCCTATTGATTTGGGAGGAATTTGGTCAAAAAGCTGACACAACCATATTATCTCCCTTTCTCTTTGTTTTTCGGATTCCGCCTCTTCACGAACCTTAGATTTGGTTTTCGGCTGCCTTTGCTATTCTTCTCCCGCCTCTTCTCAATGTTCTTTGCGCCTCTTCTCCAGCTGTTCTTCGATTTCTTTTTCGAAGACGAGTGACACGCCCCGCTTCCCAAAATACCCGGGAATCGAAACGTGAACAAGCCCGCGACGTATTAGATTGAGAAAAAATATATATTAAATTTTCTTTCTTTCTTTCTTTTTTGTTTCTTCTCAATCTAATACGTTAAGCGTCAAGCAAAAGAATATCTGTCACAGTTCCCCGATCACAATAGTAAGAATATAATAACAACCCAGAATAAGAAATAGATATATCATCAAAAGTAGATCATCCTAGACATAAAAATATGAGTCAAACATACCCTTATTACAAAACAAATCCAATTAGGAATAAAAAATACATAGTCCATAATAAAAGAAAGTACTACTAAAAATACAAAAATCCATCATCAAACTAAAGAAAATATGACAAAGAGTTCTAATGTTCCACAAGTACTATAGAAGAAAACCACTACGTTTCAGCTTGTTCTTCTACTCCATCGGAAGGACACTCCGGCTAGACATACGTCGGCTCTGCTGCATCATCGAACTATACATGTTCGTCCCCTAAGTCTGACGCACACCAGAGAAAACAAGTGTACGTCAGCGTGCATGGCATTCAACAAGATCTCACATGGAAAAATAAAACGGTCGTATGACCCATGCTATGACAGTAATAATACCAGTAGGAAAGACAATGATACATGCAACTGAAAATCTAATAAATCAAGATGTAATCCTCACCTAAACATGATAACATACAGCTATATGAATACAGTAACTAGGTCGAATATTAATCATCTTAAAACTCACTGGTCCACATCTCACACAGAGTCAACGCTCATATTATCGGATAACTGACTGTTCATAAATCCCCTACGTGTATCCAATACTGCTACACAAACTCGGTCAGAGGACTACACGCAATCCGTTTTCAGCCTGGTCCAGACTCAAGCTAAACTTGGGTGAGTATCAAATTTACGGACCAAAGTGACTACACAAACTTTACTTTCACCCAACAAACCAACCCCAGTGCTACACAAACTCACTAGTGCGAGCCTGGAAGATACATCAACAGTCACATCCGATCACATGAACAAGGACTTCCCTATCCCAACTCTTCTCGCTTTTCTAAGTCAAACATAATCCACACTATCTCTGGTTCACCACCTAAATTCAGTCAACACACCCACATATGTCACTAGGTCTGTTCATGACGCGCGAGGCAACTAAGTCATGAACTACTAAGTTTCTCAAACACAACAAGAGGCAATAAATAAAACTAATTCTATACAATAATAACATGGCATGTCGAACATGATTAAGCAAGTTTGTAAAGCATGAATAATCACTACATTAAAACATAGAATGCATGAACAGCCTACCACAATATGAATGCACACATAAATAGGTTTCATTGATAACTTACTATTGGGTGTCCAAATTTCTCATGTAAGCTAACTGTAATTAAGTATTCCCTAATATAATAATGTGGTAATAAGAAAACTGGAAACCTACGTTGTTTTGCACATAAAATGTCGTGCTCTACGACTATTAGTTATACATTCTTAACTAAATAAATATTCTTTTTCCAAAATTATTCTTTAAAACTATTTCTCATTATAACTAATTTAAAATAATATTTTTGTAATAAATATATTTGTTAATTCTTTTTTACATGAATAGTAACATTTCCCTATTTTATAAATTACCTTTAATTTATTTCTTTTTCGATAATATTTCGTAATTTCTAATTTTAACACATAACTTGTCATTTTAAATTATTATTCAAAATAAATTCTTTTAAAAATATTATAAATTCTTTAAAATAATTCCGTTATCAAAATTCTTTTAATTTATTACAATTATTCCGAAAATACTATTTATCACATATCTATGATTTAAATCAATATTATCACCAAGCAACTACACAATTAATTATAATACAAACTAATCTATACATATAATATATAAATATTGAAACGACAATAAGGAGAGGTGAGATCTTGCCTCGATGCATCGAACAAGTCGACGTCGACAGCACGAGTCGGATTGGACGCGGAGGAGCATGACAATGGAAGAAACTCCGGCGAGGGGTAGCGGGTCGGGGCTGACAGCGGTGGTCAGGTGGCGGCGAGGTCGGCTGGAGGCGGATGGCGGACACTGGGAAAGAGGAGCGCGACTCGCCAGTCGGCATCAGGCTGACCGCGGAAAGGGGGGAGGGCAAGGTTCGGGCGGTGAAGGTGGCGCGTCGGGGGAGGGGAGCGGCGCTGTGATGAGGAGACCAATGGCGGAATCTTGGCGGGGATGGTGGTGGTTTCACCGGATCTGCGTGAGAGAGAGAGAGAGAGAGAGAGAGAGAGAGAGAGAAGAGAGAAGGAAGAAGGAGGTGGCGGGGTTAACACGAGAGAGAGGGGTTAATATATATATATATAGTTCTGTTCGAATGCGAAAATAAAATTTGCACAGCAATGTGCGAAAACGAAGCCATGCCGTTGGATTTTTTCTTCGTTTGATGAACGGTTGAGGGATAATTGTCCGTCTATTT
>BQKN01000119.1:326485-344722 GCA_022839385.1 Asparagus kiusianus | reverse complement strand
ATGAGAAAAACTTATGTCAACTTAAGTGGATGTCCACTAAGTTTCTTATCTGAAGATCCGCTGGAGCTTAGTAGTAACAGAGCACGCTTATCTTACAAACACTCAAAAGAAGAAATTAAAAGCAAACCTCACTCAAACATAAATTAAAACTAAAACTTAAAAAAGGGAAACATGAGGGATTTCACTAGAGAGGATAGGACTTCACTCTCCAAAACGCCTCCTCTGAACGCATCAAGTCCTTCTCCTTTTATAGACTTTTTCTAGAACTATGCAAAACATTTTTTTTATATTCTTTAAAGCTTGGAGGTCCACACCGTCTTCAATTTTGTCAAAACCTAAGGGATGTAGAGTAGCCTAGCCTTTTTGACAAAAATACAGTATCTTTCAGTATCCAAGGCATACTAGATTCTTTTCAAAGCTTGTAGGTCCCGCCGGCTCCAATTTTGTCAAAACCTAAGGGACGTAGAGTAGCCTAGCATCTTTGACCAAACTTGCTTCGTCTTTAAGCATCCAAAACATATAGGCTGTTATTTCATTTGCAGTTTTAGCTATAAAAGATATTTGTATAAAAGTTAGTTATTTTAAACTTTTGGAAAAGATAATGATTGATCGACTTAGTGTTTAAGCCGTTGATATTAATCAGTAGATACCATAAATTAATGGTATATGAATTTTACCATATGTCACATATCATCCCATCTATGTGTTATCTCCTCGACCAAATCGCTGTCAATTGATATGTTATTCGAAGAGACGGGGTCTTCTTCTTCTTGAATGAAGACTTCCTCTTGATATTGTTTCGCACCCATAAAAACATCGTAAGCTTCTTTGGTTTCTGGCCCAATAGGTGGATTGGTCATCCATTTATCAATGACTGCCTTTGTAGTCTGTGATGTGAGGTTTCCACCATGCAAATGTCAGTGCAGATGATTCAAAGTCCATCAGTCATAAAGTAGGAATAATCATCGAATAAAGTTTCAAGTTTTTGGTAGAACCGGATGGTACTTTGAAAACGATCGAGGCATGTATCATAGCGTTCCTCATCGAACCATGAACTCCAAGGAAGAATTTCATAGAATGTAGAGATTTCCCAAATTTGTAGGCTCGGAAAATAGTCAGGTCCGCTTCGTTCATGTAAGGTAGCTGTAATGCTAAATTGAAGATGTGCCAAAGTTATTGGAGACAAAAAGATGACTGTCTTGATTATGGCTGGCAGGCCCTTAAGCCTCATTGGATTGTAGAAGAAGGGAGGTTCCCTTGCGATTTGTAATTCGTAGACAAGTCCAGCATCAATATGCGGGATGTAAACAGGAAGATGATTAATATTTATCGTGAATCTGGGAGAGCCATTTGTGATAAGAATTGTATGTTCCTTGTGTGCTTTTAAAAGGGAGACAATATTGTCATCTTCAACTTTTGCCTTAATAACATCTTGAATATCTTGAGGCAAAATGTTTAGTTTGGACCATAACTGCTCTCTGTTAAGACGTTCCATGCAAATATCTTGCTGAATGTATTCTGGTATTCTGAGGATTTGAAACATCTCATGAGATGTTAGTGTAATTTTATTAGAATAGGGATAGAGATAATTAATCTCATACGAAAGATCTATGAATTTTTCTTTCAGCTGATTGCTCTGTTTAAGAAATTGTTCATCCTTTTCTTTTAAAAGGTTGACTAGATGAGTCATATGAACTCTGATTTGTCTTTTTTCTTGAGCGCAAATGATGTTCCATAGATTATTAACAAGCATATAATCAGGATATTTTAATCCTGGATCATAAAAGTATTTGGTCCTTTTTGAAGGAGATGCTGGAGCTAAGCAATGAGATTTTCCTTTAGCTTGTAATATTAAAGCTTGATGAGTCATCTTTTTCCTGCAAAAAGTTCAAAAATGTATGTTTGAAATTAATATTTCATTAAAATAGCGGAAGAATAATTCTAGTTGTTTCCAATGTTCTTCAAAAAATTTTGAAAAGAGAATTATCACAGTAGGTAACAGGATGATAAATTCTCTACATTCATGAAGATATTGTTCTAAAAATTTTAAATATTTTTGCTGAAAGTGAGTAAAGCCTGGCGGCCTTCTCCTCCAAGTATAGAAAGAGAAAGGTAGGATGATAACAGTTTTCCATCGATTTTCTTCTAAGATCTGCATTTGCCAAAAACCCATTTTAATATAAACCTTTGAGAATATTCTTCCATGTATAATATTTTCAATTTGATATTCTGGTACTTGATAATTAACCCAGACCAAATTATTTGAGCTCTTGTAATCAATAATTTGACTAGCAACTCCATGTTCAAAGTCAGAGTCCAAACAACACGTGTCATAATCAACTTTTATTAAATTGTCTTTGATAAGTATTTCAATTTCTTCTTTGCAAGCGGCCAGAAGATCATCATTCATACGTACCGGTATATCAAAATATCTATTATCAAAAGGAATACAAGAGAATTCTTTAATATATGAAAGACGAATATACCCTTTGTTATTAAGAATCTTTGTGTTAAAAGAGTCTGGGCAATCTTTGTCTTCAGTATTAGAAAGAACATTTATGAATTTCTCTTTGAATTGTAATGCAGAAAATAGGTCGTTAACTAACATATCTTCTGGTTCCTTATTAAACCAAAAAGAGATATTAGGGTCTCTAGCCTGTGTATGTATTCCATGAGAATCTACAATAAAAGGCTTAAGATTATTGATAAAAGGAGTTCCCAGAATAATACCTTGCTTAAGGTCTTTGAATAGAACAAAAGAGGTTTTAATTTTTTGACCATCATTGCAAATATAAACATTAGTGAGTTTATATCGGGCTTTGAGAGATTGTCCATTTGCGGCATTGACAAGATGAGATATTTTCTCATAAAACCTCAGAGGAATAAGATCTTCTCTAATGCAATTTACTTCTGCTCCAGTGTCAATTAGAGCTGTGTGTTGGACAGAGTATTCGTTCATAATGTTAAGCATGATATTACATCTCTATTTTTTCTCAACATATTTTTCTATAGAATTTATAAATTCATTGTCATCAGAATCTTGTTCATGTTCAAAGTTTTTTTTGAAACCATCAGATTCATCTATGGTTTTATTTTCTAAGTAAGTTTCTAAAATGTTTATTTTTTGTTTTAATTCAAGAAGTTCTATTTTTAAATTCCCTTGTTCCTTCTGAAGTTCTTCAAGATTTACTTTATTCTCAAGTTTTTTCTCATTTTGAATTCTGTTTATAATCTCAGAGAAAGTATAATATTCATTTTCTTTCTTTTCTTCAAGAACTATTGTTAGATTTTTTCCTTTATTTTTGGTCATTTCAAGATACTTACTTACTTAATTGAGTTCTTTTTTCTTGTGGATCAGTAATAGCATCTATAGTATCAAGGATGAATTGTTCGTGTTCGCTTAAAGTGTTTAATTGGGAAGTTTCCGAAGAGCTTTCAGAAAAGTTGAAACAAGTGCAAAGATTATTGCATAAATCTTCATGATCAGAGGAATCATCATCACTAATCCTCAAATTATTAATAAACTGATCAATTTCTTCCGTAGTAAATTCTTTGGAGTCTATTAAAAGTTCATTGACCTTAGTTTTTAGATCTTTTTGTGGACATTTATTGGCATAATGTCCTTTCTTTTTGCATTTATAATAAGTGGGGGTTTTAGTATTATTTGTTCTAGTCTTTCTTTTAGGAGGTGTTTTTTCTTCTTTCCAATTATTTCTTGGTTTCTGTCGTTTTTTATAATTTCTTATTCTTGGATTTTCCATTTGAAACCCAAATTGATAACAAAAATCTCTTAATTCCCTTTTTCCTAACAGGTTTTGATTTCTTAATTGATTGTTAATTTTAACATCATTACAAAGTTTTAGGCCAATGGTATTAACCCTTTGAATTAATTCTCCAAAAGGAATTTGATCATAAGGTATACTTTCAATTACTTTGCTTTTTATTGGATTTTCTTATTCTTTCAGCAAATAAGGGAGGAAGGCCTGAAATAAATTTTTCTTTCCAAATAGGGTTATTACAATCATGTAATTGGTAGACCTTGGAAAGGAAGACATCTTTGTACCATCTAAAGTTTGTAAGAGTCTTGCACCTAAAGTTCATGAGTTGTTCTCTAACTTTATATTGAAGGCTATTAGCTAAGCCAATGAAGTAATGGTAAATGGAAAGGAGTAAGGTGTAAACAGCATCACTAATATAATGTCCATTTGCATCGCGAATTGGTTCTCCTAAGTGGTTTTGTTTATAATTATTTAGGATGTTATTTTTATCTATTAGGGTAAGATAGTGATCCCACCAACCTTGCAATTGACCAGAAAAGGAAGAACATATTCCGCTAGCAATGTCTTTTTCAGAATTGCCATGCTGTCTACAAGCATTAGCATAAATAAGCATTTCTTGTAAGAGATGTATAATTTGGTATTCAGTGAATCCATCAAGATTCCACTCTGTTTGCGTCGAAAATTGTTGTTTTCATTGCTATCGAATCTATTACAAGTTTAGTCATTACAATAAACTCGAATAAAATATAAAGTTGATCTTTTTATAAGATCTCCTTACACAATGAAAATGAAACAAGTTTACAACTTTATCAAACAAACGCAGGGAGATCGTTTATCGGTCTTCTTCTTGCGTGGGTGTCTTTGCCTGTGCCGGGGTTTATCCGTGGACCACCTTAGATCTGGATCCGGTTGATGAAAAATTGGGCAGAGCTTCGCCTTCACCGGGGGAATGTTTGATTTGAAGCGCTGAAATCGACCAAGCGAGATCAGGGCTCTTCTCGAGATTAAGACCAAGCCTAATCTCAAGGGACGGATGGACGGGGTTCAGATCCTTCGCTGAAATTCGTGCTCTTTGACTTCTCAATCCAGCAGCACCTCCACGTCTTGATAATAACTCTGCCCCTCTGAAAGGAGGCCCTAGGCTTGTATTTATAGGGCTTCAAAAGCGGTTATTTGGATGAGAACAAGTGATTTGACTCTATCTTCAGTTAACAACAGCCTAATCATGTTTGGGGATGATATCAAGTCAGTTAGGAACCACTGGAACAGATAAATCCTGTAAAAACAGCTTTAAAACCGTCAAAACGCGTTTCGGGTTCCAGACTGCGCGTGCGCGGGTCGGACTGATCCGACCCGCGCTTGTGCGGGTCGGTCTGTTCCGTCCCGCACTTGCGCATGTGGTCTGTTCCGTCCTACGCTCGCGTAGGTTTGCCGATTTTTTCTTCTTTTCCGTTCTCTTTCTTCCGGGACTTGTCCTTTCGCGTGTTTGGTTCACTTCGTTGATTTGTATGCTTCGCCGCAAGACCGACCGTCGAACGCGCGTTAGTTTGATCGATGCGCGCGGACTGATTGGCGTGCGCGCGTTGACCGGCGCGCACGAGCTAGTTTGACGTATGCGCGTTGACTGGCACGTACAAGCCGATTAGGTGAATCTTCTTGACTCGTCCATTCATTGCTTCGAGTTTCGTGCGGGCTCTCGTAGACAATTTTAGACGCCTACAGATACCCCCTCCAAACTATTTCAGCCTCATTCTTTTATAGAGGAATCTGAAATGCTTTGGATATGATGGATCCCCACCTTTAGTCCGTGTTAAGGGACCTACAGATGATTTTGATTCTTGACTTCTCCATATTTTAGCATATTCTGTGTTTTGTCGAATAGCTAAGATTCTCCCGGTACTGCGTTTATCGTCTGACCGTTATTGAAGCCTTGAACCGGAATTGGTGAGTAGACTTTTCGAATCGATCGGCGTTGACTCTCATCGCAACGTGTTGATCGGCGTTGACCTAGGGCTACGCGTTGACCGGCGTTGACCTTAGGGTTTTGAATCGATCGGCGTTGACTCTCATCGCAACGTGTTGACTGGTGTTGACCTAGGGCTACGCGTTGACCGGCGTTGACCCTAGGGTTTTGAATCGATCGGTGTTGACTCTCATCGCAACGCATTGACCGGCGTTGACCTAGGGCTACGCGTTGACCGGCATTGACCCTAGGGTTCCGCATTAACCTGAGGAGAACCAGTTTATACTCGTGTACTCCTGGGAGTTTCGGGAATCAGTTTAACCTCGTGTACCCGTCGGAGGTCGCCAAGTTATCCTTAAGAATTATTATACATAATATTCTCCAGGAACTTCCCGTCAACATTGGGAAACAGTTTAGACTCGTGGTCGCCAATTGGAGTTTGCCAGGTTATCCTTAAGAATTATTATATGTAATATTCTCTAGGAACTTCCTGTCAAAATAGGAAACAGTTTAGACTCATGTACCCGTTGGAGTTTGGATTTCGAATATTCTGATAATAGGCGAAAATATCGCGAAATCACCAAAAAATCACAAAGTCACCCAAAATATAAAATTGGGTCTCGAATATTATGAAAATAGACGAAAATATCTCGAAATTATTTGGGAGACGGAATTGAACTCCGAAAATTCCAAATCTGAGTGAAAACGCCGCCAAATTATCCGGGAGATGAAATTAAACTCTGAACATTTCAAATATGAGTGAAAATGCCACGAAATTATCCGGGACATGAGGTTAGACTCCGAACATTCGAAAAATGGGCGAAAACAGGCGAAAATACAACAAAACGGGCGCTAAACTGGGTCTGACCCGCGTTCACGTGGGTCAGATGGATCCAACCCGCGTGATCGCGGGTCGGATTAATCCGACCCGCGAGCACACGGGTCGGACACGAATCCGACCCGCGGAACGCGGGTCGGAAAGGGATGAAAAGGGATAAAAAATCCCGATTTTCCTTTCTTCTTCAAAGTTTCGGACCCAGCTCCTTGTTCAAGAATTCCTCCAGCTCAAGAGTTCCAACCGAGATCAAACTCTTCCCCCCTTTTAAATCTCTCAACTTTGCTAAGATAAAGCCTCTAAACAAGCTCCTGATCTTTGACCGAATCCTCATCTCCCCACAAGCTAGGGTTTGGGATTTTCTTCTTCTTCAAGCTCCACTCTTCTTGAAATTTGGGTAAGTCTTCTTCCATGGCTGGTTTCAATTTCAGTTTTGATTTCTTGCCTTTCTTTTTTTTTCATGTATATATATATATATGGCCGAAATTCTTGGGGGAAAACCAAAATTTGATTTGGGGTTTTGAATGGTGGCCGAATTTTTGCTTTTATTGTGTTCCTGGCTTCCTAATTTCAGCCTTAGCTCTTTAATCTTGGAAGAAAACCGAAATTTGGGTATGGAGTTTGAGAAATTGGCCGAAATTTTTGTTGTTTGAACCCTTAACTGTACATGGCCGAAATTTTTTTGTTGATTGTGTTCATGACTTGATAACTACAGTCTCTCAACCATTCAATCTTAGGGAAAACCGAATTTTGGAATTAGGGTTTTGTTGATGGCCGAAATTTTTGTTGTTTGGATCCTTAACTGTACATGGCCGAAAAAAATCTCACTGTTCATGGCTGAGAAATCTTGACTGAACCTGTACATGACCGAAAATTCTTGGGGGTTGATGGCTAAAAATTTGTGGCGATACTGATTTCTTAAGTTGGTGCTCTTGAACTTGTGCCTCGTCGAGGTCAAATTTTGATTCTTGGTTAATTGTTGATGATTGCGTCCGAACTTGGCTTGGTTGGCGCTTTTGTATGATTCGAATTTGAACTTACATATAGCCGAGCTCTTGTATATATAATTGAATTTGTGCATGACTGAATTCTTGTATATGATTGCATTCTTGTATGATTCGAACTTGTACATGATTGAACTCGTATGTGACTGAATCCAAACTTGTATGTGGTCGAAATAACTTGAATCCCAACTTGTGTATGGCTCGAGAACCTTATATGCCTTAAATTTGTACATGTGATTGAACTCTTGCATATGGTTGAACTCTTGTATGTAATTCAAATTCGAATTTGTATATAACTGAGCTCTTGTATTATTGAATTCATATGTAACTGAACTCGTGCATGCCTTGAATTCAAGCTATTCTTGTATATGATTCAGCTTGTGAATCCACATGTTGACATGATCGAGGCCTTATATTTGACTCTGTGACACTTAACTTGAACCGAGAATGTCGTATAGGTTTAATTGGACCCTTAATTAGAAAATTCTATTTTGTAGAATTTCAATTAAAGATTCGCAATTTCCCTTTTAAGCTCTGATTCATATATCTTGATTCTTGATCTAACTGAGCTGTTGATCTTTGTTATAGATTAGCCATGTCGACGATTTGGACCGGCTGGAGCGTGAATTTCGATGGTTACAAGAGTTGAAGACTGCCGGTACTTCAACGTACATAACCATCCGGATGGAATCTCGTCTACAGGCATGGCACGACACTCGGGCTTCTGCTGGACTTGAGATTCAAACACAACAAAGTCAGGTGGATCAAATGGAGGCCGTCCTCGCTGAGAAACAAACATCTACGCGTCAACTCAAATCCTCTATTACGTCGGGTAAGGCTAAGATAAAGCTACCCGAAGAGGAGCTCAAAGCAGAGGTGGAGGCCTTGGCTATCTTAGGGATGACGAAGGATGACTTGGGGCGTTCACAAGTTGTGACATCCGGAAAATTGGAGCTCTCGAAATAGAAGTTAGCCAAGATCAAACAAGAGGCTGCGAAAACATTATCCATCACCGAGGAATCCTTCAAGGTTGCATTGCAGTGTGAGCTTGAGTGAACTTATACAGAGGAATTGACTAAACTTGAACAGCAAGTCCGTAGTCACAAACTTCATGTAGATTGATTGTAACTCTTGTACCTGCAAACTCAATTTTATTAATAGAAGATATGTCTTTATTGTACCTCTTTTATTATGATGTCTTATTCTGTTTGGAGTAATCAACCATAATACTCGTAGGATTTTTGGCAAATCCCCAGCCATCAACGGATTTGATGAACCTTTACCGATTATCGTTTGAATCGGGCTAGCATGCGGATTGTTTTGGTCCGTTCCGCATGTAACGTTGTGCTAAGAGAATTAATTCACTTAGACTTAATGCTATGACTTTGAATACATAGACTTCACCATTTCTTACGAAAACATGGCATCCGGCAACGCGTGTTAGGCGCTGGCTTAGCCCTTCTTAGGCTTCGAGATAAAATTTCCCAGACTTATACTCTGGTGTCTTTTTTAATCGGTGAAAGATTAAACCGGCGACGTGTGTTAGACGTAGACTTTAGGATTTTTGGCAAACCCCTAGCCTTCAACGGGTTTGATGTGCCTTTACCGATTACTGTTTGAATTGGGCTAGCATGCGGATTGTTTAAGTCCGTTCCGCATGTGACGTTGTGCTAAAAGAGTTAATCCTTTTAGTGCTACGCTATTGAATACGTAGACTTCGTCTTTCTCACGGGAATAGACTACCCGACAACGCGCGTTAGGCGCTGACTTATCCCTACTTAGGCTTCGGGATAAAATACCCCAGACTGGTGTTATGGTGTCTTTTTCAATCGGTGAAAGACTAAACCGGCAACGCGTGTTAGGCATTGACTTATCCCTACTCAGAATTCGGGATAAAATTCCCCATGCATAAAAAGCATGGATTTTTGTTGCTACGATATTGAATACGTAGACTCGGTCGTTTTCACCGGAACGAACCACCCAGCAGCACGGATTAAGCGCTGACTTATCCCTACTTAGGCTTCGGGATAAAATACCCAGACTGGTATTCTGGTGTCTTTTTCAATCGGTAAAAGACTAAACCGGCAACGCGTGTTAGACGCTGACTTATCCCTACTTAGGATTCGGGATAAAATTCCCCGTACGTGTGAAGTACGGATTTTGGTATTATTAATAACAACCTGCCATAATGTTGAATATGTGGGCTCTCGTTCTTTTTACGGTTGAGAACTAACCGGCAACGCGTGTTAGGCGTTGACTTATCCCTACTCAGGATTCGGGATAAAATTCCCTGCGCGTGTAAGGCACGGATTTTGGGAGTTGAAAAGGTGGTGTCTTTTCTTAGGGCAAAGACAAACCCGATACGGGAGAGGAAGAATTTTATATTCTATCTCCCAAAGCTGATGAGGAAGAATTTTATATTCTATCTCCAGTCACAAAAGGAAACTCAAAGTGGGATCTCCACTTTGAGAATCTAAAGAGTGAAACTAGAAGTGGGATCTCCACTCCGAGAATCGAAAAGATTCGGATAATCCTAACTGTTGGAAGGTTTGATTATCGAACTAAAGTTGAATTTCTCATTTATCGATGGTGGATTATGATTTTGGCCCTAACTGTAGGAAGGTTTGACCAAACGGAGTTTGAGGTGATCCTAACTGTAGGAAGGTTTAATCACTCGATTTGAAAGTGAACTTCTCGTTCATTAGAGGAATCGAGAGAGGATTTTGGTTGTGGCCCTAACTGTAAGAAGGTTTGACCGAATGGGAGGTTTAAGACGATCCTAACTGTAGGAAGGTTTGAGCGCTCGATTTGTGGGCCTCTCGTTCATTAGAGGAATTAAGAGGGGATTTTGGTTGTGGTCCTAACTGTAAGAAGGTTTGACCAGGTAAATAGTGGGAGTACAAATCATAGTGGGAATGTTGACTTGTACCGATTACTCAATGGGGATTCTTGGTGTCAAGTGATAAGAACTTAATACGATTAAGACATTAAAATTCCGAGTACTATGTCCGGAGTCTAACATTGAGGATGTTGAGTGCACAGATACAACGAAAGTTTGAGCGGATTTAACCGGAAGGAATTTTGATGATCCTACCGTCAATTAGTCTGATCGGTGGGGGATTTTGTGGTGGAAGACTGTGAGTTATCAAACACCAATGAGAATTTTGTGAGGAAAGATTGATCCGACGAAGTGATTGAATCTCGTCTCAGCAAAAGAATGTTCGGAAATCACATTGAGAGTTTAGTGTTTATCACTTTGTTCATAATAATCAAGTTATCCCTAAGAAAGTTACATTTAGCATTCTTCTGGGAACTTCTCATTATATGAATCATTCACCCCCAGCTTTTCTTACGAAACTGGGTTTGACATTATAATACGTTACATGACTGGGTTATCCTTAAGAATATTACATGTAAAAATTCTCCAGGAACTTCCCACCAACGGTAGGAAACAGTTTAGACTCATATACCTATTGGAGTATTAAGAAGCAGTTTATACTCGTATACTTGTCGGAGTACAGGAAGGAGCAGTTTATACTCTTATACTTGTCGGAGTGTTTCCGTTCTCATTCGGCTTATCCCAGCGTTATGACGCCGGCTTCAACCAATGTTTGAATGCTATTCTTGAGAGCAAAGCAATCCTTGGTGGGATGAAGGACCCTCCTGTGGTACGCGCAATACTTTGGATCCGCAGTGTTATCAGCTTCCTCCTGATTTGTGATAGGTGGTAGCTTGATCTTGTTATTTTCAAGGAGGGATTCGAAGATGGCTGGAACGTTCTTGTCCTCGAAGGAGTACTCTTTTTGGAGTCTCGGACCCGAAGTCTTCTGCTGTCTTCGGGGTTGCTATTGCGACGTTTGATTAGCATCAACAGCTGCTGCAGGTGCCTTCCCCTTGCCACGGGAGACGAAGCTTGAGTTCGGAGGATTAGCCATCGGTTGGCTTCTCTCGGCCTGTTTCCTTCTGAGGAAGCGTTCAGCCCGCTCTCTGCGCATCTTCAGTTCTTTCCAGGTATTGGAGGGTGCGACTCCTATAACTTCCAATATCTTAATAGATAGGTTGTTATGGCAGGTTTGAAGGATGAAGTCCTCTGTGATCGGATCTCGGCAGTTCATTGCCTTATTCCGGAAGCGTTTGACGAAGTAGTCGACCGTCTCGCCATCTTCTTGCTTCTCATCAAAGAGTGTCCTGATTGACACCTCGGCATCATCGTCAAAGAAATGAGTGAGAAATAGGTTCTCTAGGTTGTCCCAGCTGTTGATGCTTCCAGACTTGAGACGGCGGTACCAATTAAAGGCGGGCCCGCGAAGGGTGCTAACGAATGACCGAACCATCAAGGCTTCATTATCGGAGATCATGCCCAAGTGGGACTTAAAGTAGATCAAATGCTGAATGGGCGAACCCTTCCCATCAAACGGTGTGAAGTTGATCTGGTTGAACTTCACCGAATACGGGATCAAATCCCACTCTCTTGGGTAAGGACATGGAATGCCGGTCCTTTTCACCTCTCGTGCAGACATTATAGCGTTGATTTTACTCTCGAGATCTTTCATTTTCTCATCCTCGGTCGTATCGGGGCTCGGACGATTTGAAAGAGGAATAACGCGGCCACCCCCGACATTGTCATCTTTGGTGGAACCTCCCCCAGCGTTGTTATCTTTAGTGGAGTCACCCCCATTGTTTTGGTCGACGGGAGGATCATCCGCATTGATGTGCTCATCCACATCTGAATCGCTATTTGCTTGGTTAGCAACGTTACGACGACTGGATTCACCAAGTTGATTCGACAAAGCTCGGATTTGTTGGTCGTGCTCTTCCCTCATTCGTAACATAGCCATTTCCATTTCAATCTTGAATGCCTCTTTCTGCTTGGTTAGAGCATCCTCAAGAATTTTGGCGATTTGCTCAGTGTTGATCATGAACACTTCGCGGGATTGTTCTGGACTGGATACCATATTATCAGAAGCGATTGCTGAGTTAGTATCCGATGCTTCATCATCCGAGGATAACCCTCTCTGCATTCTCTAATAATCCATTTGTCTAATGGTTCCTGATCGTAACCGGGTTAGACGATGCGATACAAGCGGATCAGAGCTAGAAGGTCGAATTGATTTTCCCTTATAAACCATATTGATGGTAACCTCTGGGGGTTCGTCACCTTGAACGACCGATCGTTTCTTACAGAGACGCTTTGGATTGGACTTAGCCTTTCCGTTGGAGATCCTCTCAAATATCGAGACCTTCTGCGAAGCGGTCTTGGGGCAGCTACACGCTGATAATAATACCCTGATTAGTTCGGCGCACGGGTAGTGAGATTTTGTTTCTCGGGTATATCTCTTCTAAGATTTGTTCGTACCCCCAGCCCGATAGTACAACTCATCGACGTTGCCGTCAGAGCAACCTATCGGCTGTTTACATGAATCCTCAGGTATAACGCATTCGTTTGTCTTACGTGTTTTCTTCTGAGTATGCAACTCCTTGTTAGCGTTCCCAAGAGTCACGCGTTTAGAGTCAAGCATTTGTAAGCGTGAACTCTCGACGGGCTCTTGGAGTTTAATTCGCCGTCCGAGACGGTCAATTACAGAAGTTTTCCGTGTGTGACCCCTAGCTCGAATAATTGGTCGGGGTTCAGTCACTAGACCCAAGCGTTCTTTGGTCGTAACCTTGTCTTGATCCTTATGCAAAGGACCCAGACGATTCGCCATCCTTATCTTGAAACGGGACAAATCTACGCTGTCACGGGGCTCCACCGGAGATGCGGACCTCATAGGGATCAATGAAATAGGTGCAGAACATCTTCTGCCTTGACTCTGGCGCTGGTCAGATTTGGGTGACCCGCGGGTCGGAGGGTCGGATTTGGGTGACCCGCAAAGTGGAGGGTCGGATCCAAGTGACCTGCGAATTAGCGGGTCGGATCTGGATGACCTGCGAATCGGTGGGTCGGATTGGAGTGACTTGCAAATTGGCGGGTCGGATTGAAGTGACCTGCAAATTGGCGGGTCGGATTGAAGTGACCTGCAAATTGGCGGGTCGGATTGAAATGACATGTAAATTGGCGGGGCGGATCGGAGTGACCTGCGAATTGGCGGGTCGGATTGGAGTGACCTGTAAATTGGTGGGTCGGATTGAAGTGACCTACAAATTAGCGGGTCGGATCGGTGTGACCTGCGAATTGGCGGGTCGGATTGAAGTGACCTGCAAATTGGCGGGTCGGATCAGAGTGACCCGTGTTTTTCAAACTTTTTGGCCGCCGTCTTAGACTTTGGCCTCCAAACTTTGTGCAGTTTTTGTGGCTTCTTCTCCACTTCTTTCCTCTGCAACCTTTTTGCCTCTTGCGTAAGAATTCGCGCTTGTGCAAGCAGTGCGCGACGCTTTTTGATCCGCTCTTCAAGAGTTGAACGGGTCCTTTTGACTTGTACCCATTCACTTGTTGGTGATTTGGAGGAAAGAGCATTTGTCCGCTGTTGGAGCGCTTGGCGTTGCCTAATTTTCAGATCCGCCTCGTAACGGATCCCGTCAATTGACTCCAAAGCCCTAGCGAGTTGACACGCGAGGCGTTGACGTTGCCTTTGATGTGCCCTCTTCGATAGGATTGACGCGCCTTCAGTACTTAACTCCTTGATTGAGGAGGAGTTCAGATCTGTAGATCCGACCTCGTTAGAAGCCGAAGGGGTGTTGCAAAGCGAGAGGGCAGCAGCAACGGGAGTCTTGATCTTCCTGCGCTTGCGAGAGGCGGAGGATCCGGAGGAGGAGGACGACAGATATTCTTCGAATTTCAGTTGGTCGAACTCGTATTCGACCACTTCTTCAACCGGGATGCAGATCCGAGGTTACGACACGACAGCTTCGGCAGCAAAGCTGTTGGCTCCTACTATGGTCGCCAGTTTGGTTGCGTCGAAAATTGCTGTTTTCATTGCTATCGAATCTATTACAACTTTAGTCATTATAACAAACTCGAATAAAATATAAAGTTGATCTTTTTATAAGATCTCCTTACACAATGAAAATAAAACAAGTTTACAACTTTATCAAACAAATGCAGGGAGATCGTTTATTGGTTCTCCTAAGTGGTTTTGTTTATAATTATTTAGGATGTTATTTTTATCTATTGGGGTAAGATAGTGATCCCACCAACCTTGCAATTGACCAGAAAAGGAAGAACATATTCCGCTAGCAATGTCTTTTTCAGAATTGCCATGCTGTCTACAAGCATTAGCATAAATAAGCATTTCTTGTAAGAGATGTATAATTTGGTATTCAGTGAATCCATCAAGATTCCACTCTGTTTGCGTCGAAAATTACTGTTTTCATTGCTATCGAATCTATTACAAGTTTAGTCATTACAATAAACTCGAATAAAATATAAAGTTGATCTTTTTATAAGATCTCCTTACACAATGAAAATGAAACAAGTTTACAACTTTATCAAACAAACGCAGGGAGATCGTTTATCGGTCTTCTGCTTGCGTGGGTGTCTTTGCTTGTACCGGGGTTTATCCGTAGACCACCTTAGATCTGGATCCGGTTGATGAAAAATTAGGCAGAACTTCGCCTTCACTGGGGGAATGTTTGATTTGAAGCGCTGAAATCGACCAAGCGAGATCAGGGCTCTTCTCGAGATTAAGACCAAGCCTAATCTCAAGGGACGAACGGACGGGGTTCAGATCCTTCGCTGAAATTCGTGCTCTTTGACTCCTCAATCCAGCAGCACCTCCACGTCTTGATAATAACTCCGTCCCTCTGAAAGGAGGCCCTAGGCTTGTATTTATAGGGCTTCGAAAGCGGTTATTTAGATGAGAACAAGTGATTTGACTCTATCTTCAGTTAACAATAGTCTAATCACGTTTGGGGATGATATCAAGTCAGTTAGGAACCACTGGAACAGATAAATCCTGTAAAAACAGCTTTAAAACCGTCAAAACGCGTTTCGGGTTCCAGACTGCGCGGCGCGGGTCGGACCAGACCGACCCGCGCTTGCGCAGGTCGGTCTGTTCCGTCCCGCACTTGCGCAGGTCGGTTTGTTCCGTCCCGCATTCGTGTAGGTTTGCCGATTTTTTCTTCTTTTCCGTTCTCTTTCTTCCGGGACTTGTCCTTTCGCGTGTTTGGTTCGCTTCGTTGATTTGTATGCTTTGCCGCAAGACCGACCGTCGAACGCGCGTTAGTTTGATCGATGCGCGCGGACTGATTGGCGTGCGCACGTTGACCGGCGCGCACGAGCTAGTTTGACATACGCGCGTTGACCGGTGCGTACAAGCCGATTAGGTGAATCTTCTTGACTCGTCCATTCATTGCTTCGAGTTTCGTGCGGGCTCTCGTAGATAATTTTAGACGCCTACACACTTAACAAGAGAATTCCCATCAAAATTTGCCTTATGATCATTAGTTATTTATTCAAATTGCATATCAGCAGGAGTGAGTCTTCTATAGTAATTTTTTGAGCTAGAAGGTTGTTTTCTAATGGTTTGGATGGTTTCATTATAATCAGTCGGATAATCAATTGCATTATCTAAGCGAGTTTCATATTCAGACAAGACATTGATAATAGGAGATTTATTTAAAGACAGATCTTTTAATCTCTTAGTTAATTCTTCAGTAAGATTGCTCATTTTCTCACTTAGTTTAAAAGGTTTATTATTTCCTAATTTGATATTTTCAATGAAAGTCTGAGGGGCAAAAGGTGGCATGGATATCTGGTTGATGATAGGCTTTTTCATGTCAAGGAGCATGTTTTGAATCCTATCAGTTTGTTTACCTATTGTTTGAAGATTAATGATAGTAAAATTATTTTGTTCAATAACTAGAGAGATATGTTCTTGTCTAGCTGTGTTGGAATTTGGCTCAAGAGTTTTTATAGGCGTAGCTTTGACTTCTTCTTTTCCTTTACTGAATTTTATTGGTTCAAGAGGAGGATGTAAGGATTCGATTTCTTTATCTTTTTCTGTCTTCCATGTGTTTGAGATCTTTTTTAGCATGTAGACCTGATTTTCAGTAGGTAAATGTTTCAAAGAATTCTTTTGTTCTTCAATGTAAACAAACTCATACCATAAGAAAAAATGTATATTTTTCTTATTGGTTCGCATACAATCATAATACAGGGCTCGAATAGATGATCTAAAGTCCTTTTCATAAGTTTTAAAAAACCATTCCCTTTTATGTTGGTTTTTAGGAGAATTGAATTCAGTTCTTAGATATTCTGTATCAATCTCAAAAGGGGGTGTATTATCAAAGTTTTCAATAACATTAATGCTTAGTCTTGATGAATCTGAATCATCATAGATGGCAGTTGGCTCCATGTTATATTTAATTCCTATTGGTTTTTTGTTTTTAAGAAAATCTTTTCCATGGGTTGGACAAGAGGAAACTGAGGCATGTTTTTCTTCATTAGCTTCAAGAGTAATTTTTCTGAACGAAGAAAAGTTAACCTCGACATCACCATTAGGATGTTCAATATTTTTTTGAAGATTAGAATTTTCAGGGGGTAAGGGTTCAATGAGTTGACTTAATTTCCAAACTGAAGAAAGTTGAATTTCATTCCACTTTAAAGTTCGTGGTACAACTAGATTATTTTTAGCATGGGTAAGAAATAACGTAGTTGCTCCTTTTTCAGGATTAACCTTAGCTAAAGGTGTGAGAGTATTCATGGCTTTATAGCAGATCCTATAGGTCAAAGCTATATTCTCAGAATTTATATCCATATTAAATCCAGAGGTTTGAAGATTTAAAGTTAACACTTTTAGGATACCAGGGTTTGATAAAGAGACTGAAAAGTTTGGAAAGGCATTGAAGAATATAGGACCATTGCTCAAACTTGATTCAATTAGACCAATTAAAGAGTTTGTAAAAACAGAGAACCTTCCGTCTTGTAAGCAAGCAAGAACAGAGCTGTTAATGCCATTTCTGGTAAGGGGTCTAATAGATACTTGAATTAGGCTAAGATGAAGGAATTTAAGAGTGGCATCTTCAGTGATTCTTCGGATGTTGTTATCACTAAGTAATTGTAATTTCTCAGTGTGACAAGTTACTGTTTTTGTTTTTTCAATGGTTTTAACATGATATGATGTTTTTAGTTTAAAACATTCCTTAATAAATATCATTAGTACTTACTTTAGGCATTTTCCAATTTTGAATAGTTTGATCAATATTTTCGTAATCTAAGGATTCTGAGTTTTTAACTGACATTGTTCTAACATAGGCATTCTTTTTGTCAGGAGAGAGATAGCTTCGAAACTTAGGCATCTTAAGAAAGACTTTAAAACCCAACCTGTCAACAGCAAGGGATGAACACGGGCAGAAAGACCCTAGACGCAAACAAAGCTTAACGATCAAAACCGTGTGAACTGCGACAACTAGTTAAGGAAATAAAGACTTAAAAAAGATAGCAAAGAAAACAAACTAGATATTTAAGCAAAAATAGAAACTCTAAAAGTTCGCAGTGTCCCCAAATTTTGTGTTCTATTCATTCGAAACCGTTAAAATTGATATGAGTTGATGAATGGTCAAACCACGACGGGTTCACCCTAAATTTTGTGTGTTGGGGTTTTAGAATATGTAGATCAAGTTCAATGGAGCGGATCATCTATAGTGTAGCTCAATCAAGTAATCATAAATGGATAAGAAACTTAGTGGACGTCCACTTAAGTTGACATAAGTTTTTCT
>BQKN01000119.1:294455-324128 GCA_022839385.1 Asparagus kiusianus | reverse complement strand
TTAACCCCTAAAAACAATTCTAAAATTTATTTCTAAACGCTACTATCTATAGACTTCTAAGCCTAGGACTTCTAAAACTAGGCCCTGATACGATAATTTCACGCCCTCAAAATGCACAACTTATTTTGAGATGCATGACAACGGCAATACGTGCACAAAGCACATGCTAAGTCTGCGGTGCACTTCCATATCACAATCAACCTCATTTTAAAAGAAACTGTATTGACAAATAGAGAAGTCTCAGAGGAAAGCTACATAATAACAAGTTCACTCTAAACGAGTCAAACGACTCTTATTACATATGCATAGTGGCAAGACTCATATAACTTTAACTCTCAGCATCAACACCCTGAAAGATCCTTCTCATGTTCTAAACCTCTTAGATACAGATAAAGCTATCTAATTTTCATCTGAAAAAGATTAAAAAATAATAGGGTGAGTTTACACTCAGTGAGCTGAAAACTTATCATTAGCGGATCAGACAAGTTTAAGAATTTATCAATACTAGATTTAAATAGGCTATCGTCAAATAAAGACAATTAATAAACACATAATATTTCGGATAAGAGGAATTTCTAAGAATAGATGTGATATTGTCATAAAAGAATATTCACAAATTATGAAACAATATGGATGAACACTAAATATTTACTACAAACACATAAATTTTGCGTGGTTTGACGATGTGCCTAAGCCTGCAAGACAAGATGGAGAGGTTTTTATTAATTTCAAAGAAGATAACGTATCCTCCTAATCAGTTTTTCCAAACAACCACGAACAGAATTCTAGTTCAAAAAGTATGACGGGTTAAAGCTTCCAACTTCTGAGTTTTCCAGTGTAGATAACTGTTTGAAACTTAATTACTTTTAAGTTTAGAACTGCATAAAATTGTGCTTTTAAAGTGTTAGTCACATAGAACTTAAAATTAGAACTAGGATAATCTGTGGGATAAAATTTTAAGGTGTTAGTCACATAGAACTAAAACTAGAACAAAATTTTATAGTGTTAGTCAAGTAGAACTCTAACAAAACTAGAATTGGGATAATTATACAAAATTATCCCTTTTTTTTTATTTTTCTATACAAAAATGAGAGTTGTAGTCTCTCAAATTATTCTAAGTTTTAGCTTGAAACTAGGTGGTAAAAAACTAGAACTCATATTTATTTTATTATTTTTTATTTTTTATATATTTTTTCTTTACTTCTTTCCTATTATGGTTATCACCATCATTAGACCATCATTATAATAATAATTGTCAATATCTTATAGTCTAACCAAAAGTTATTTAATAGTAAAGAGCATTCTTGTAAGAAATTATCAATCAATAATAGTAAGTTTAAAATGCATATATAGTATTTATATCTTCAAAATGCATAAATATATATTTCATGATTATAAAAATTTATCCCATGTTATTTTATCAAGATATCCCGCTTCAAAAAATTATTCCTATTTATCCCACTAAAATATCCCACTAGCAAAAAATTATTCCACTTTAACAATTATCCCATTTTGCATGAAAATGTCTGTGCCGAGATCTAACCAAATAGCTGAAAGAGATAAACCAACACACCAAACAATAGCACAAACAATCAAATACCAGTTTTTACGTGGTTCAGCGAGATGCCTATGTCCACGGGGCAAGGAAGGGGGGAGTTTTCACTATTAGAAATCAAGAGGAACAAACTAGGGTTACAAATTTCTCATAAACCCTCAACAATCAACTCTCAATCTCTCCAATTTCTCCTAGAATAGAAGCCCAAAGAAAACTCTCTCAATCTGCTCAAATTCGTCCTTGCTTACCCTAAAAAACACCCAAAGGGTATTTATACAAATCCAAAACGAAACGGGTCTGAAAACAGACCCAGCCCATAACCACAGCGGCGGTCGACCGGCACGGTCGACCACGATCCATCGCGGTCGACCGGCTCGGTCGACCGCCCTTCATTCAGCAGCTGATCCAAAAGTCCAGAGAGTTCGGCGGTCGACCGCGGCGGTCGACCGCCACTGATCCAAACGCCCAGTACCTCTTGTGCACAAAAGCGGTCGACCGCGCCGGTCGACCGCCACCCTGTCAACCTGAATCCTGAGCCTAAAATCTGATTCTGCCAATTCTGCTGCTAATTCTGCTGCCAATTCTACAAATCTCCACCTCGGCGAAGATTCTTCCAAAACTGAGCCGACACCAACCAAACCAATGCCTCAACTGTTGCATCAAGTACGCCATGGCAACGGACTCATGACAACGGACTCCAATCATAACACGTCGAGACCTAAACGGGAGTGCGAACACTCAACCCCAAAACAACTGTGTCTACTCACCAAACAACTGAGCCTACACCGACTACACCAAATGCCTCACTTGCTGAGACCCAAATAGGAGTGCAAACACTTACCCCAAATGTCGATGTCGCTCACCAAATCGGCTGCATCATAAAGACTGCCTATGTATCATCTTGCCCAAGGAATCAAGCCTTCACGTAGTTCACCCAATGGCCTCCAAAGGCCCTCAATCCAACCTGCGGCTGATAGCATCATCAATGACCCCAAACTGAAGCGATCCAAACACCTCCACCTGAGGTGAAACAATGGCCGTATCCAAAACATATCCACCAGCTGCATCCAAAGCAACCACCTCATCATCTGCACCCATAAATAAATGACTCCCACGTTGTGCCACCTCAGCTGGAATCCCAACCAATGCAGAATGACCTGGAGTATGTGGAGAAATCCCCACCTAATGTAGAGTAGCATCAACCTCCACCCGTTGTGATATCCCTCTGACCTGATCAATACTCTCCACCTACCGAGAGTCCAAAGTGACAAACCTGCTCAGACCAAACTCAGAAGCTCCTAACTGATAGCCGAATGAACTCCTGAATCCCAAATGCACAATCGGATCCAATCTCACATCAACGATGTGACCAAGTGCTGGGTAGCCAAATATCCGACGCCAACCAAAAACTAAAGCAGCTCCACCAGATCTAACAACTCTATACGCAGCAGTCGGCAACCTCATAAGATGACCCAAACCTGTCGAAGCCTGAATACCAGATCCACTGCTCGACAACCAATGCCGATCCTCCTCCAGAAAAGAACGGCTCACTAAATCCGCCATCTCATCATGTCGCCCCACTGTCTCCTCTCCTCTGAAGTGTCTCCAACTGCCATGAGCTCGACACCAATGCAAGAAAGGTCTCCTACTAGAACAAGTATGACTGGTAACCTTTCTGCCCATACACCTCCTCCAACTGTTACGGACTACTAGGGCTTTATACCAACGGGACTTGGTTACAACCCAAATATGCCTAGTACAATCCCTAACATAGGAAACAAAATAACGATTACCTCCCGATGATGCATCCTCGGAAAGCCCCCCAATGCCTGACTGAACACCTCCAATAAGACCCCTCGATCGATGGATAGAAGTGCTGAACTCCACCTCGGTCTTCTCGCTCATCCTAATGTGCACACAGGACTTCAATCTGCAGATCATAGCACTCCTCAACAATCTATGCACGACATAACCAATAATATATCCCAGCACCAAACAATGCCACAGTCTAGCCATAGAAGTCGTCAGCGCTGTATCAATCACCATGCTCCCAATCAGATAATACAAGTTACTCCGTCTGACGCCCTTCATCACAATCATGGACCCCGATGTGACCTTCAAGCGTGAATTCGCCAAAGTCACCCTATAGCCTGATGCCTCCAATACCCCAAGTGAAATGATGTTCTTCCTCAGTTGAGGAACGAACCTCACATCTGCCAACTCCCGGATCATCCCGTCACTCATCTGAATCTGAACGGTACCAATACCATCAATAGGGCATCTGTGATCATTACCCATGAGAACAGCATCCCCTCTTTCCAACTCCTAAAAGCTGGAGAACCAATCCCTTCTAGGGCATATGTGGTAAGTAGCACCTGAATCCAACATCCACTCGGTGGAGTCGGCAACATCAATTGACGGAAGAGCTGGGCACGAATAGCTCGAAGAATCTGAATCTGAAACGTCGCCACTAGCCTTGACAACATTCACCTCTGAAGCTTGAATAGCTTTCTCTTTATTCTTCACGGCTTGCAATTTTGGGCATTCGGCTTTCCAATGTCCATCCTCTCTACAAAAGGCACACTGATTCCTACCAACTGTAGGATGCCCCCTCTAGACTGCGACCTTCTTTCACGGTTTGGACTTCTAGCTCTTGCAACCAATGTCCTTGCAACCGGCTCAATGGAAGTGTCCTTGTCCTTCTTTCAAAGTTGATAGTTCAGTGACCTCACTATACGAAAGAGATGCCTTCCCATTAATAAGAGTGAGGACGAAGGTCTCATATTCCTCGTCAGGCAAGGAACTCAATAACAACAGTGCCTTATCTTCATCTTCAACTATAACATCCACATTCGCCAAATCTGCAAGTAGCTTCGTGTAGTGGTTCATGTGATCACTAATGGATGTCCCCTTCTTCAATTGGAAGCGATAAAGCCTCCTCTTCAAATGCAAACGATTTTCGACGCTCTTCGTCAAATATTTGCCCTCTAGGACCTCCCAAATCTTCTTTGCCGAAGTTTTATTCATCACATCATATTTAAGATCTTGGGTAAGGCAATACCTAATCACACCACACACCGTTCTATTCATTTTATTCCAAATCTTTTCATCAACGTTGGCCGGTTTCCCGTCTAACTCCAATATATCTTTCAAATTTTGCGCATTTAGCGCATCCATGACTTCACATCTCCAAAGTCCAAAATTATTTGTGCTGTTGAACTTTTCCACATCTATTTTCATAGAATGTATATTCAAACTTTGGACGGCCTTCACACCAGAAGAACCCTTCCCACTTTTATCTTTTTCAGCCATATATCTCAAAGCATCCAATAAACAATTGCGGAACAAATAGGAAATAGATCCAACTTGAAAAAGATAGAAACTTTACCACAAAGATCCAATCTTTATCACCAATCGAAGCTCTAGATGAACTTCCCAACTGATCTATACCTCCAAAAATCCCAAGCGTTGCCCGAAGCTCTGATACCAATTGTTGGGGAGAAACCCCTGTGCCGAGATCCAACCAAATAGCTAAAAGAGATAAACCAACACACCAAACAATAGCACAAACAATCAAATACTAGTTTTTACGTGGTTCGGCAAGATGCCTACGTCCACGGGGCAAGGAAGGGGGAAGTTTTCACTATTAGAAATCAAGAGGAACAAACTAGGGTTACAAATTTCTCATAAACCCTCAACAATCAACTCTCAATCTCTCCAATTGCTCCTAGAATAGAAGCCCAAAGAAAACTCTCTCAATTTGCTCAAATTCGTCCTTGCTTACCCTAAAAAACACCCAAACGGTATTTATACAAATCCAAAACGAAACGGGTCTGAAAACAGACCTAGCCCATAACCGCAGCGGCGGTCGACCGGCACGGTTGACCGCGATCCATCGCGGTCGATCGGCCCGGTCGACCGCCCTCCATTCAGCAGCTGATCCAAAAGTCCAGAGAGTTTGGCGGTCGACCGCGGTAGTCGACCGCCACTGATCCAAACGCCCAGTACCTCTTGTGCACGAAAGCGGTCGACCGCGCCGGTCGACCGCCACCCTGTCAACCTGAATCCTGAGCCTGAAATCTGATTCTGCCAATTCTGCTGCCAATTCTACACCAATTGACTAACATCCCTAGTATTCTAATCATGTTTCCCTGTTTGTAAACTAATATGAAACTTGTTGTGTTTAAATGTAGACTTGTGTTATTAACTCCAAACAGTGACTGCAAACGATGAAGAGACAAATATTAAACTTCCATTAAGATCATAACCGCTACAGGAATAAGCAAGCACTCAACTGACAATATTTACATCATTGAGGTCAAACTTCATCTGTTTAATTACTAGTTCTACCCATCATCAGAAACGTTTTTTTTTTCCCTTAAGAGATTGTTTTGTTGGTCAAATTGCTGTTTTATGCCACTTTCTCTGCTTTATTAAAGAACACTAAAATCTTTCTTGCTAGCGATTTTCACATATTAAAATCTGAGGGGTGCTTTTGAAATCTGCTTTAGATGCGTGGCTGCGGCGTGATCATTCTAAAATTCCTTTTAACATACTGAGACATCGAAGTAGTCGTGAGTTTTTAGACTGTCCTTTTACACTATAACGATATTGATAGTAGTGAAATATTTCATAATTGTTCGTAAACAAGGATATGAGAAGAACACAAAATATTACACGCTTCAGTATGCCAAAGTTTATTATTCTTGTTCCTAAACAAGCATGAACGAACATGGCAGAGACATAGCTTGCATAAGAACAAATTAAACATACTTGCAATCCCCATAACCTGCAAAAAACAATTTAAACCAATCACATAATCATCGAACACATGCATAAAATTCAATTCACAAGGCAAAATGACAGAAAAAATACCCACTTGGGTCAGTAACAACAGTGATGCCAGAGAAACTAAAGTAACAATTCCAAGGGTTCATCCCCTTTGACTGATAGTGAAGATTCATGGCAACCGAAGCATGAGAAGTATTAGTTTCAGGGGGAAAACAAGTTCCGCCCTTTTGAATAACACTGCAATCAACAGCAGAGCAAGCATACTGAATGTTATTGTATAGAGCCACTTCATCAGTTGAAGGCTTTGCAACGCACCAAGTTGAATGTTATTGTATAGAGCTACTTCATCAGTTGAAGGCTTTGCAACGCACCAAGTTTTCTGTAATTATATCAATAATGTGACATGAAAGATTAATTCAGTGTACATATTTCAAAAATCATGTTTTGGTTAAGGGGTTGTTTACATACCTGGCAATTATTCTGCTCAACATTTCCTGCGACAAAAATTAAATAAAGAAAGAATAGTATTAGCTAATTTTATAGTGATGCAGGAGATCAAGTATTGGACGAGCCAAGAAGAAAAGCAGCTGAGTCGACTGAACAGTTGGACGAGACAAGACTAGACTTAAAGGAGACGAGATGAGGCGAGACGACAACAGAATAGACGAGTCGAGATGACGATAGGACGAGTCGACACAGCCCAGCCGAGTCGAGCAGACGACTCGAGACGATAGGACGAGACGACAGGCGACAGGACGAGTTGACACATACCAGTCGACAAGAAAGGCGGGACTACTCGACATACTTAGCCGACTCATGTCCAGTCGACACGAAAGGCGATATTACTCGGCACGCCTCGTGTCGACTCGAACTTCATATTAGGAAAGAGTTCCTTTTTGGTTATTTCCTTTTTGATTAGGAAAGAGTTCTTTTTTGTTATTTCCTTTTAGATTTAGACTTTCTTTTTGATTAGAGTTAGGATAGGTTTAGTTGGCTATAAATAATAGTTCCTTTTGTAAATCAAGTAATTAACTTTTTAATTATTCAATCAAGAGAATTTTTCTCCTTGTTTTCGTTCTCAACTTTGAGAAACTTAGAGCTTGTGTATTCAAGCTCGTGAATTACCTGCTGTTGTCAGGGCTTGTCGGCATCAGAACAATATCCGATTGGCCTCCCCATTTCTACATCTGCGTCAAGTGGTATCAGAGCTTCGACTTCAACATCCTCGACAATGGCAGGTAACGGCGAGAAGGAGCTTTCTCTACAGGATCTTTCCGCGAGGATGAATTCTATAGATGGAAGATTTGGCACGTTGGAGACGTCTCTTCAGAACCTTCAACAAGCCATTGAAGGACTTACCCTTCACCTCAACAATTGGAATAACTTCGCCGACCGTCTTCACCTATGCGAACCTAGAGTTAGGCTACCCCGACATCCACCCTCGTACAATCTCCAACCCCCTCCAGTTCATCCCCCTCCATATCAACCACGTCCAAATCAAACCCCTCCATATCAACCCCCTCCACATCATAGACGACATCCCAACCAACCCCCTCCACATGATGAATCCAGTGACGAAGGAGTATACTATGTTGCCCAAATTGAGGGACCATAGTACGGCAACGCCTCTTAGCGAAGAAGAAGGAGGGCAATCTTACGACAAAGGTCGGGGCAGAGGCTTCAACCCTCGTTGTAACTATCACCGACAGGACGGACATCACCACGACCAAGAGTACCAGATAAAGGTGGAACTCCCCTCCTTTGGAGGAAATCTGGACATAAAGGCTTTGTTGGATTGGCTATACGAAGTGGAGAAGTTCTTTGAGATGGCTAATGTACCCGAGGCACATCAAGTGAAGTTTGTGGCATATCGTCTCAAAGGAGGAGCCGTGGCATGGTGAGATCAGACTCAAAACACTAGGCGACGACAAGGCAAGTAATCAGTTTGGGTTTGGCGACGCATGAAGCAGTTGCTACAGGCAAGATTTCTACCACCTGACTATCAACAAATCCTCTACAATTAGTTCGAGCAATGCCGTCAAGGAATCCGAACAATAAGCGCCTATACCGAAGAGTTCTTCCGTCTTACTTCTCGTTACGATTTGTCGATGAGCAAGGAACAACTCGCAGCCAAGTATATTAGCGATTTGAAGTACTCAATTCAAGAGAAGGTGGCCATCCACAATGTGTACTCCATAGACAAAGCCCATAACATGGCTCTCAAGGCAGAAAGATTAGCCTCCAAGGCATTACCTTTCAGACGAACCGAACAGGGAGGTTCGGTCGAGAAAGCGAGAGGTGAGTCGGTAGGGCAAAGAACGATTAAACGACCTGTTCCTCCACGATCATCCGAGCAGTCGATAACTCAACCACCACCCCAAAAGACTCAATCAAATTGCCAAGCTGACTGTAGGAAAATGCTTCCGATGTCTCCAACCAGGATACAAGTTCAATGAGTGCCCGCAGCGGCGGAAGGTTAATCTAGCAGATTATGAAGAGGCGAAGGACGAACACACTGCATCTGAAGAAGAATACGAGGAAGGAGTTTCCAAGATTGAGGGCAACAACATGTCGTGTGTTGTTCAACGATTTCTATGCGCTTAGAAGACACCAGATTCATCACAACGACACCAAATATTCTTTTCTAGGTGTTCGGTCAACAACAAAGTATGCACCCTCATCATTGATAATGGAAGCTGTGAAAATATAGTGTTAAAGACCTTGGTGGACCACTTGAAATTGCCGACTGAAGCAAAATCCATGCCTTATACCATTGGCTGGATCAAGAAGGGTCCCTCCGTGAAGGTGACCGAAGTATGCCGCGTACCACTGTCACTAGGCAAGACTTATAGTGATTCTATTGCTTGTGATGTTGTGGATATGGATGCGTGCCATGTCTTGTTGGGGCGGCCGTAGCAGTATGATGTTGATGCTAAGTATGGTGGCAAGAAGAACGAATACTCTTTCGTAAGGATGAACAAGAAGATCATTTTACCACCAATTCCTGTTGGCATTTTTGTTTTAATGATGTTTTAATAAACAATTTATAACTAATATTGTTTGTCTAGTGTTTGTGTTTTCTTATTTATTCTAGACAAACAATGAGTTAGAGGTTGGATGGAATCGAGCTTTCACGATTATATCCAATGGAGGTTGGTGGAATTGAGGTATGAAGCCTTGCAATTCAAGTTGAAGATCTAAGTTCAAGCTTCATCCGTAAAATGTACCAAGTTGAGTTACATCGAAGATCAAGATAGCTTGAGTAATTTAGTTTAGGTTTTATATTATGTGTGTTTGTACTTTAAACTCAATCATATTACACACATACACGTTTTTGGTTTTGTATATATATAGTTATATATACATGTTTTGGTTTTATAAGTTTTCAAGTTTAAATATAAAACAATTGAATATAATTGGAAAATACTTTTTTGTTTCATGTTTATACATGCTTAAATATGATTTCATCAATATCAAGTTTATTTAATTCAATGAAATCATGTTTTGTTGCATAATATGTGTATTTTGATAAAAACATTGTGTTTTTGGTTTATAGACTTAATAACAATAGTTTATATCTTTTATCAAGTCTATATAATCATTTTATAAAGTTTCAAAACATGGTTTAGTCAAAACATCAAATTTCAAGTATGTTTATTTTCATGTTTTGGACTATTTTGAAAAATGATGAGATTTCTCACATGGAAAGTGCTTTTAAAAAAACCTACGTGTCATGCCCTATAGAAAAGAAATTGCAAGAGAAAAAGGAAAAAATTATATAGGGAAAATTTCTAAAATATCTTGTTATGCAAGCAGTAGAAATGAAAATACCTTTTTAAACATGAAAAATATCTACTTTCTAACCAAGAGATCAACAGGAAAAAAAAGACTTTGATGTTGTGCTATAATTTGCCCATGCTTTCATGCTAAGACGAAAGAATTTAGCAAGCAGAACACGATGTCTATAGAGATATTAGTATTAGTGGTTCGGGTTAAAAATTATAGTATTAGTGATGCGGTCGGTTCGGACGGTTCAGGTTTAAAAAAAATTTCAATCCTACCCAAACCGACCTACAAACAAAACCAATCCCAACCGCTAATTTTCGGTCGGTTTTTTCGGCCTGAACCGAACCATGCACAGCCCTACCCATTATCCATTGGGCCGGAACAAGTTCATACCTTAATTTCACAAGCGAAGCCTTCGCAAAAATCTGAGAGAGCGTGGGTGAGAGAGAGATGCCGAGGCCTTCTTCATCTCTTGCTTCCCTCTTGCTCTCCAACTCCCTGCTTCCATCTCTTTGTCGAGCATCATCAGCTCAAAAATCCTTAAAAGCTGCATCTTTTATTCCCTCTTCTGCTCTCTCCACTAATTCTCATGTCAAAACTCGTCGCTTTAACAAGGATCTCTGCTGGGTTTCGAAGACTAAGGAGATTAAAGCTTCTACTCCTCTCTCTTCGAAGCTGAAGGAGGTGGAAGTTCCCAAAGATTCTTCCAGTGGGTAATATTTGAATTTGTTAGTTCTATTTTGGTGCTTCCTCTCTTCTGTGTTTTTGCTTAATTTTGTTTCTGAAGCAGTTTTCACATTTAGTGTTGTTGTTTTGTATCTGGGTTTTGTTTGTTTTGATGATTTATTGGTGATTCCCCCATTTAATAAATGGGTAGAAAAATAGTTATATTGTTGTTAATTTCATTAATTTCTGTTTTTCGGTTTTTAGTTACTGCAAATTTATGCAATTTTAATTAATATAAAAATTTGTATCTAAGAGCAAGTAAGATTGAGACAAAAGAAGATTATGGACTAGTTATTATCCAGTTATTAGACAAGTGACATTGTGATTGACTGGAAGAGAACCACCCATTTGAATTTGGCAATTGGGCATCCCTACAGTTGATGATCAACACATAATTTAAAATGGTGAGCTGAGCTTGTAGAGCCTGGTGAACAAAGGTGATAGGATAGAGCTCAATTGCTTGACTCTCTGAAAACTGATGTGACGTCATGAACCATTGATCATAGTTAGTCATCCATCCAACGAATACAGATAGAAAATGCTGAGACCAAAATCAGCGATAGAGATTGTAACATCCTGTTTTCACCATTCTAATGCATATGGAGCTATCATATTTCAATTTTTAGATTTAAAATAAGAAGTGCCTCAAGTCATTTATAAACTTGAAAAATGAGGATTTGTTGTCCATATGCGAAAGTGTATGGTACAATAATGATGTAGTGGTCTCATAATGGACTTAATTTGTACATAATATTAGTTGGATATGTTAGTCAGACTTGGTCTTGTGTGACCAAATCAACGCTTCTCAAGTGGAGAGAAACGTGAGATATGAGGTTTGTTGAGAGAAAATCTCTCAGAGACAGTTTGAGGGGGGTGGAGATGATGGGATTTCGGCCTATAAATAGAGGAGTAATCTCCTTGAGAAAAAATAACAAAAAACAAAAGAATAATCAAGCCTCTTACCCATTACCGGAGCCCCCTTCAAAGATATTCTCTTTCTCCTGTTCTCTGTAAGCCGATCATTGGTATCAGAGCCGCGTTGATCTCAACGCCGTCCTCTTAAACTCTGCTGGGACGATCGGTCTACAACGACGACGCCTCGACAACTCTGCTATGACGATGACAGAGCCGCACCGATCTCAACGCAGTCGTCTCCATCCTCGGCGATTAAGAGAGAGATATCGGCCGTCCTTTTTCATTTTGCGGCTAAAACCCTAGCTCGCTGGAGATTTTTTTTTGCCTCGTGACTAAAGTAGTGGGTTTTTGGGCCTTATATTTGCCTAGTTGTTCAGTACTCTGCTTGCTTCCATTTTATTTGTTGCATCAAAGCAAGGCCCACGTTCACCAAGTCACAAGGCCCCCACATTCACCAAGTCACCAAGTCACAAGGCCGGTTTTTTTTTTCCTTCATTTGTTAAATTCAACACCCACCAGAGAGTTACTTGTTCTATCAGCTGGATTCTTTTCAAATACAAGTTACACCAACTCAGATCAGAGAGTTACTTGTTCAATCAACACCAGTAAGTGACAATCTCGCTCAAATTGGAGCATCTTTCATCAATTCAGAACAGTCAGGTTCATTTTAATTCATTTATTTATTGTTTGTCTAATTTTATTCTATAACCGTTTATATACCAACCTTATATATATTTTAATTGAAATTTAGTTTTAGTTCTTTACCGAATGACTAGTAAACTCGTTCTATCAGAACTAGAAAAAATTAACAAATTTAATGACAATAATTATGATATGTGATATAGAAAAATAGGATATGTTCTTATCCATGATAATATTGATGACGTAATCGAAATCACTGCTCCAACCCTTATTGATAAATCAACATCTGAAGAAAAGTAATGGTTTGAACAGTGAAAGTCGAAAGATAAAAAGATGAAAAGCCTTATGCTCATGTTCATGGAAGATAACTTAATAAAAGTTTTTAAAATTTATAAGACTTTCATGGACATGTGGAATGCAATAAAAGAGAAATACGACACCGCCTCTGAAGTTAACATCCAACTACTCTTGCATAAGTATAATTTTTATCGTATGCAAGAGGGAGACAATGTCATAGAACATATTAACAAGATGATTGTCATGGCTAAGGATTTATCCACTGCTGGGACCAAAATCTCAGAAAGAATGCAAGTGACAACCATTCTAAATAATCCTCCCCCTTCCCTTGCTGTGGCTGCCACCACATTAAGAATGAATCATGCCATTAAGTCTCACTGATCTTCCTATGCACCTAACGATAGAACATGACTTAATAACCAGTAGAAAAGTTTCAGAACTGAATATAGTACAACAATAGCTGAATTATGTCCGCCAGAGGCATAATATTGGAAGCTATAAAAACCCTGATTCTAGCAAACCACAACCGCGAGGATCGAAGTTGCAGCAATTCAAGAAAAAGAAAGTACCTCGTGAAGCCTGCAACAATTGTGAAAAGTTCGAGCATTTCAAGCCTAATTGGCCACAAGGTGAAAAGCAAGAGAATAAGGGAGGCTATAAGCATCCAGAAAAAAGGGGTACTAGTAAAAGAAAATTCGTCGGTGTGACGGAATGTAATATTATGATGATGGATATCAGTGGTTGGTGGATCGACTCCGGTGTGACTAGGGATATCGCAAAGGACAAGAATGAAGTCATAGAATTTTCACCGAACTGAAGAAAGGAGAACAAAGAATCTATATGGAAAATAGTACCTATCTCGATGTAGAAGATATTGGTTCGTATAGATTGGATCTTGGAGATAGTATTCTTGTTCATAACGATGTGTTCTATGCGTCAGGAATACGACGCAATCTAATCTCTGTTACCAACTTGATGAAGAAATGACTGGAAATTAGGTTCTATAATAACAATGTTTCTATAGGCAAGAATAATAAAGTGTATGCTATGAGAAAATATGTGCTCGAGGATGAATAATGCATTCTTCCAGTAGTTTGTAATAATTCTGATAATAAAATTTCGAATTTGAACTACTTGTCTTATTATATTTTTGAGTCTGAATTGTGACATTCTAGACTAGAATATGCTAGTATTTCAAAAATAAAAAAAAATAATCAGAATGAACTTGATTCCTGCACTATCTAATGTTCAATTGTCATCATGTGAACATTATTTAACTGGTAAAATGACTAGAAAATCTTTTATTGGCGATAAAGAGCCAATGAACTTTTAGGGTTGATACACTTGGATATTTGTGGTCTCCTAAGTGTCAAAACTCATAGTAATAAAGAATATTTTATTATTTTTATAGATGATTATTCTAAGTATGCACATGTCTATCTTATATTCAGAAAATTAGAAGCTCTTGACTGTTTTAAGAGATATAAGACGGAAGTTAAAAACCAAATTGGAATGAAAATCAAAATTTTGAGGTCTGGGAGGTGAAGAATATAATTCTAAAGAATATGAAAGTTAATGTATTCAACATGGAATTAAAAGACATATAACAATACCGTATACGTCACAACAGAATGATGTTGCTGAAAGAAAGAACAGAACATTGTTAAATATAGTTAAATGCATGTTGTCTTACTCTGGTCTCTCTAAAAACTTTTAGGGAGAAGCATTATTAACTGCAAATTACATTTTAAATAGAATTCTCACCAAATCAGTTGTATCTACACCTTGTGAATTATAGAATGGGAGAAAACCTAATTTGAGTCATCTCAGGAAGTGGGGATCTATAGCCCATGTTTCATTCTATGTCAACTTAGAGATAAGTTGGATTTTAAAATAATAAAGTGTAGATTTATACGGTATTCAGAAAAATCAAAAGGTTACAAGTTCTACAATAAAGGAAAAGTAGTCATTGAAAGCAAAGATGCTACATTTCTAGAGAATCTAGAGGAAGAGGAATAAGTTCGAGAGGAAACATAACCTCTAACCGTAATAGATGATGATTATTACAGTGTTGTTTCCACTAATGACCCTGATATTATGAATGAACCTAACCTTGAAAATGATAAAATACCTATGGAAAATAATGTACCTAATCAACCGGTTGTAGGTAACAAAAGTCCAAGAACACACCTCCATGAATGGATGATTACTATTTATATTCATGTGAGCTATCATGTTTCTCGGTAGATACAAATGTAGAAGAATAAGATCCCTTAAACTTTTCTGATACGATAAAATCGCATGAATCAGCTTTATGGCTAGAATCTATGAGAGAAGAACTTGAGTCTATAGAAAAGAATAAGGTATGAGAGTTATGTGATCTACCAGAAAATAGAAAAGTTATAGGATGCAAATGAGTGTTCAAAAAGAAATATCGTGTTGATGGATCTATTGATAAATTCAAAGCATGGTTAGTTGTCAAGGGTTATAACCAGAAGGCAGGAATAAATTTTCAGGAGACGTATTCTCCTGTAGCTAAATTTACATCAATTAGAATTATTTTGGCTATTGTTACATATCTTGATTTGGAGTTATTCTAAATGGATGTTAAAACAACATTTCTTAATGGAAAGTTGAAGGAAGCGATATATATGCAACAACCTAAAGGTTTTCAGGTGAAAGGACAGGAACATAAAGTTTACAAATTAATAAAATCTCTATATGGTTTAAAACAGTCTTCTAGACAATGGTATCTCAAATTTCATGATGCAGTTACTAAATTTGGTTTTATTCAAAACAGATTAGATAATTGTGTATATGTTTTGAAAAGTGTGAGCAAATTTACTATATTATCATTATATGTGGATGATATATTGCTCGTTAGAAATGACATAGAAATATTGAATAAAATCAAGGCAGATCTCAGCGAAAGTTTGAGATGAATGACATGGGAGATGCATCATATATTCTTGGAATTCAAATAATTCGAGATAGAAACTCTAGAATGCTATTTTTAAGCCAAGAAAAATATTTAAGATCAGTTCTTAAAAGGTTTGGAATGAAGAATTCTAATCCGGCACCAACTCCATTGTTTATGGGAAAGAGATTATGTAAAGAGCAAAGCCCCGGAGAGGGGTAGAAGCCATTAGATGTTCCTTATGCCCAAACAATTGGAAGTTTAATGTATGCAATGTTATGCATCATACCTGATATATCTTATGCTGTGAGTCTAGTCAGTCGATATCAAAATAATCCGGGATCAACACATTGGAAAACTGTTAAATGGATTATGAAGTATATTAGAGGTACATTGACTCATAGATTAGTTTATCAAGCTGATTCGCTTGAACTCCTCGGTTATTCCGATGCTGATCTCAGAGGTGATAAAGAAGATGGAAAGTCCATTTCGGTACACTTATTTATCTTTGGAGGAGGAACTGTTTCTTGGAGTAGCAAGAAACAAAGGTGTGTTGCTAGATATACGCAAGAAGCTGAATATATAGCTTGCAGTATGATAACTACACATGCTGTCTGGATAAGACGGTTTTGATTGATCTTGATCTTAATTTATTAAAAGGACTTATTGATATTTATTGTGATAATCAAACAACAATTAGCTTAATTAATAGTGGCGCGAATAGCTCCAAAGAAAAACATATTGAGATCCAGTATCACTATATTCGAGATATTATAGAAAAAGGAGAAGTTAAAGTGACTTATATCCCTACTACAGATATGATTGCCGATCCTTTGACAAAAGGAATAACAGCGGAATCTTTTATCAAACATGTAAGTTTGATGGGAGTTAGGAATAAATAAGCCCGAGTAAAATTTCATGAATAATAAAATAATAATTACTCTTTATGAATAGTAGGAGTAATTATAAGAAAAACATTTAATCTCACGGATAATGGGATGCATATCACTTGGTTGATTTGGTCAAGTGAGAGATGTTAGTCTGACTTGGTCTTGTGTGACCAAATCAACGCTTCTCAAGTGGAGAGAAACGTGGGATATGTGGTTTGTTGAGAGAAAATCTCTCAAAGGTAGTTTGAGGGGGTGGAGATGATAAGATTTCAACCTATAAATAGAGGAGTAATCTCCTTGAGAGAAAACAACGAAAAACAAAAGAATAATCAAGCCCCTTATCCATTACCGGAGCCCCCTCAAAGATATTCTCTTTCTCCTGTTCTCTGTAAGCCAATCACTGGTAAATTTGTTAAATATTTATTTTTCAAAGCTCTCATCCGTGCATAATCCATATTGAGTAGAGCTATAGAAGAATGGAAAGAAACATGGAAGAAACCTCTGATAGAAGGACAGTTGGCTAATGAAGTGGCACAATTATTAAGAGTCATGATTAACGTGTTATTAAAACCATTCTTAGGTCAATATAATTCATGCATTACTTTGTAGAACTTTGTTTGAGGTACTAAAAGTCAATCTGAATTTGGTGAAAGATGTATGCATAATATGGTGAAGGTTATCAGAGATTGTGTGGTGAATTGTGGAATAATAAATATCTATTATTGATCAAAATATCTGGTTCTGGAAGAATCAGGGGGAAAAGGTCAAGATGTGAAGTGACTATAATTAGTCCCTGTTGTAATTAACGGGTTGATGTTCTGGCTAAAATCTTCTCATACTCAAATGGTAACCACAAATGATTAGCCCTTTGTCAATTTCTTTCAACATTCAAATGGTAGAGTACGAAGGCACTCAACTAAAAACCAATCTTTTAACCCAAGAGTTGCCAAATACCGCTCTGTAATTTAGTTCTAAATTGAAATTATTAGAATAAATGTTCTATAAGTTATAACAAGTTAAGGCCTCAAATAAGTGTATTCACACAAGTTAGAGATAGAAAAGATTGATCGAGGTTGGGAAAGCCATGTAGAGGTTTCTGTTGAGTTGACTGCTTTTCATGATTATTTTTGATTAAATTTCTTACAATCTCTTTCTAGTCATAGATCATTTCTCAATTTTTCTTTCTCTTATGCTTCCATTATCTCTATGATATCATGGATGCACAACTTAAAGTCAATTTTTTTTATACGATAGCAAGAGTTGTATATATGGTGTCAAATTATTATGCTAAATGCTGGAGCGCATTTCCTTCTTTTGGTTATGCTAAAAATATATGAACCTTAAAGACCAAAAGATAGAAAAATCTGCCTATCAACTGAAGAAAAATCTGCTTATCAACTGAACTTTACTTTTTGTAGGTACCCTGAATATGATCGCTTGCTTCCAAGTACCTTACAACATAGTCCATATCGGGTTGAACATCTTGTAGTTTCTGAGGGGGGAATTGTTCTTGACTACATTTGTAAAGCTTTGCGTCTTCCTCCTCTGTGAGTATCAATATTTTTTTCTGTTGCATCTAGTGCTATGTGCATAGTTGCATACCACTTTATATTCAGTATTCAGAAACTGAAGCTACTGATTAATTTCCTTTGTATTTGGAAGCTAGTGAGAGATAACTGCATATAAGCAACTTAAAGGTCTTATCTTTAGTTAGCTGAAAGTTGAATCTGATGATATTAGAAATTTTTTTTTGTCATCCATAAGCTTGTGACCTTGCCCTTTGGGTAATTTCATATTTCATGTTACTGCCACTTCTCTTCTAACCATGTCTTTTCCCTTTCAATTAGATATATGTTTAGTTTCTTAATTCTCCAAAGATCTGCATCACTGTTATAAATAGCGGTAAATAGCCCCGCAATAGCGGCGCTAATAGCATTAGCGGTCCCTTCCCGCGACGCTATCGCCCGCTACGCTATCACGCAATAACGGTGACATATTACGGAATATGTCTGTTCGCAAAAACGGTCAATAGTGTGTCAGCGATTGCATTCGAACTTTGCTTTTTGACTGCTATTTAAAAGCAGTTTGAGGCTTATTTTTTAAAAATTAAACTCAACCTGTGACCATTGCATTCCACCGTCTCCTGTGATTTTTAGCATATTCCTGCCACCTCTCATAGCCTCTGGCACCTACCTTGATACTTTCTCTCACCTCCTTCACCGTGAGCTCCTCTTAGGACAGTCCTATCACCGCTAAACTCTTCTTCTCAAAGACGACGATTTTTTGACTCATTCAGTCATCTTCGGTATTACTTGATGGTTACATGTTTATTTCATATTTAGGATCTCTTTAAATCATCTAATATGTACTTTTAGATTTCTTAGATTTTTTTAATTTTTTAGTATTTATACATATTTAAATTAGACCGCTATTTGACTTTGCGTTTTTACTGCTATTTTGTCGTAATAGCCCAAAATAGCCTTAGCGATGCCTCACCGCTACGTGACGCTATCCGCTATTGATAACCTTGATCTGCATATGCATGGAAATATACCCAAGAGTTTTGCTTCCTAATCATTACCAGAGGGGGTTCACATGCAAATGCATCTGTTCAAGGGGCAAGAGGATGTCGGTTTCGTGTAATTTGTTAAGAAACAATTTTCTTAGTTTTTAAAATTCCTCCTATGTGATTTATTTTTTGAGAAAATAGCTATGATGCACGGATACGAATATGAGACCCAGATACGACACGGACATGGATACGGGATACAACAAAATCCAAAAAATAGGATACATGGATACGACAAGGATTTTTTAAATTATTATTATATATAGATGAAACGTAATACGAAAATCTCGATTTAGTATAAATGAGTAACTTTCTCCATCAGATTTATGATAATAATATGATGTTGGGCTGCTGCTCGAACTCAAAAATCAGAGGAGATGATGATGACATTGGTGGTGGTTGTGCTGGACGGGGAGGAGGAATGGAGGGTGGACTTTAGGAGTCGGAGGAAGGAGGAGTAGGTCGGCGGGATCGGGTCGGAATAGCGGAGGTGATCGAATCGAACATGAATGAGCTGAGAGATTGAGAGAGAGGATTAGGGTTAGGTGTTTTTCTTTTTTTCTTTCGTTTGAGTCAGCTGAGGATCGAATCGAATGGGAGATTTGAGAAATAGGGATGAGTTTTTAATCGAACGGTTTGGGTTGGATTTTAACAACCAAACCCGCAACCCGAATGAATCGACCTTTGATGAATCCGAGCCGCGTCCGAGCTCCTTTGACCGTGTCGAAGCCTAATTTGACCGTTGACCCGTGTCGGACACGGATTGACCGTGTCCGACACGTGTCGTGCACGTATCGTGACGAATCTGTGTTTGATTCGAGTCGGACACAGATTCGTGGCCTCCGAGGACGAATCCGTGCTTCAGAGGAAAATAGTCTAAAAAGCACCTAGGTTTTACTCATCTTTCGTAAGAAGCCTCAACTTTCTTTTCTTTTTAACAATTAAGTCCTTACGTTTTGCCCTCTCTTCTTGGAGGTTCCCAGCTTTCTTTTCTTGACAAGGGAGTCCTTAAGTTTTAATCCTCTTTTTTGAGAAGGCCCTAGCTTTTCTTTTTAACTTTAGGATTTTCATTGTTAAAACAAGCTAGGTTTTACTCATCTTTCCTAAGAAGCCTCAACTTTCGTTTCTTTTTAACAACAAAGCCCTTAAGTTTTGCCTCTTTCTTCTTAGAGGTTTCCAACTTTCTTTTCTTGACAATGAAACCCTTAAGGCTTAGCCCTCTTTTCTAAGAAGCCCCCAGCTATTCTTTTTAACTTAGGGGCATAGTTACATGGTTCGCGGTACGTAGCGAGTCGTCATATGAATTCAGGTACGCAATTCAAGACTTTGAAATTTTAGATTCAATGGGGGGTAGCTTGCTTCGATACGCAAGTTCGATATAGGGTATGATATAATTTTTTTGGGTATGTTTATCATTTTTCAAAGTGTATAGTAGAAAGTTAGAAACTAGAAAACTAATTATGTGTTTCAATATTTTTCCCATATAAAATACTTCAATACTTCATTTTTAAAGTTTCTGAATACATAAACTAAAAACACTATAAAACTAATTATGTGTTTCAATTCTTTTTTTTTATTTTTTCTATTCTTTAGAGTTCATTTTTAATAAAAAAAAAATCATTTTCACATAGTTTTTACTGAGATGATTATTTCATTTCATGTGTTATTAACATAGTTATTTTGTAAGTTGTAATAAAGTCATTCGCTCATATTGGTAATTTATTATCTTGTCTCTATATATATATTAGTTAAAGAAATAGTGGTATAGAATTAGTTATTAATTTTGGATAACTTTCATTTACTAAAAGAATATTTTCAATGATATTATCGAAACATATAAAAAATCATTGTCGATGTGCACGAAAATAGACTTGTAAATCAACTTTGGTACTTAGTAAGCGGTACGCTAATTTTGGGGAACTAATTCGTGTATCGGAGGGGGTCAGTTCGAAAATGTATAGGAAATCGGTTCGCATGAATTGTTCGACAGTTCGAGGGAGGTCCATGGAATCACGCAACTATGCTTTGGGGTATTTATTGTCAAAAGAAGAAAGTTGAGGACGTCTTAGAAGGAAGGAGTAATTAGAGGCTTCATTGTCAAAGAGGGGCAAAACTAAAGGGTTTCCTTGTAAAAAAAAGGGAAAAAGAAAAAAAGTTGAGAGCTTCTTAGAAAAGATGAGTAAAACCTAGGGGCTATTTAGACTATCTTAGAAAAGAAAGATAACTGCTGGCTTCTAAGAAAAGAGAGGCAAAACTTAAGGGATCACTAGACTATCTTCTGATTTTTTCTTTTTTTCAGAAGAAGATTCCAATATTAACTCGTTTGCTGATTAATATAGAAACCGACCATCTCTTTTTTGGACAAAAACTCTTTCCCGACAGGGAAGGATTAATTGGATATATTGTTGAGATCCCTATATGCTGTGAAAATATCTGTCCTCCCAGCCTAAACTAGTCTGCCATCTAGCATGCACATCTTGCATGCTTATTGTAGTTGCATAGTAGATTATAATAAATGTATTTTTATATATGAAGGTATGTTGCAGATCTGGTCCGCTTTGGAGCTGTGCATTATGCATTGGTGTGCCCGAAGCCACCACCGAGTGCGAGTCCTGAAGAAGTTCAAATTTACAGAGAATTTACACAGCCAGCAGTTCTTCGGAAGAGACCATCCATCAAAGGTAAAACTTTGAGGGAAGCGCAGAAGACATTTAGGATAACAGATGTTAACGAGTTTGTTGAAACTGGCACTTATCTTCGTGTGCATGTGCACCCGAAACGTTTTCCAAGGTAACATTTTTTTTCTCTTCTTCTTACCTGTATCTTAATCTTATGTCATATTGTTATGTTATTTATTATTCGTCCCTAACTTTCATCTTTGACTAAACGCCTAGCGGTTTCTATTTTGTCAGTATTCGTAGCAACGTTGGTGGAAAATAGCATGTAATTCATACTGCTTATGCAAATAATATCCTGAGCTTGCTTACCGATGTGGACAAACTTTTCAGGTGTTACGAAGTTGACTGGAAGTCCAGAATCATTGCAGTCACTGATTTATATGTGGTCCTTGATAAACCAGCTGCGATTTCAGTATGTAGTCTCTTGTTTGATAACATTCTGATCTCCTAATTTATCGTATTGGTCTTCAGCTACTTAGTGGTTTTCTTAGTTGTTCTGGTGTTTACATGGTGTTGTTCACTTGTTTCTTTGGAAGAATTATTATATTATGAATCAAAAAATCTCTTTGGGGTTTGATCATTTGAGGCTTTGTGCTACTAAAATACTTTTTTCTGATTTTTCTAATAAACATTCCTAAGGTTTTTAATGCCCCTAAATGCTAAGGCATTTAGAATGTCCAACCCATACTATGAACAGATAAACGAAGATCTGCAACAGCAACATCTTTTTGTTAATAGTTGATTGCATTCTCCACATTTGATTGGGAAAAGTAAGGAATTAGAGATTTTAGAATCAAATTTTTTTTACGTAGATTCAGAAGCTCTTAAAAAGCATGACTTCTAATTTTTTTAATTTGAGAAAGACCCATAGTCTTGCATTGTTAGGGATGAGGCGGCAAAAGAGGGACATCACCAGATGAAACAGGGAGAACTGCTACCTAGAGGGAAGATTTAATAAGAGATAAATCACCGTGAGCCTCCATGAAGCCTCATGCTTTGTAAATTTGATTTGTTCCATAATAAATCTATAGTAGCATGCTCTAACATATTTTGCATGTGAAAATGTATTTGTCCACAGTAAATGGATTGATCTAAATGTAAAACTTGGGGAGCGGAGTATTGTATTATTTGAGATTAGCTGACTTAATAGGATTTGTAGATGTTTGTCCTTTTAGAATTATATTGAATCTCAAACCCCTTATTTGAGGCAGTTTTTTCTTTTCATACCATCTTGTTGTATGGAGTTTCCTACCTCGTCCACCTTAACTATGTTTTATGCACTGGTGGATTCCTGTACTATATTAGCATGATTTACATACCGAATTTACATTTTGAAATATATGCGACAAAATTCTGTTATGATGAATTGCTGATTTCTTTATAATACATTGATACTCTTAGCTAGCTAATTATCACTTACCTGTCCAGTGGACAGGGGCACAAGGTAGTTACTATAAACAAGGCTATATTTCTGTGACATCAACATGAAAGTTCACGAAGTTAATGCATACAACATTATTTTTTAAACACACATGGCATAGTACTATTATCGAGTAGTATAGAAGGGATATACTTCTGACCATTAGGTTGTCATTTTAAGTCTGCAGCTTTACATCTTCAACCTTCATCCCACTATGAATTCATATTAAGTATGTTTATTGTTATTCTTTGATGATACTCTAGGTAGGAGGAACAACGGATAACATTGAGGAATGCTGTGCAACATTTGCTTCTCGTGCCCTGGGACCAGAAACTCCTTTGTGGACAACCCATCAGATAGATAACTGTACTGAAGGATGGTTTGTTTTCTAAACTCTATTGATTCTCACTAATCAGAATACAAACTGCTAATGTATTAATATTGCAGTGTGGTATTTGCCAGAAACAAGGATTTCTGCCCTGCTTTTCATGGAATGATTAGGGTATGTCCATTTATTATTATGTAGTATATTTTTATGGGTAAATTTCACAAAGCTTTGTGAACTTTGTTGGGTTTTGCACAAAACGGCTCTGAACTTTATAATTTATAGAAAACCCTCCGAACTTGTCTCACTTAAATATCATGACTAACTGCACTCACTGTAAGTTGTCACGTGTTCAGAGGACATTCTGGGGGACATGTCCTTTTGTTTTGTTTCAGGGGTGGGGGATGTGGGGTCCATGTAATTTTGAAATTTCAAGGGAGTTTTCCTATGGTGTACTAAGTTGTACAGTTTTGTGCAAAATATCCCAAAGTTCAGGGGGGGGGGGGGGTTGTGAAATTTACCTTTATATTCTTTTATTAAGTTTCCTACTAAATAATGTGCTACACAATTAGAAGAATCTGACTTCTTATTTAAACAATATCTAAAGAGTTAATCATGCTGTCAATCCTGATCGGAACTATAAGCATGGATTTCAGGACAAAGAGGTGAAAAAGCTCTATATTGCTCTTGCTGCTGCTCCTGTGCCAGTTGGAATAATTTCTCACTACATGCGCCCAGTTAATCGTGCTCCGAGAATAGTTTCTGAAGGTACTTTTGGAATGTTTACCTAATAATTTACAAATCCTTAGCTGTGCTATGCAATATTTATTTTCTGCAGAGATTTCTGCCACCATTTTTATGATAAAATACGTGTGCGTACCTATATGGTCTCCGGATTAGGTAATTTGATCACACTAGTTGATGAAGGACAATTTCTTTTGGAAAATCACGAAGAAGAGATGAAAGAACATGAATGGGAAAAATGGTAAAAAATTAGAGGTTTGATTTTAATAATGTTAGGCAGTTAGAGTATAAAATTATAGCCCGCAGCCCTCACCACAATTTCAGATTTCTGGTGTAGTGGCAGAGACCTATGAAGCACGGACACGCCGGAATTGGCCACGAGTCCGTGTCCGACGCGTGTCGGATGCGGACACGCGTTCGACACGCGTTCGACATGCGTCGGACTCACAGTCAACTCCACCGACGCGGGTCAACGCTGGGATACGCCACCGATTCGTTCAAGACTCATTCCCGACTCGTTCGCGAACAAAAGAGAAAACCCGAAACCCAAACCCAAACCCAAACCCTAATTTTACTACTTACCATTCCGACGTCGCCAGTCTCTCGAGATCGCTCGTCCTCGTCTCTCTCCCTTGAGATCGCTCTTCCTCGTCTTCGTCTCGCTCTCCCTCGAGATCGGCCGTGTCCTCATCCTCGTCTCTCTCGAGCTCGAGATCAGCTCTTCCTCGTCTCCGTCGCCAACCACAAACCCAAACCCAAACCCAAACCCAAAGGTCAGTCTCTCTCTCTCTCTCTCTTTCTCTCTCTGAATCCGACTCTCTCTATCCTGATCTCTTTCTCTCTCTTTTTGATTCTCTTTCTCTCTCTCTTCCGATCTCTTTTTCTCTCTGATTCTCTCTCTCTTCCGATCTCTTTTTCTCTCTGATTCTCTCTCTCTCTCTCTTAATCTGAATCTGTCTCTCTCCGTCTCTCTTTATTTATATACACTAAAATTTTTTAATAAGAAAATACTGTTAATTGCTATTTAATTAGGATTTTTTTTAATCTGTCTCTCTCGGTCTCTCTCTCTCTCTATTTATATACACTTAATTTTTTTAATAAGAATATACTGTTAATTGTTATTTAATTAGGATTTTTTGTCAGTTGCTATTTAATTAGGATTTTTTAATATGAATATACTCTGTCTCTGTATCTAGTTAGTTACTATTTAATTAGGATTTTTTGTACAGTAACAAAGATTTATAACATGATATCAACCTTCTCTAGTAACAAAGATTTATACTCAGTCTCTGTATCTTGTCAGTTGCTATTTAAAATGCACGTCACTGCTTTGATCCAACATTCTCTAGTATTCTATTCGAGAGTCGAGACTAATAATTGATTATTTAAGTCCAAAAATAATCAATTAGAAAATAGTAATACAATATGAATATACATGTTTAATGAATGAATTATAAATATTTCTTTTGGTAGCTGTGTTGGGAAATTTGATTGATCATTCATCCTTGCTCGTTGCTACTTAACTCTCGAGTATACATTGTAAAAAAGAAAACGAAGTCAGTGAGCAACAACAACTTAGTAATTAGTATTTCTTTTGGTAGCTGTGTTTGAATTTTATAAATTTATCTATATATAATAATAATATTAAAAAAATCTAACCGTGTTGCCGTGTCCTATTTTTTGGGGTTTTGTCGTGTCCGTGTTCGTGTCGTGTCCGTGTTGCCGTGTCCGTGTCCGTGCTTCATAGGCAGAGACTTTTGACAAGTAAAAATTTTCATGTAGACTTATGTTTAAAAGATTACTTGTAACTTATGAATTTTAATTGATCTAGGAATCCTTTCTGAATGTAAAGCATTAGGAGAGTTCTTGTTTTAGTACGATTAAATGTCCTTCTAATTAGGGATTACTTTCTCGGGGATTAAGTGTTCAACTAGTTGTTCTTCAATAAGTACATGATGAACATGTTAAAAAAATTATGATTTGTTTTCGACTAGTTTTTCTTCAATTATGACATGATGAAAGTATTATAAAATTGTGATTCTATAGTTTTTCTGATGTAATATTGGGTGTGAAAAAGGTGGATCCTTAATTGCCATGGGACCATTCATTTAGGCATGAGGCCACTGATCCAGGCATGAGACCAAAATCTTAAATTTCTTCTCTATTCTTTATGTTCCTTGGTCGCTTATTTTTAAGTCTCTTATTTGTTTATTTGCAATATTGGTCTTTAATATGTTAGATGCATGGTATGTTCTTCATTTGGGTGATACATCACGCATGTGAAAGGGCATGGATTCCTATATCACAGCTTAATTTTATTATCTTGATCATCTGATTCCTACTAATCCTTATTGATTTAGCATTTCTAGATCCTATTGATAGATGGCATCTCTGTCAACTAGAGGTGCTAGAATGCAAGGAGGTCCCGTGGCCAAATGCTAATACTGACAAGAACTACAATATTGATGACTGTGGATGGCCTTTGAAAACCTCTGCATATGAATGTCGAATCAATCTCATAACAGGAAAAACTCATCAGGTGCATAATCTTGATATTTTCTTTTTTTTTTCTTTTCTTTTTTTTTCCGATTGTTACATGTAGGTGGCACTGGCTAAGTTTGGATGTTAGTATTGTTAATTTCAAGAATCCATTTCCACTTCTTTTAATTGTTAGCATATTGTTTTGGAATGCTGCCTCGGAGGTATAGGTTCCCGAAATTTTACAGACGATTGGATATATTATGAATTTAAGGGGCTGTTTGGTTGGATGGAAATAGAGCTGCAAATGTAATAGAGCAACCAAATTTATAAATATATTGTTTGACTTAAAACTTTGTAATTAGAAAAAGTAAATGAACTTGCATTTGTAGAAAAAGGTGCAGCAAATACTAAGGCCAATTTGGTGAAAAACTACAGGCTTAAAAAAGGGAATCAAAAATAATAATTCCACCTCATCAAAAAAATCAGTTTAATCCAAATAGGAAAACCATCAACACCCAAGTTTTCTTATATGTCAAAATCTTTTAGCTTTTACCTAATTGTTTTTCAACCAAACACTAAACTTGTATTTGGAAATACATTTCCTACAATATAATTATAAATAATAAGAAATTGAATTTGAAGTTGATTTCCAGCGACAAATGCTGCATGCAACATTTGTTTTTGCAACATTTGCTATAATTTATTTTTTTCAGCAATCCAAATAGCCCCTAAAAATCTAGATTAAATTATTGTAAGACACTTAGTCCTTCTTATGGTGGGTGGGTTGGTGCGCGCCTAGGGGTGCAGTTGCACCCCTAGGCATTTTCAAATTTGCATGTAAAACTCATATATAAAATAAAAAAAAACTTTGCTCCCCAAAACCTAAGCTATCTAAACACACTAAAGAAGTTAGTAACAGTTTGAATTAACCCATTGTAAGGTAAAAAGCTAATTTAAATTTCGAACAATAAATTGTACTGAGTGAATTCCCATTACATACTATACTTTACAATATTATATTATTATTTCCAATAAATAAACACTTGCCCACCCCCAAGAAAATTTTTCTAGATTCGCCACTGTGCGCTCGTGTTTTCCTCTCTTTGTTGAACTCCTTATTCACCGGATTGCTTCAGCATCTAATGTAGTTTTAGGGGATCTTGGGGGTTTCTGATTCCGTAGAGCCCTTATCCACAAATTGCTTAAGCAATATCATATTATTATTTCCAATAAATAAACACTTGCCCGCCCCCAAGAAATTTTTTCTAGATTCGCCACTGTGTGCTCGTGTTTTCCTCTCTTTGTTGAACTCCTTATTCACTGGATTGCTTCAGCATCTAATGTAAGTTTAGGGGATCTTGGGGGTTTCTGATTCCGTAGAGCCCTTATCCACAAATTGCTTAAGCATCTTCTCACTCATCGTCAGATGCATCTTATGTACTTGGTGGTTACCCATTTATACCCCCTGAACATTTTTATTAGCACTTGCAACCCCGAATCTCAGATGACTTTACTTTTCTTCCCTTGATTTGGAAGGTAATTTAACTTTTCCTCCAGTTAAACTGAAGGCATAATGTAGTTTCTAGTCTGTCACATCTCAACCTACCTTGAAGAGTATTGCTGTCTTGAGTTCAGGGGGTGCAAGTGCTGAAAAATTAGTTTTAGAAGTACTGTCATAGTCCACGGGTTGCATGTGCAATTAACCCATTTGTTTAAGCATCTTCTGACGTATCAACTTGCATATGACTTCAACAATTCAACTTTCAACCTAAAAACTATTATCAGTAACAGACTACAGACTGCTTTTTTTCATGGAAATAATCAAAATAGGAAGGGAAAAAAAAAGAAACTGTTGATTATATAGGGAAAACATTTTCCCTTACTAACACTGGTTTTTAACGCAGATACGAGCACAATTTGCTGCCATTGGTGCACCAATTGTCGGTGATTCAATATACACACCAGCAGCCTTGGCACAAATTGAGAATCCTCATATCAATCCAGTTGGCGCTAGCAAAAGAGAGTATACAAGTGAAGAGGATAAAGAAAAAGCTATTGAAGAATGGGTTTCTTGTCATGGAAAAGAACCAAACACCGCTATTGGTCTCCAAGCTTCTCAAATATCATGGGATGGTGGCAAGGTTTGTTATGAGGCGGGAACTCCATGGTGGAGGCAAAGAACAGATGGAACTAGTTCAGCAGAAAGCTAATGATTTTTTCAGTTGAGATGCTGTTGTTTGTTAATTGTTATAGATTTTGTTTATGACCTTGAATGTTAGGTGCTTATTATCTGATTTCTTTTTGTTTTCTTTGGTGGTCAAGTTTTGTTAGAGGAAGTTAATTCTTTTGTTATGTTTTTTTTACATCTCAAGAGATGTTATCTATAAAAAGGAATTCTTTGTTTGTCAAAATTTCTATAAACTCGTTAAGTAGTCATAGCTGGTGATTTGAGGATGGAAATTTTTAGCAACTCCAAGTTTTATAACCTCTTTCAACTAATGTCCTCTTAAGGCTAAAATCCTACAAGACAGGGCAATCTTTTTTATTAATCCCATAAATCTACTTTTCATTGTTGTAGAACATACTTTGAAGATTTGCACAATTATAGTAAAAAAGAGTAAAATTTTAATCTTCCTGCTCATATTCATATGCATATTCATTTGCCATTGTACTACATAATAATTATTTTTTAATAAATTACTAAATCAAATGTGAATTATTTAATAATTTTTTTACTAAGTTGTAAATTTAAATATGTTAAAATTAAATATACTAGAACTTCATTTCAAACATTTCTCAAATTATATTTCAATTATTTAATATTAAATATTAAAAGTTAAAATATTTAATACTTTAAACATTAATATTTTACAATTTAGTATAATATTTACTTTTTTTGGGTGGTAAGTAAGTAATTCTTCTTATTACCAAGTATCA
>BQKN01000119.1:194900-264455 GCA_022839385.1 Asparagus kiusianus | reverse complement strand
ATATATATATATATATATATATATAATAAAAACATACAATATAACACTGTGTGTGATACATAAAATAAACATTTCTCCTCAACCTAATACGCTAAGCATCAAGAAATAAATGCAAAGGCACAGGTCCCCGATCATAGATAGTGAGAATATAATAAATAACCAGAACAGAATATCCATATCACAAGTGAATATCATCCAAGACATAATATTTAGGTCAACATGTCCTTATACAAAATTGAACAACTAAAAACTAAAGAAATATAAAATACATCATTCAACGGAAAAGAAAGGAAATACTACAAAAGTAAACTAAGACCATCAACTAAGAAGAGATAAGTGAACTTCGGCCTATTCTTCAACTCTATCTACAAAGCACTCATGCTGAGAATATCCTGGCTCTGGCACATCTCTAAGCTGGACATATCCTTCCTCTAAGTCTGACGTACACCAGAGAAAACAGGTGTATGTTAGCGTGCATGGCATACTGTAAGATCCCACAAGGGAAAAATAGGAACGGTCAAATGACCAAGGTAATAGTAGATGCAATAACAGTAATGATAATAGAAGCGTGACCAATGCGATAACAAAAATAGGAACATGTGATGGTAGTAGTAACGATAGGAGCATGCAACAGGAATACTAAAAACTAGATGAAATCCACTAATAGTATATAATAACCAAAAGAATCCAAAAATCAATCGGATAATAAGGTCATGCAGCTAACAATCAGAATAATCATCCAAGTAACAAGGCCATACAAATAGATAGAATTAATACTTAAAAATCTATAACACGAGACGTAGTACGTCGAAGGAAATAATCCAAACAAGGAAACCCTCATGTATATAACATATGTCTCAAATTATAGATAATTAAATATTAATCCCGATCTATGTATGAAAAGAAATATAACTGGTCTGTATCTCACAAGAATCCACAATCTTCTAAGTAACAAGGTCATGTAACTAGCCATTCTATAGCAGGTCACTGGTCCACATCTCACACAGAGTCAACGCTCATATCATCAGATAACTGACTGTTCACATATCTCCTACGTGCATCCAATACCGCTACACGAATTGGTCAGAGGACTACACACAATCCGATTCCGGCCTGGTCCAAACTCAAGCAGGACTCGGGTGACTATACAAATTCACTGACCAAGGTGACTATACGAATTCACTTTAGCCTAACAAACCAACCCCAGTGACTACACGAATTAACTGGTGCGAGCCTGGAAGATACATCCATAGCCATATCCGATTACATGAACCAAGATTTCCCCATCCCAACTCTTCTCGCTTTTCTAAGTCAATAATCATAACCTGAACTAGATATCTGGTCCACCTCCTAAATTCAGTCAACGCACACACATGTCACTAAGTCTTGTTCATGACGCACAAGGCCACTAAGTCATGAACTACTAAGGGTTCTCAAACACAATAAGAAATAATAAATAAAACAACCAATCATATACAACGGTGTCATAGCATACCACATAATTAAAATAAGAATCATGAAATCGACGATTGTTTTACACATAAAATATCGCGATCAACAACCATCCATTACACGTTCATAAACTAAATTAATTCAAAGTAAATAATTCTTTTTGCAAAATAAATTCTTTTAAATATTTATTATTATAATAAAATGATTCTTTTTCCAAAATAACTTCTTATAATTTATCATAATTTTCCTCAAATGATTTTGTTGCCATAAATAATTCTTTTAAAATATTATAATTAATCTAAAAATACTACTTATCATATTTATTATAAAACCAACCCTTTTTAACAAAATAAATTCCTTTAAATAAATTTTTTAATACCATTCAACAACAAATCCACGCATAATATCACAATATTCATACTACAAGGTAATTAAATCACAGTCTAATCTATGCATATAATTCATAACCGATCTTAATATTGAAATGATGAGTCAAAGAGCAAGAGGGATCTTACCTTGGGTTTTCGTCGAACGAATCGACGCTGATGCGCAAGGTTACGGTTGAGGCGACGGTGAATGTCAGGCTGTGTGTGGCGTCGGCAAAGTTGAGGGAGGAACTCAGCAACGGGCATCTGTGTACGTATCTGGGACGAGGGGGTCGGCAGTAAAGTGGGGAGGAGGTTGAAGGCGAGTGGGGCTGGTCGGGGAAGAAGCTTGTGATGGTCGGTGCTGAGCTCAGATCTTGGGTTCGGGTGGTTGAGATCTGAGCGGGGGCAGCGACTGGAGGGGGCTCGGGACGATAGGTCTGAAGGTACAACGGTGAGGAGCATTACGGCGTGGTAGCGTGACGGTCGGATGATATGGCTGCACGATTTGTTGGGGACGTGCAACGTTGGAGTGAGGAGGAGGTGGTGGCAGAGGAGTAGGGGCTCGACGGATCTGTGCAGGGGCTGGCGGAGTTGGGGCACGGTGGAGGGATGCGGGTGGTGATGTTGTGTGGCGGTGACAGTGAAGGGAGGCGACAGAGACTGGTGGAGGCACGGGGGTGCGGTTGAGGGTTCGAGCTCGATTGCGGCTCGAGCTGATGGAGGGGGCTAGAGCTCGACGACGGGGATAGAGCTAGAAGTGGGTCGCGGCCTGGTGGCGAGGCTGAGGGAGAGGGGTAGGAGGAGGGCTATTTGGTGGGCGATGTGAGAAGCAGACGAGGGGGAGAAGAGAGAGAAGAAGATGGGGGCTGAAGGCGTGAAAAAAAGAGGAGAGGAGAGAGAAAGAATATCACACACGCGCGCGCGCGCTCACACACACACACACACACACACACACACACACACACACACACACACATATATATATATAAGAGGGATTAGGGTTTAGATATAAACGAATATAATTAATAAAAATAGAATTACTTACATTTAAAATTAAATAATTATGGAAAAATTATCTTCACAATAAAACTTACTAATAATACTAATACAACAGATAATATGCAATAATAGTAATAATACAACAAATTATATAAAATAATATATAATAATAATACAATGAATTATACGAAATAATACTTAATAGTAAAAATAATACAACGATTATTAAAAATGATACGTAATAGTATCGATAACACAATGGAATAGTTCTAAAAAGAATAAGTTAATTTATAAATATCAAAATTATTTAAATAAATATAAAATTTGGACTTTTAAATTGTAGAAAACTCTAGAAAATTAAGAAAAATATAGATACTCTTTTAAAAATAATAATTGAATATTTTAAAATACCAGAAAATTATTTTAAGTAGTATCAAAAATTCACGGACATTACATCAATACTAGCTATCCGATCGAAACTTTGAGTTCTCTTCTCGGATCTCCACTAATTTTATAGGCACATTATCGCATGTACGGTAGACAAAACTAGCGATGTTCTATGGTCGTCGATCAAACGTCCAGATGTGCTGAAGGCAGATTCCGAAGCTACTATACAAACCTGCACTGTTAGTAAGTCATGAGCTGTGATAGAAAGTATAGGATATGAGACTGTTCCATATACTTTTCATCATTGCAAATATCGAAATTATTATTTTGAGAATTAACTAAAGGCGCAACTAAATATCATTCAATTTTAGAAATTTGCCTTGATGATGATCTAGATCCAAATCCAGATCCACAGCTACTACCGGTTACCCTCGTTGTCATTGATTGCTTATTAAAAATCTTACCTTTGCCCCATCTTGAACTTGTAAAAGTTATAGGTTGAGGTGTACTTATATCATATCTACTTGCATACTCATCCTATAATCTTTAAAAATAATATTTAATAGTGTTATGATAAGTAAGAGTAGTAACAGTCTGACCATCATCAGTGTCTATTATTATATTCTCAAGCAAAGAATTTAACAAAATTTAAAGGCTAATACCCTTCAAACATGGATCAATAAGAACACCCAAACCAAAAATAATAGGAATAGGTCTAAAATACTTATTGAATATGCTTTCCATTTCAAAAATCATGTTTTCAAAATAATTATCCATGCGATAATTAATAAAAAAGTTTTAATACTTAAAAATTGTAGAAAAGAAGCTTGATTAATAGTTGAATAATAACTACTAGATAATAATATAGTAGCTTCATAAAAAACTTGTAGCATCTCTTTTACACTACATATAGCTGCCCATTCATCATCAGCTTTTCCATATATACTAGCATAGCTAAAATTAGAAGCATAGAATACAATAAAATCATTTATAATTTCTTTATACTCTATTACTATATTTAACATTGCATAGGTGGAATTCCACATGTAGTCAACATCTTTTGGAATTAACTTGGGTTTCAAATTTTTTCTTTTACAATTTTTTCTATCTTTTAAATTTTTGTTCAAAAGCATTATTAGCATAAGCTATAACCCTAACTTTTTTTATCATAAGTTTAATTTCATTAAATAAACTTTGAATAATTAAATTTAAAATATGACACATGTATCTAATATGGAAAAGATCACTATGACATTGCGATAGTAAAGATGATTTAATATGATCTACAACTGCATTATTATTACCTATATTATCTAAGAAAAGAGGTTTTTTCAAATCTCTAATTTAGACAGTTCTTCCATTATTAAATTTATAACATTAACATCTGCGTGTGAATCTTCAAATACAATAAAAGAAATAATTCTTTTGAATATTTACTAAGTATTATCGATCCAGTGTGCTGTGATACATAAATAACTAGTTTGTGCTCTAGATGTCCAAATATCAAAAGTTAGAGAAAACTTATAGTTTAAGCCTTGAAAATAAGAAATTATTTTTGTTTGTTCCTTGTGATAAAATTTCAAAACATCACGTTGACAAGATTGACGATAAAACTTTTGAAATGAAGGATAAAAACTATCTCTAATCATATCTTTAAATTCATCATCTTCTACTAATTTAAAAGGAAGGGTTTTAAGAATAATAAACCTGATGATGCATTCCCTAGCTTTAATTGTGTTGTAGTTCTAGAAACCGAGGCTAACGGAGGTGGATGATTGAGAGAGTAGAGATTGTGGGATGTCTCCTTGAGACATTCCTCCTTGTGTTCTGTTACATTTTTCCAAATAGTGTTTGAGGTGATTGGTGTCGCTCTTATGATGAACTTGAAAAATATGACCACACAATGCACATTTGACTTTCTGGGTGAGAAGTTTATCGCGTTGATTCCTAGTGACTTTTATTTTCTCAAAAAAATTCCACATATCGGATCTGGGCCTTTTGGGAGCTCTAAGTATGAGATTATCACCACCAGAATTGGGATCAACCTCGGTAGTAGAAGTAGCTGTAGGCTCTATAGGTGTAGTAGGACTCTTGTCGGTATCAGGAGTTAGAAATTATACTTCATAATCGAAGGAGGAAGCCATTTGATTGGAGAATTAAAGAGTATAAGAGAGAATAAGAGAATATTAGATAGTATAAGAGAGTATTAAAGAAAAGTAGATGAGCCTTGTATCAGAAAAATAAATAAAAACTCCCTCTATTTATAAAGGCAGCCTCCTAGCCAAATGACTAAAATATCTTCACATTTTGATAATTTTTTTACCGTTTTAGGGGTATTTTGGTTAAATAATCCAAAATAACCATTATGTCTGTCTGAACTAGGACATCTGGGCCAGGTTCGCGCCGCTCGGTCCAATGGTTATTTTTTGACGGTTGATCAGGTCGGGTCCGGGTCGGCTCGGACCACCCAGTCTAACAATCAGATTTCAACCGTTGGACTGGGCCCAGGTACCCCTGACCTGGCTATTTTCCCAGCCAGGCTGGGTCGTGTAGGGTGCGGATGCGGCCGAGGTGACTTGAACCCAGGCTTGGAGCCCGGTCGGGCCTAGAAACCCGAGCTTTCGGGCCCCTACATGCCAAGCAATGTTCCACCACCCCAAATCACCTGGCACCTTAAGCACATGCCTCACAAGCTCCTCGATAATATTGAGAGAAAGTATAAAATGGTCCCGAGTGCATAGTATTAAATGTGTTTCAATATCAATCATTACATCATTGTACATCAGGATTCATGTATAGATGTAATGGTTGACATTCCTTTCATGAAAATTTTAACTATACTACACTATAAAGGAAAAACAAGGGAGTATGTGGAAATAAAGGAATGGTAGAAAATTTCAACTATTTCTTTAGATTTAGGTTGCATAAATACAAAATAGATCGGTAAAATTTAAAAGAGATTTAGGTCTTTAAATGATGTGGGTCTCATTCTCCACTATTCATTCTCTATAGGTATCTCTCCCTTCTTTTTCATGTTGGTTTCACTTTGCCCCTCTCTCTATAATAAAACATTACATAAATCTTCTAAAATAGTATTTAAAAAGAAGAAAACAATGAAAATAACAATAAAACCAATTGGAAATAATATGTACACTCATATTTAATAGTTACAAATAGTTTTTTATAGTAAATGAAAGCTTTTTCATTAACTAGTTGGAAATAATATTTACATTCATTAACCCGAGGTATACCTGGTATAGAAGCAGTACCCCGTGTCACACAAAACCTCCTGAAGTTTGAAATTTTTCTTAGAAGACCCCTCTATAAGTAATATGTAAATAAGTAAAATTTTCTCGTAAGAAACAAGGTAACAATTTAAGAAAGGGACTAACGAGATACATTTTCTGTTAATCGACAAATGACAAAATTTAAAATTATATACTTTAGTTATTTTGAAATTGTAGAGATAGAGAGTCCAATGAGATGTGGCTAAAGTTCAAGGATCTTTAGTGAGACACCCCAAAGTTCACTGGTTTATTGAAGGAAATTCGTGCTAAATCTACATGCAAAAGATGTAGCAGAAGATTGCATGTACAAAAATACTAAGCATGTAGAGAGCACACCAGGACTATCCTAATTAAATATAACATGATCCCTATAATAAAGAGAGTATCCAAGAGTTTCAAAAGCTTACATTCTTAGCGTGATTCGATGGTAGATCGAACAATCCTTAGCTCATTTTACTTGTTGTAGTAAACCTCCTTGTAGTGGATCTTTAAAGCTTCAAGTGAACGTGAAAAATTAGGGGCTTCTTGAGACACAAGGCAAGATATCCACTCCAGGGTCCTTAAAATTCTACTATTTTCTCTTACTCAAAGATTGCTAGAGTTTAGTAAGAGGTAGAGCTCTCTTTTATTCTCTTATGGAAAACTAATTTTTCATTAACCATTCAAGAATGAAGAGAGTTCATGGACTCATTTCATGAGTCATCAAATGCAATGATTCATCTCATAAGTCATGCAATGAGTCATGGAAAATCAAACCATGTGCTTAAAACCATGTTCCCAAACCATAGCACCTTAATGACTCATCTCAAGACTCATTAATTATGGTATAATACAATATTTCCTAAAAAAATCCTGTATTTAGTATTTTTCCAATCTTTAACTAAGAAGTCATCATATGACCAAAAAGTCAACCAGTTGACTAAAAGTTAACTGTTGACTAAAAAGTCAACCAGTTGACAAAAAGTTAACTTTATAGGAAAAAATTCTAGAATTCATTTCTTAAGCACAAAACATTCTGATTTTACCGATACATATAATTGTTTATGTGTATACGGTGAAAATCATATATGTGTATCAATCATACACATTTCTCTATAAATTGTATTTTATAGGATTCAAGTACGTGTTTGGTGTGACTCTAGGACCTAACTTAAAACTTGATAGTGGATCATAACCACAAGTACAACAGAGGTGCTAGCTACACATGAAGACTATCCAGACATAAGTTGTGATAAAGATCTACAAGATGCTTACTCAATTTTATCAGTACCACTCAGTGATAATACCGTACCGTCTGGTCTCTTCGTCAAACCATGTCAAATTATAAAGCCTAGGGTATGGTAAACTATCAAACTCTAATAGCTCGATTAGTGTTTGTTGATATTAAACTCATAACCTATAAGATCAAACTAACACTCGGTTTATCTTATTTAACTCGGCAAAGGATTTCCTGGCTATAGTTATATCAAACAATCTTATGACATCAACCTACTATACTGGGAGAGATGAATCCCATCTTGGCATCTTAATATCTACTTATGTCTCGGGATGCACCCATCAAGAACCATTATGCACAACTCAATGAGAACTATGGTTAGGTAAAAATCTAAGTATATTTATACTCACATATAAGATATTGCACTCATACCTTAGGTCAAGAGACTACTTTATACTATATCACTTGAGAACTTCCATTTGATAGTTAAGTATATTACCAACTAGAAGTTCTCGGCGAGTCGTTTAGTTAACTCATTCACTAATGAGTCATCTGTATATTGTATCTTGATGTCTCACATTAATGATCTAAGAGATGGGTCATCGTTCTTCAAAAGGACAAATAGATTATACACTAGTCTTGCCAAAGTGATGATGTCTTTTCTCAATACTTTATCGACTGCGAACATTTTAGAATATACGTTAGCGACTAATCGGATCTCTTTTTCATTACGATAAACATCAAAATTCTAATAGTCTAGTATTATTCTAAGGACTTTATCTATATTTAAAAATACCAGATAAATACTGTTCAAAATAGCATACTATCATTTTGAAAAAGGATGTTATATTCATATAGGTTCTGTTACAATATACAATTATTGCCTGCATGGCACCTATATCTAACAAACTCGCACTTGCACAAAGGCTAATTATTATAGTATCTAATACCCAATTGTTCAAAAAGTTTTTTAAATTGTGTACGAGCAATTGTGTTTGTGAATGGATCTGCTATATTATCTTTTGTGTCTACTCTTTCAATATTGATCTTTTGGCGATCAACTATCTCCCCGATCAAGTGATACTTCCTCAGAATGTGCTTGGACTTTTAGTGAGACCGGGGTTCCTTTGTCAGAGCTATTGTAACATAACTATCACACTATAAAGGTATTGGATTTTTAATGATGGGAGTAACATCCAACTCTGAAAGGTATTTTCTCATCCAGACAGCTTCTTTAGCTGCATCATTTGTCGCAATGTATTCGAATTCCATAGTTGTGTCTGCTACTATGTCCTCCTTGGAACATTTCCAGCCGATAGCCCCTCCATTGAGGGTAAAAACATATACTGATACAGATTTACTATCATGAATATCGCTCTGAAAGCTTGAGTCAGAAAAAGCCTCCATTTGAAGATCACTTTTATCGTATATAAAAAATAATTCCTTAGTCCTTTATAGGTACTTAAGTATATTCTTGACTACTTTCCAGTGCTTTTCTCCATGATTTGATTGGTATCTACTTACTAAACTGAGTGTATAAGTGATATCCGGTCTAGTACATAGCATAGCATACATGATCGATCCTACAGCCGAGGCATAAGGAATTAGACTCATGTGTTTTCTCTCTTCATCAGTCTGGGGGGACATCTTTTTAGAGAAGGAGATTCCAGGAGACGCAAGTATGAAACCTTTATTGGAATTTTCCATGCTAAACCGTTTTAGCACTTTGCTAATGTATCTAGATTGAGATAATCCTAACATCCTTCTAATATCTCTATAGATCTAAATACCTAGTATATAGAATGCGTCACCCAAATCTTTCATGAAAAATCTTTTTGATAGCTAAATTTTAACCGCTTGTAATGATGGTATGTCATTACCGATTAAGAGTATATCATCTACATACAAAATAAGAAACGATACAATACTCCCAATTATCCTTTTATATACAAATGGTTCATCTGGGTTTTTGATGAAACCAAACTCTTTGATAGCATCATCAAAATAGATGTTCCATCTTTGTGATGCTTTCTTTAATCCATAAATGGCTTTAAGCAACCTACACGCTTTTTCACTGCTCTCACTGACTACAAATCCCTACGGTTGAGTCATATATATAGGCACTCTTCTAAATCACCATTTAGAAATGCTATTTTGACATATATTTTCCAGATCTCATAGTCATAGTGATCAGCTATAACAAGTAGGATCCGAATAGACTTTAGCATAGCCACTAGAGAAAATATTTCATCATAGTCCAAACTAGGTCTTTAACGAAAACCTTTAGCTACCAGTCTAGCTTTAAAAATCACTACTTTCTCATCTACACCTAACTTTTTCTTAAACAACCATTTGTTGCCCATGAGTATCACCCCTTTAGGAGCATTGTCTAAGATCCAAACTTTGTTGAGCATGGAGTCTATTTTGGATTTTATTGCATCATGTCAGGCAACAAAGTCCTTACTTTGAGAGGCTTGTAGATAACTCAAAGGTTCTTCATCATCTATGACGTGATCTGACATGCAACCTTCAACGAGAAAACCATATTGTCTTTTAGGTACATGAGATCACCTTGGATATCTATAGAGTGGTTGAGGTTGTTCTGGTACAACTGAATTTTCTGATTCTACTAAGTTATCAGTATTAATTTGTATCTCTAAAATTTCTTCCAGTTCTATCATGCTCCCACTAATTTCTTTTTAAAGAATTTAATTCTCCAAGAAGGTGGCATACCGAGAAACAATTATGTTTTGTTTATCGAGTTGGTAGAATTAATATTTTTAGGAATTCCTTGGATATCCTACAAATTTACATAATACTGAGCGTGCATCTAACTTTTTAGGATCTTGCTTTTTCACATAAGCATGACATCCCCAAAATCTTAATATAATTAAGATGTGGTTTTATCCCATTCTATATCTTATATATGAAGGTATAGGCACGACTTTAGTTGGAACCTTATTTAGTAAGTGTGCTGCTATTTCTAGCGCATACCTCTAGAATGAAAAAGGTAACTTAGTGTTACTCATCATGGAACATACCATATCTAATAGGGTACGATTTCTTCTTTCTGACACGCCGTTAAGCTATGGTGTAAAGGGTGGAGTGACCTGAGAGAGAATCTCATTCTCTTTTAAAAACCCTAAGATTTTTGAGCTCAAGTATTCACCTCCTCGATCCGATCGAATAAATTTAACATTCTTGCTCGTTTGGTTCTCTACTTCATTTTTGTACTTGATAAATTTCTCAAATGCTTCAGACTTGTGCTTCATAAAAAACACATGTCCAAACCTTGGAAAATCACCAGTAAAAGTAATAAAGTAGGAGTAGCCACCTCTTGCCATTATAGACATAGGACCACATACATCACTATGTATTAGTCCTAAGAGTTCTATAACTCTTGCTCCAGTTCCCGTAAATGGAGTCTTAGTCATTTTGCCTTTAAGACAAGACTTGCAAGTATCATAAGAATCAATGTCAAAAGGATCTAAATATCTATGTTTATGTAACTCGCTAAGTCTTTCTTTATTAATATGACTAAGTCTACAATGCCATAAGAAAGCATCGTTCATAACAGAGTGTTTTCTTTTATTATTGTGATGAGTATTTTGTGTTTTGATTAAGAATATAGATTCCATTAACAATGTTGCATAAACAATCAACTTTTGATTAAATGTGATATTCATAACATTGTTCTCCAACTTGAATATATATCCATCTTTATCTAATAAAGATATTGATATTATATTACACATCACAGTTGGTATAAAATAACATCTATTCAAAATCAAAATATTTCCATTTGGTAAAGCTAGATAAATATCTCCTACTGCAAGTGCTGCAACTATTGCACCATTACCAATTTGTAGGGTTATCTCTGCAGCTCTAAGTTTTCTATAACTTCTCAGTCCATGTAACAAATTATAGATGTGAGACCCTGATCTGGTATCTAATACCTAAGATATAGAATTTATAGAAAAATGGTTCCGAGTAACAAACACACCTGAAGATGAAGCAACAACTTTTTCTTCTTGATGAGTGAGGCTAAGCATTCTCGGCAATTTCTCAACCAATCTGTGTAATTAGGACCAGTTAACTTGTTCTGTTCTAATATGAGTTTTAAGCTAGATACATAAACATAGATCTTCAATACATAAAATAGATTTGGTCCATTTTTATCTAAGTTATGCCTCCCACTATTTTTTGAGTCTCTTAAAACCTTGTAAGAGGTGATCGGAAAACAACTCTTTGTTTTCAAGTGAGATCCAATTATCATTGAATGCATCAACCTTAATATAAGCCAACAAATTGATACACACAATAATTGGTAGACAACTTTTGTCTTTTATACTCTTATAATTCTTGATATGATTTTACCCCTAGTCTTTTATGACCTTGACGTATGCCAACAAATCATAAAATACTAGTCAAGTTTGGACCCATCATTTCTTGACTGGCTTAAATTTAACTTATGTAGACTCTTGACGTATGCCAATAAAGTCACATAACCAACTTAAGCTATCCTTATATCTTGTATACAGATGAATACTACTTAGCCATAGAATAGTTCTGCCTTGACGTAAGCCAATAAACATAGTCTTTATATGCTTAATAGTATTCAACTGAAATGATGGAGGGCTACGGACAATTTCATAAATCTTTTATCATAATCAAACTTGATATAGTTTAAAGATGCTCTATATTTATACTTACAATAATTAAACTAGCCAGGTAAGTGCAAGATTAGTGGGAGGATTCCGAGCTATTCATCGGGAATATTCATCGGACCTTAATTAAGTAACCAAGCTCTTTAAGACTATAGCGCGAAAGATTGGGCATCACCTCTAATCTTAAGTTGGGCATCACCCCATGAGCTATATCTCATAATCACTTTCCTAGACACTAGTTAAAAGTTTGTTCTAAATACATCTTTTTCAACTGCTTCACGTTTATTTATCTTTCACACTAACACGATGTTAATGTCGGTCTCACCACTCTATGGTCAATAAACTCTTATTGCCATGTCTAAATGAGTTTTTATAATAAAAATTATTCTCTAGTGAGATAGAGATATAAACTTCACAGAATATAGCACCCTATTGTATTGACATCTACAACTGGGACACAACTAACATATCGACATATGTAAAAGCAATATGGAGTGGTAGTGGACAACTAAAGAAATAAAATAGAACTACACTAATTACATTTTGGCAAGCCATTTGTAACTCCTTGCAGTGCTAGCTCCCTTGCAAACTCTGTATTATTACAACCACATAAACATAGGACGTGCAAGCCCCATTTATATGGAAAAACCATCTCGAAGGATGAGTAATAATATTGCATTGAATGTAAAACAAAAGTTATAAATGAAATAACTTAATTAAACAACCATACCCTCCCACACCCGAACAATGGCATATACCCATAGGTGTAGCCCATGATCGGTGAGAAAGTGCCTAAACCCGTGGTCATAGCCCATGCTCAGGAGGGAAGAGGTCGTAAATTATTACAATTCTAGCTTTATTACATCAATACAAAAAGAAAATAGAAGAGAATTGTTGTCCACTACCATCCATAAACATAACATTCACGCAAGATAATAAAGTATATATTTTAATCGACATTAAGAAATATGCATCTATCTAGTTATGCAACAAATTGGAAAACTAGATAACATAGGGATAATATAAACTCAAATAGGACTATCATGCTTCCAAAATATAACTACACTAGTTATGATCAAGTGTTTTGCAATTTATGCAAGTGTTTTTATTCCTAAAAACTTATGAACCAAAAATCATATTTTTGAATAAATAACTTGTATAACTAATTACAAAACAACTTGAATTAATTAACTAGTTTCATTAAAACATCTTTTAATTAAACTAGTAATTATAAGCAAGTATAAAATTCTCCATGAATTAGATATGCATGTAGAGATTCAATTAGATGGAACCATGGCTCTGATATCAGGAAGGAAATTCGTGCTAAATCTACATGCAAAATATGTAGCGGAAGACTGTATGTACAAAAATACTAAGCATGTAGAGAGCATGACATCCACACCAGGACCATCCTAATTAAATCTAACATGATCCCTATAATAAAGAGAGCATCTAAAAGTTTCGAAAGCTTACTTTCGTAGCGTGATTCAATGGTAGATCGAACAACCCCTAGCTCGTACTCCTTGTTGTAGTAAACCTTCTTGTAGTGGATCTCCAAAGCTTCAAGTAAACGTGAAAAATTAGAGGCTTCTTGAGACACCGTGACACCCCAGGGTTTACAGAAAGCTGTAGTCCAAGGTGAAGCCTGGATTGTCAAACCTGCCATGCACCAACACCATGCAACAACATGTTTTACCATCACAGTTAATATCTCTCTAGTAGAATCAACAAACAAGTAAAGGTACAAACATGCAAATAATAAAGGAGTAGTACAAAGAAAAGAATAATCACAGAGGAAGTATAGATAAACAACATCATCACGGCCCAACTGTAAATAAATAAGATGTTTCTGAAACTGAACTAAATGTAGTATGTCTCATCACAAGAGTCAAATGAAATCTCCTTAAGGCACTCGACCTCTACAAAATAAAATCACAATCTCTAGCGTCTTAAAATAAACAACTAAATATAGAGCTCTGAAATAACTACAAATGTAAATAACTAGATGGAATATGAGATACAATCCCATCAATTTACGACTCTTCGTGCAAAGGACTCACTGTCTAAAAAGGGGGAAAGTAACGAGCGTCAAAGCACTAGCGAGATCATCTCCACCATCCCTAGGGGAAAGGGGTAGGAGTATATAAGAAAATACTGTTAGTACATATAACTATAAAAATCAATCATATAATTCTAAATGGAGATTGGTATTTAGAAACCCACAACACGAGAATTAGTACGTCGAGTGAAGTAATCCAAATAAGAAAACCCTCAAGTATATACCATGTCTCAAATTGTGATTTTTTAAATACCAATTCCAATCCTATGAATGAAAACAGTACATGAAGAAAAAAAATACTCCAAACCTCTACCATAATGAACCAATGTCACATCTCGAACTACCCTCGGGTAGTTGGCGCACTCATAAGGAAATATCATCCAGCTCAAATATCACCATAGGCCATATCATGTATGTTATGTATCCAAAATATACCCCACACTTCGGTAATCTAACATGGGAACAAACTACAACCACTACACCACCTGATATCTACAATAGCGGACGAAAAACGCTATGGTTTTATTTCATAGCGTTTTAATCAACGCTGTGTCAGAACCCGCTATAGTAGGTATGTGCTTTTACATAGCGCTTCCCCAAACGCTATCAAAAAGGTTCCAACCATAGCGTTTTTATGTAGCTATAAAAGGGTATTCAATAGAGTTTCTGTATTGCTATGACGAATATCTTTCATAGCGGTTGAAAAATGCTATTAGTTAGTTTTCATTCATAGCATTTCAACGCTGCTATTATCTTACATTTGATAGCATTTGAGTTTCTACAATAGTGTTTCAGTGAATGCTATCTTTCTTCTTTTAATAGCATTTCAACAATTTTTTCCACTTCTTATAGCATTTCAGTTGTGCCTATAAACCTTTGAGGTTGAACTAGAAATAGCTTCCAATTATGACAACCATAAAAGCAAATATTTTATTTAAAGGTTCTAACCGATACATAACCAAGTTCTAGCATACAAGAAGAGTCAACAAAAATGTGCCAAAAAACAAATACTAGTGTTTGGATAATCCAACATGGAGTACAAGAAATTAACCATAGTACACAGAACAACAAGAAATTAATCCAGCATGGATACGATGCATGCAAAAGAACAACTCTACATTTAGAGAACTTTGTATCCACTAAAACAGAGCAAAGGTGCAGGGGGTTAGATAGCCTCAAGTCCAAGTCCTTGTCTCCAAAACTAAAAATTTCAACCAAATATTAGACTGATATAGTTTTATGGATGAGGAAAAAAGCATTAAATAAACAGTAAGAAAGAAGTTCAGAAATGTGAAAGCTTCATATAATTTTGTTACCTTGTGTGAATTTGCATTAATGTTAAGGATATGATTTTATCTTTGCCACAAAAGTTTCAGTGAATGACTCCAGTGAGCATTTTGAACCATTGAGAATCTCCTGGAAAATTATTCATAAAGTTAAGGTCTATACATCTTCAGACAGTGACAACAACAATTCAAGAGACCCCAGAAATTGAAAACATTAAGGGGGTGTTTGTTTCAAATCCCAAAATTTATGGATATGGATTTCAACATAGAATTTAATAAATGAATTGGTTTGCAGTCTCTACCTTCAGTTGAAGCATATCCAGAAACAACAAATGCAGCCATGTTAAGGATCCTTATAAGACCATTTCCCTTCATAATTTAAACAAAATTTAAGAAATTAAAGGAAAATAAGAAAGTTGTTATAACATATAAAACCGAAAATGCATATGAATTTTTTTGTCGCTGAGGACCATTTCACTCTTCGCTGAGAACTGGAACAATTAAAGGATTCATCTATGCAAGATACACGATTTCCCACTTGACAGAATAACACCAGAAAAAGGTAAGATGTTTCCAACAGCAAAATCCATATTTTAGAATAGGTGTATACATTTACAAGATTGTGAAATTTACAATAACTCCATTGACAGACAGAGTAACATTAAATGCTTCATTTTAGCTGGAGGAATATATTAATCAAGATATCAAATGGTTTATTTGGGACTTGTAATTCAAACAGTAGTAGTAGTCATCAGCTCATCACCTAAAGCTGGATGATTCTAGCTAAAGTAGATAGTAAAGCAAACTTGTAAAATGCTGTCAAATGAATGGTATTGAACTCTCCCTTCATTATCATATCAATAGACACCGCCTAGACAACTCATTTGTCCTCATTCTATATAACTTGAGCACTATTCATATCCATTGTTTCAAGATTTAACGCTGTTCATATTCATTGTTTCAAGATAAAAATCAAACAAAGCAAAGAAATTGGCTGACTGTAATGAAAAGTGGAAATACAAGGCTGGAAATAGTTAATTTTGAAGCAAACTAACTATATAATTTCATATGGGAATCAAACAATCAACTATAAATTTCTACATTCAGGTGGTTCTTCAATTCTTACAGGATGACAACAGTTAAACAAGAACGAGTAATTACAGCTGGTACTTAAAAGGTTAGCAATAAAATTCTCTAATGCTTCAGATAACAAAAGTTACGAATTAACCACATTGTCCGACAACAAGTAATTATGCTGTGACTAAACATTTAGTATTACATCCACAGAGTACTTAAGATAAATAACAGTTACTATGGAACCATATCGGCCAACACTACTCATAATTTATGATGTCAATAAATTAATTTAGCAAGTATTAAGTTTGTCACCAAAATATTTGTAGCATGAGAAATCTAGGAACTTAGGAGAAGTTGAAAGGACATACCTAGGTGAAATGATATCATTTTTGTTTGCACAAGACCTACAATTATATGATATGAAGAGGATGTAATTTAGATGCAAGTGTGAAAGACTTTGTCTGATATGAGAGATCCTAGAAATCTTGAACCGGAAGATGAGACCTAACAGCAGTTTCCATAGCCATACTACACTACTTACAAAAAAGCTTAGACCTCCATCTAACAAAAGTAGTGAGCTACCAAGTCCAAAGTTACATCAATACATGTTCAATAATACAAAGTAGCCATACTAATGCATGCCGTGCAATATAGGTTGCTACCAAGTATCATATCCATCTTTGTATTTTGAGTTATAGTTATGACAAAACAACAAAAAGAAACATCTAACAACTATTACTTGACAAGAAAAGGGAAGAAAATTTGCCCTTCTCAACCCCTTTCACTTTCATAGCTGCCTTAATTAGAGCAAACTCCACATCAGTACAGTGATACAGTGATTTTCAATTCATTGAAAGAGCTGCGATGGTTTAAATATATGGCAGTTTAAGGAGAAATATGTGGAATATGGGAGCCAATACTTAGGACATTATGGAAGTTTTCAGCATACCTGACTGCTGAATTTTAAATTTGGACTATAGGAGAGATGGTCCCTTACCAATCACCACTAAAGGCAAGAATTGGGCAGACTTGAAACGGCTGGCATAAAGACTTGATGAAGAAGCAGAGGTAAGTACCTCACATAAACATATGCACCATCTTGCCTATTCTCCAGCAATTAAGCACAAAGTGTAGAGTAACATAATATCAGTCTATTCCAGAATCTAGTAATCATCAACTTACATAAAGCATTTTGAGTACAAATTTCATACTATACTTCTGAATACATATTCTCAAATTCTTATGACTAATGCATATGATATAATTCCCACAATTCTACGGGAGCAGTTGTGACTAGGACGATTAAGATTCCATGTAGATTGGTAAATGTAATTCACATGCCTAACATTTCAGAAAGCATATATGTGGATGTTAACTTTGAAGGCCTACAAATAAACCAAAGGAAATTTGCTTCAAATATAGGACTATTTTACAATCTCATTCTGAGGAACACACACACTAGAAAGTTCTTTGTACAAGGAAGAATTGTCTGCATACTTCAATATATTCATAATCCTGTAGAACTTACATTATCCTAGGTATAGCCATATAAACCCACTAGAAATTCCCAGACAGCAAAGGATAAAATTTATCTGGGATGTTGGGCAGGCATAACAAAATTGGAGGAGTTAGAACTTCTCCTCCATTACCTACCACAACCTAAGACATCCGTTCTAAAGACTGGGCAAAAAGTAAAGTGATACAAACACATCTACTGTAAAAACTGGGTAAAGGTTGGTGGAAGGTAGCGAGTATCTGGAAAAAATTAAGTTCGATATAGAGGAAAAAATGAATGTCCTTACCACATTGAGGATTGTTTTAGCCAAATGCTCAATCCTCAAGATTCTACCAATGGCAGGAACAACAGACTTGTGCCAATCCCATTCAAGTATTTTATCAAACATAATGCCGTCATCAATGAAGACGGCAGACAAATTTGTAGCCTCGAAACACTTCGAACCAATCAAGTCCAACCCAGAGACCTTTCTGTGTTTTTCAACTCCATCCAAAGATCTCTCACAGTCGTAAAGCTCCGCAATGTCCCTCAAACTTCTCTGCAATTCATGAGACCGAATCACTCCAGTAACAATTCGAGCAAACGACTAAAACTCTTTAAAGCAAAAATGGTTAATTGCACTTTAATAACACCCTAAACTTTCATACCTTTCAATGGTTAATTCGCAATAGAGATCACATAGTTTTTGATGATATTGATCCAAAACAACTCACATACCTTTCAATGTAGAGGATAAAAGGCAGCAGCGCTGGAGGAGTGGAAAACATCTACAAGAGGAGGAGAAGGCCAAATTAAGTGGTGATTAGGTTTTTGATGGAAAGGGGTATTAGGGTTAGGGTTTTCACCGAAGAGGAGGGAGCGATAGAGCTTTGAGCAGCGGCCACAACAATGTCCAATCGATTGGTCGGTCTACTACTGAAGGAGGAGCTCAAATCAGGGTTTTTATGGGAGAGGAGGTGGTGGCGAGAGAGCTCCGACGACGACGACGACGACGACGACGACACAAGGAGGAGGGCGGCGATGGTTTTGGCAACGAGAGAGGGAGTGAGGGCGGCCTTGGTTTTGGCAACGAGACAGGGAGGGAGGCTGCGAGAGAGCTCGAACGAGGATGAGAGGAGGAGGATGGCGCCGCTGGCTAGTTTTGGCGAGAGAGAGTGAGGGGAGCGAATTGCAGAGATCTAAGGGATAGGGATCGAAAGAAATTGGGGGGGGGGGGATAAAATACAGGGCATGTTTTAATTTTCAGTCTCTCGCTTAACTTTTCAATGCTTCAGAACAAAAAAAATTATGCTTAAGTAGTTATAGCGTTTAAAAATTTTCAAACGCTATCAAAAAATAAGGCACATATGATCTATAGCACTTACAACGTAAACGCTATCATTCAACGCTATAAAAAACAGCTTTGTTGTAGTGAACTGTGTGTATATGTCTTTATCACATAAATACTTTTGTAAGGTTCTCACATTCACATGTGGATTCAACGTCCTTACTCAATTGTTATACGACAATAGGTTTTATCTACCCTATTCCAGATGATGCATCTAGATGATCATACCGTGGGGTACAGGTTTATCAGCCTAATCCGGAAACACATCGATCATCTTTGAGTATTGGTACCGCCGAGGTCTCACTACGGGATAACGACCAAATACTCCTAGTGTGGTACCATCGAGGTCTCATTAAGGGATAAACATCCACACCAAAACATCCCCAACAGATAAGTATGTATTCTTATGTATTATACCAACAACAATTAACTCAAACATGTATTATGCATCTCCCCTATGCACATATATTTATTTAAGAACATAATTTAAGCATTAGTGCATGTATCTCAATGTCCGTGTCCATATTTCATGTTCACCAACACCTCAGGTGTTGAACAGGTCATAAACTTAGTATTACATCTTATATAGATCGATAAAATCCCTCCAAAACATCACATGTGAGTCGAAACATGCAGAAGCTTCTGCCTGCCTGGCGGTCAACCGCACCTTAAGCGGTGGTCGACCGGACCGCGATCAACAGCCTGCTTTGTAGGTTTGTGATTTTTGTGTTTGTGAGTGTTTTTCATGATTCAAACTTTTTAATTCGTCATAAAACTTATGTAGAATATTGTAAATACTAGATTAACATCTCTAAAGATTATTAAGCAATGAAACATGATTAATTGCATGATATATCATATTCAAACCCTAAACATGCACGGAAACATCGATATATCGATAAAAACATCAAAACTCAGTTAAACCACATGTTATTTACTTTTAGATCTTAAATCACCTCTGGAAAATCATTCTTAAGCTTTTAAATGAAGAAAGATCTGATCTTTATTCATATAATATAAAAGAATTGCTTTTATGCTCAAATTAGTCAATTAGGCTTAATAAAATCACATTAAAACTCATTAAAAACCTTTAAAAACTTGGGAGTAGGGTTAGCACAGATGAAACTCACCTAAAACTTATTGAAAAACATGAAAGATGCAATTCCAAGGTAGATCCCTAAGCCACAAGCCTAAAACAAACCGAAATCCCTCTCCAAAAGCTCTTGAACTTTCTCAAAAATTAAACTAGGGTTTAGGAGAGGCTTTGGTGGCAGCTAGGGTTTTTAGAACTCTGAAAAAGATGTAAAAATTTGTGAACATGTGATATATATGGCAAGGAAATGGATCTGGGCTCAAAAATACCTGAAACCAACTCAAACTGGGAGAATTGTTTTCCCAATCGGCGGTCGACCGTGAGGTGTGCGGCGGTTGACCGGACCGCATTTTCCAGTTTGTGCAGTTTTGCCTTTGTGCATGTTTTTGACTCATTTCTTTCTCATGTAAGAACTAGTTTACACTCAAAATACTTGGTATCATACTCATATACCATTTAATGATATTTATCAAAATAAATATTCACTTATCATAATTAATCACATCTCAAAATTTTGGGGTTTTACATTCACCCCCCTCCCCCCTTAAAAAAATTTAATCCTCAAAATTATGTAGTCCTATCTTAAAGATTAATAATATGAGAAAAGCATTAGGGGGGATAATCCAGAAAAGGAAGACCTCTCGTACTATTAATCCCCAGATATGAAACATAAGTAAACATTCAAACTTAACAATCTAAAATATGTATACTCCCACTTAACCCCCAATTAGATGGAACCGGTACGTCAAGCAAAAAATCCAAATAAGGAACCCCCATATATATACCTTATGTTCCGAATGATTAGGAGCTAAGTGTTAGTACCTCATTCTAGCATTAAATATAAATATGGCTGAACAAATATTCATAAACATAAATGCATAAAAGCATACTCAAACATCAACATCTTATCTGCTCAAACATGTGTGGGTAGTCGTGACGTACGTCCTCCCGACGCTCCCAAGAAGCTTCCTCGGCTCCTTGCCGGTTCCACTAAACTTTCACTAATGGAATAACTTTGTTTCTAAGTTTTTAGCCTCTCTAGCAAGAATACAAACTAGAATCTCTATGGTAGTTAAATCATCTTGAATCTTAATCTCTTGTGCATCAATCACCCTTTGTTGCTCCTCGTCGCGCAAATGCTTCTTGAGCATCAAAGCATGAAAGACATCGTGTACACTCGACATCAATGTTAGAAGATCTAGTCTATAAGAAACAGCTCCAATACACTCAATAATCCTGAATGGACCAGCATATCTCGGGGCAAGCACTCCCCGTCTACTGAATTGCTGAACACCCTTCATCGACGATACTTTCAACATGATAAAGTCTCCAACCTGAAACTCTAGAGGTTGTTGCCTCTGATTCGCATAGCTCTTTTCTGACTCTGAGCGGCAAGAATATACTCTTTAATCAATGCCACCTTCTCTGTGGTCTGTCTCATAAGCTCCGGCCCAAGCAATAGGCTATCCTCCGGCTCTGCCCAACAAATAGGTGATCTGCAAGGCCTCCCGTATAATGCATCATATGGTGCCATACTAATGGTAGCTTGATAACTATTATTATAAGCAAATTCAATCAATAGGATGTGATCCTCCCAGCTATCCTAGAAATCTATAATGCATGCTCACAGCATATCCTCTAACACCTGATTCACTCTCTCTGTCTGACCATCTGTCTGAGGGTGGAAGATGCTACTGAATGACAACTGGTTGCCAAATGCATTCTAGAAACTCCTCCTGAAATGGGATGTGAAGACTGAGCCTCGATCTGATACAATTGTCTCTGGGACTCCATGCAATCAAACTATCTCTTGGATAAAAATCCTCACATACGTCTCTGCTATATAAGTCGTCTTCACAGGTAAGAAGTGCACCGACTTTGTCAACCGGTCTACTATCACCCAAATAGAATTATTTTCTTTCTTTGATCTTGGTAACCCTATGATGAAATCCATAGAAATATCTGCCCACTTCCTCTGATGTTCTGCCTTAACTTGCTAGTAGGTAAAACACTTCGCCACATACTCTGTGATCTCTCTACGCATGCCGCTCCACCAAAAATGCCTCTTCAGGTCCTTGTACATTTTTATTGTGCCTGGATACACTGTATACCTGGTACGATGTGCCTCATCAAATAAATTCTTCTTCAGCTATGAATTTTTCGGCATGACAATCCAGCCCTTCATCCGAAGGCCTCCATCTGCTCAAATAGTCCAATCAGCGTTAGGCTCTTTGAAAATCTCCCTCTTTCGGGTTTGAATCCAGGAATCCTCTAGCTGAACTCCAACCATTCTATCGCTCCAAGATGGCTGTATTGATAAAGCTCCTAAGAAAACGTTGCACCTGCCAACCTCCGGCCTAAAGTTATAGTGGCTGAGGGTATAAAGGTCTCGTTACAATGAACACCTCAAAGCTGTAAGCCCGCGATGACGCTTCCTACTCAATGCGTCTGCTACTACATTCGCCTTCCCTGGATGGTACTGTATAGCAAACTCATAATCCTTAATAAACTTGACCCATCACCACTGCCTCTGGTTGAGTTCCTTCTAGGAGAAAAGATACTTTAAACTCTGGTGATCTGTAAATAGCTCGAACTGTACTCCATACAAATAATGCCTCCAAGTCTTTAGTGTGAAGACTACTATCGCTAACTCCTAATCGTGCATAGGATAATTCTGCTTATGAGTCCTCAGCTACCTTAAAATATAGTCTACAACTCTTTGGGTCTGCATAAAAAACCCTCTAAGACCCAATAATGACGCATCCATGTAGACAACAAAAGTCTTATCACTGCTCAGAATAATTAACACCAGCACTAATGTCAATTTAGCCTTCAATGTCTCAAAGGCCTCCTGGCACTCCGTGCCCCAAAAAAACTGTACACCCTTCTTAGTAAGATGTGTAAGTGGAGTTGTAATCTTTGAGAAGTCCTGAATGAATTTCCTGTAATAGCCCGCTAGACCTAAGAAGCTATGAATCTTGGTAACGGTCTTCGCCGGCTCCCAATCAAGAACGGCCTCCACCTTAGCCGGATCTACTACAATGCCTTCTCGACTAATAACATGGCCCAAAAATCTGACCTCAGATAACCAAAATTCACACTTGCTAAATTTAGCGTACAACTGGTGCTCCTGTAAAGTCTGCAATGCTAACCGTAGGTGGTGCTTATGCTCTGCCTCTGATCTCGAGTAAATAAGAATGTCGTCAATGAACACAATCACAAACTAGTCCAAGTATGGATTGAAAACCCAATTCATCAAATCTATGAATACCGCGGGTGTATTGGTCAGCCCAAATGACATGACAAGAACCTCAAAAGACCCATATCGAGTCAGAAAGGCGGTCTTGGGAATATCCATCTCTCAGACCCGCAACTGATGATAACCTGAATGAAGATCTATCTTCGAGAAACACTACGCTCCCTATAACTGGTCGAATAAGTCATCAATCCTCAGTTGTGGATACTATTCCGAATGGTGACTTTGTTCAACTCACGATAATCTATGCACAATCGCATGCTATCATCCTTCTTCTTCACGAAAAAGACCAACGCTCCCCATGGAGAATGACTTCGGCAAAAAAAATCCTAAGACAACAACTTATCTAACTAGATCTGGAGCTCCCTCTTCTCAGCAGGAACCATACGATAAGGTGCTCGAGAAATCGGCGTGGTGCTTGGTTGCAACTCTATGCAAAACTCAACCTCTCTCACTGGAGGTAAACATGGTATGTCCTGAAAGACATCCTGATACTCTGAGACCACTTGCATCTCGTTCAAATCTGCACCTTGATCCTGCAACATCACCTCCTCGACGTATACCAGAAATGACTCTGCAAACTGGTTGCCCCACGAGGTCGCTACCACCAACTCAGATCCATCAAAAGCTCACAAGCTGACTGTCTTCGTAAAATAGTCGATACTCATATGGTAGGAAGATAACCAATCCATGCCAAGGATAACATCGAATTCAGACATACACAACCTGATCAAATCAATCACGAACTCAAAATTGTCTAAACTGACGACACATTTCCTACAAACACTCTCTAAAAGAGACATCTCTCCCAAAGGAATAGATACAGATAATGGAATATCTAAAGGCTGTGTTACAAGCTGAAGTCTAATCATAAAATCATAGGAGATGAACGAATACAAAGTACCAGAATAAAAAAGAATATGTGATGGAAAGAAGTTCACAAGGGGCGTACCTTCCACCACTGCCCCGCTCGCACCATGATCACAAGGAACAATTGCATAGACCCTACCAGTTGCCGAAGGCTGCTGCATTAAATCACCTAGAATGTATGGGACTATCTATCCTTGCTGGACCTCCTGTATGGCTCACACTTGTCCCTCAATCCTCGGGACTACTGGCGCTACCTCAATCCTCAACTGTTGGCCCTACCCTCGGCCCTGAGCACGGTTCTACTATTGCTTCTGATTCTTGCCCTGCTAGCCTGATGTGGGTACGCTGCAGCACTCTACTGCTCTGTATTCAAACTTATTACAGTTGAAACAAGTCCCATAAAATCTACACTGCTGCTACGCCCTCTGATCCTACTGATGTCCCTTCTTATGGGGACCCTGCTGATGTGGACCCTTACCCTACTGCTGGAGTCCCCCTAGTTCTGCAAACGATTTCTTACCTTTACCTTTATCCCCAAGCTATCCTGACTTAGCGTCCTTACCCTTCAAAAACATAGATATCTACGTCTCCCGAGATATGGCAGCATCCGCCACCTCCCGTACTAACCGAAACCTCTAGGATACCAGTTATCGATGCAGACCTGGGCGAAGACCCATCAAGAACATCTGAGCCTATCGCTCCTCAGTGTGCTACATGCTCGTGAATCTAAGTAATGTCATAAACTTACTCTCAAAATCTGTAGCTGATATATCCCCTGCTTGGGTCAAAAGTTATCCTTTTCACTGTCATTAAACTTGTTACTATTAGCCCTCATGTTTTGATAATGATTTACAACCATCATTATCGGTACTAATTGCTTATTGAGTGATATTGTAGTTAATATATATATCAAGCTTATTAGTACCACTTATGGAGGATTGGATGGAATATGAGCTACAACGATGATACCCAAAGGAGGAGGAGGCATAGTGATGAAGCAAATGTTAATCAAGAACAACATATACAAGTGAAAGCTTCATCAACTCAAAGCTATATCAAGACTCAAAGAAATGTAATTCGATGTGAGGATATTAGCTAGTTTTTATTTTCTCTCTAGTGCTAGAATGTAGGAAAGTAGTTGTAGATTTTATTTGAAGCTATTGGGATATCACACACACGTTTTCATACTTATTTTTTTGAGCATTTTGACAAAATATCATTTTTCATAAGTATGAGGACCTATTTGCAAAATTAGTTTTCTAAACAGTTTGTTTTTAGTATTAAAAATAATTTACAAAGCTACACAATTTTTAGAAGTCATTTTAGTATTTTACAGATTTTTAAAGAGTCAAAAATAGGTTTTAAATCAGATATCCTTTGTGTCAGTTTACGGTTGATCGTAACGGTTGACCGCGCCTATGTTTTTCTCTGAGTGGGCAGCATAAACTTTCGCGGTCGACCGTGACGGTCGACCGTGACGGTCGACCGTCAATCTGAAAATTCCCACGGTCGACCATAAAAGTCTCTGGAATTTTTCTCAGATTCGAAAGTGGCTCGCGGTCGACCGCGAGAATTTCACGGTCGATCGCTATTCACCCCAACGGATTTTTTGGTACAGATTTGAGAAATGATTTTTACGGGTTTGTGTGGGATTTGGGTATAGGCTTTGGCTATAGTGTTTTCTCCTATTTAAACCCCTCTACCCCTCTTCTTCAACATGTCCCAAGCAATTTGAAAAACCAAAGTTTTGTTTTACTGAGAGCCAAATTTTCAATCCTGTTTTCTCTTTTTTCAAGTTTACTTCCCAAGCTTCAAGTGATCTTTCTCCTTACCATAGGGACACTGTAAAGAGAGAGATTTTTCAACATTTACTACTGTTGTGAGCTTGATCTTGTGGAGATCAACTGTGTGGGAGTGAGATCTTATGGTGATCAACTGTGTAGTTGTGAGATCTTGTGGAGATCGTTGTGTAGAAGAAGTTCCGGCTTCCAAACCGGGTTGTGTAGTAGATTCTCCTCGAGAGTGGGGAGCGGGGACATAGGTCAGTGGGCCGAACCTCATTAACACATCACGCGTCACTTGGATAACGATTTCTAACTCTATCTCACTTACTTTGGTTGTTCATTTTGTGGTGTATTGCTTGTATCGTTTTTATTGCGCAATTATTGCCTTAAGACCCTAATCACCCCCCCTCTAGGATCCAACAATTGGTATCAGAGCTTGGTCTCTATATTAATTTTTGGTCTAACCACCTTAGAGAAAAGATCATATGGAGGCTTTATTGAATGTGCACATGCTTGAGGGACAATCCACCACTAGACCCCACTTTTCACCGGTAGCAATTTTGCCTATTGGAAGGCTAGAATGAGAATTTACCTTCGTTGCATTAATCTTAACATTTTAGAACTCATAGAGAAGAAATATGTAGAAAAGTCCAAGATTAGTAACATGACCGATAGAGAAAGGCACCAAGCTAATCTTAATACAAAGGCCATGAATGCCTTAATTTGCGGTCTTTCCCCTAATAAGTATAATAGAGTTTTTACGTGTGCAACCGCATACGAAATTTAGGTGAAACTTTGTATTACACATGAAGGAACCCCCAAGTTAAGGAATCTAAGATTAATGGGCTTATGCATGACTATGAGTTGTTTAAAATGCTTCCTAATGAATCTATTGATGCTATGTTTTCTCGCTTCACTAACATAATTATTGAATTGCATGGTCTTGATAAAAAATTGACTATCCAAGAGATGAACTACAAGATCCTTTGTTCATTGACTCCGGCGTGGGAGCCCAAAGCTACGTCCAAAGAGGAAGCTCACGTTCTTACTACTCTAGCTCTCGATGGCCTCATCGGCAAGCTTAAGGTTCATGAGAAGAAGCTTAAGGGAAAGGAGAAAGAGGAAGTGCCCCCACGGGAAGTTGAGGAGCCATCACTAAAAATGAAGACTATAGCTCTCAAGGGAGCTAGTGATAACTCCTCATCATCATCGGATAGTGAAGTTGATTTTTCTAGAGAAGTGGCTCACCTCTCTAGAAGAATATCGAGACTCATTAAAATGAATAGGAAGTTTAATCCCCGATCTAACAATAAATTTTCTTCACGTGTAGGAAAATATTTTGAATGCAATGAACCGAGTCATATCACCAAAGATTACCCCAAGCTCAAGGAGAAATACTTGAAGTGTAAGAAGAAGAAAGCCATGTATACCGGATGGGAGGAATCTGAACCAAGCGATTCGGATAGCAATGAAGAAGGAGCAAAGATTGCTTTTCATGATCCTAATATTTGTTTCATGTCTTATGAAAAGGAGGTAGTTTCCGATACCGAAAGTGAATCCTTTTATATGCAATGTTACCTAGCAACCGCATTAGAAGAATTAAACATTGAGTTTAAAAGGATGTCAAAAGAATATTCTTCCTTTAAAAAATTGCATGTTTCTTGTGATTCCAAACTTGAACAACTACAAACATCTCTTGCTTTAAAAGATGAATTGCTAGGGGATCTTGATTTTAAAAACAAACAATTAAGATCTAAGATTGAAAGACTTGAAATTGAATGTGGTAAAATTAGACCTACATCATCATCACCATGAGAGAAATAAATTTCATAGATCTTATGCTCCTACACACAAGAGAAATTTTGTGTGCACATATTGCATGAAACATGGTCATATCTCCACTCATTGTAGGATTAAAGATAATCATGATTTTTATGGTATGACATGGGTACCCAAAGGTACCAAGCTTACTAACCACCAAGGATCCAAGATTTGGGTACCTAAAGTTACTACATCTTCATCTCTTGTAGGGAACATCATGAACACGACATAGAAAGATGTGGTACCTTGATAGTGGTTGCTCACATCATATGACGGGCAACAAAGAGCTTTTTGCAACCCTATCAAGGATTGAAGGAGGTAGCATCTCCTTCGGTGGCGGTGAGAAAGGTAAAATCATAGGTATTGGATGTATTAGTAAGACGTCTTCTCCCGTAATAAAAGATGTTTATTTGGTTAATGGCTTGAATCATAACCTTCTTAGCATTAGCGTGTTGAGTGACAAAGGTTTTGATATTTCGTTTAAACCGGATAAGTGCATTGTTAGCTCAAATGGAAAAACTATTTTTGTTGCTAATAGAAAATCTAATGTATAAATTTTTGAGATGAATGAGCTAGTAGATCCTAGTAGATCAAGATGTTAAATGCCTTACGGTGGTTGATAAAAACCCTTGGATTTGGCATAAGAGGCTTGGTCACGCTAACATGCAGTTGATATCCAAATTATCCAAGAGGAATCTTGTAAAAGGGTTACCAAACTTGCATTTCATCAAAATACCATTTGTGAAGATTGTGCTAAAGGTAAACAAACTATGTCCACCTTCAAATCCATAAATGAGGTACCAACTTCTAAACCCTTGCAATTACTTCATCTTGATTTATTTGGTCCTACGCATGTTACCTCTCTAGGAGGCAAACACTATGTTTTTGTTATCATTGATGATTTCTAATGTTTTACATGGACAATATTTCTTGATAGTAAAGATGAATGTTTTGAAGAATTTTCAAATTATGTCAAAAGAATTAAAAATGAAAAAGAGTTAAAAGTTGTTAAAATTAGAAGTGATCATGGTGGTGAATTTCAAAATAATTTTTTCTATGATTTTTGTGCACATCATGGTATAACTCATATATTTTCCACTCCAAGAACACCACAACAAAATGGTGTTATTGAACGAAAAATTGCACCATACAAGAGATGGCACGAACTATGTTAAATTTTTTGATTTGCCTAAGTATTTTTGGGCGGAAGTCGTCAATACGGCTTGCCATATTTTGAATCATGTTTTGATTAAACCAAAGCTTAAGAAAACCTCTTATGAGCTTTTTTATGGTAAAACTCCTTTTATTGGATATTTTCGTATCTTTGGTTGTAAATGCTTTATTTTAAATACAAAAGATCACCATGATAAATTTGACTCTAAAATTGATGTTGGTATTTTCCTAGGATATGCACCTCAAAGTAAGGCTTATAGGGTCTTCAACAAACGAACTCTTGTTGTTGAAGAATCTATAAACGTTACTTTTAATGAGACTAATATTAGTTTACAAGTTGGTTTGCCTAGGAAAGATGATGATGATGTTGAGGAAGGATTGGAATTCTTGCAACTAAATGAAACACCCTCAATAGATTCTCAAAAGGATGGAAAAAAGTAACAACATTCAAGTGCAAGAGCAAGAAAAACTCTCCAAAGCATGAAAATTTGCACTAAATCATCCAAAGGAGCAAATAATAGGGAATCATTCACAAAGAGTTTTAACTCGCTCAAAAGCTTTGAGTGAGTATGGTAATGTTGCCTTCTTATCTCAAATAGAACCTAAAAAGATTAATGATACTTTAAAAGATGAGTTTTGGGTTTTAGCTATGCATGATGAACTAAACAATTTTCAAGGAAATAATGTTTAGAAACTAGTTCCTAGACCTAACAATGCTAGTGTAATTGGAACAAAATGGGTTTTTAGAAACAAACTTGATGAACATGGTATTGTAACAAGAAATAAAGCTCGTTTGGTTGCCCAATGATATGATCAAGAGGAGGGCATAGACTATGATGAAACATTTGCATCGGTTGCAAGGTTAGAATCTATTAGGATGTTTTTAACATTTTCAAGTTTTAAAAATTTTAAATTATTTCAAATGGATGTTAAAAGTGCTTTTTAAAATGGTTTTATTAAAGAGGAAGTATATGTTGAGCAATCCCCCGGTTTTATGAATCATTCATTTCCTAATCATGTTTATCGGGTTCAAAAAGCTTTATATAGGTTGAAACAAGCTCCTAGAGCTTGGTATGCTCGCCTCTCTAGTTTTCTTCTTGAAAATAGTTTTTCTAAAGGAAAAATCGATAATACTCTTTTTGTGAGAAAAAAATAATTTTATTTTAGTTCTTATATATGTTGATGATATCATTTTTGGTGCTACTAATGAATCTCTATGCAAAGATTTTTCTAAAGTTATGCAAGATCATTTTGAGATGAGCATGATGAGAGAGCTCACATTCTTTCTCGGGCTCTAAGTCAAGCAAACTAAGGATGAGATATTCATTTCTCAAAGCAAGTATGCTAGAGAATTGGTAAAGAAATTCAATTTGGAGAATTCTAAGCATACACCAACTCCCATGAGTACAAGTGTCAAGCTTGATGCGGATGATAGTGGTGAGGATGTAGACCAAAAACTATACCGAGGTATGATAGGCAGTCTTCTTTATCTCACCGCTAGTAGACCCGATATCATGTTTAGTATGTGTGCATGTGCACGTCTTCAAGCTTCTCCTAAAACATCTCATTTAATTGCGGTTAAAAGAATTATTAAATATGTTAATGGAACAATTGATCTTGGTTTATTTTATCTAAAAAGCACTTCTTTTGATCTTTATGGTTTTTGTGATGCCGACTTTGCCGGATGTAAGATAGATCGCAATAGTACGAGTGGTACATGTCAATTTTTGGGTAATTCTCTTGTCTCTTGGGCTTCCAAGAAACAAAATTATGTTGCATTGTCCACTACGGAAGCGGAATATATTGCCGCCGGTTTATGTTGTGTCCAAGTTTTATGGATAAAACAAAGTTTAGTTGACTATGATTTAAATTTTCAAAATATAAAAATCTTTTGTGATAACACTAGTGCTATAAATATTTCAAAAAATTCTGTTTTGCACTCTAGAACCAAACATATTGATGTGCGCCATCATTTCTTACGCGATCATGTAAAGAGGCAAGATGTTTCCCTTGTTTATATTGACACTAAATCTCAATTAGCGGACATCTTTACCAAGCCTCTTAGTGAAGATGATTTTTATCGTATAAGAAATGGTTTGGGTTTATGCACTATGTAAAAGCTTTTGTTTTGTTTGTTTGTTGCACTTCATATGCATTTTATGCTTACCATTTCATTTACCCCATTTTGATGGTGACAAAGGGGGAGATAAATCTCCTCATTTGTTGCACATAGTTAGGGAGAGGTCATAGATAGGGGAGCTACTATCTATAAGCTATATTTATTTTGCTCTCATATAATGGTTGGTTGTCATCATCAAAAAGGGGAAGATTGTTAGCCCTTATATTTTGATGATGATTTACAACTACAATTATCGGTACTAATTGCTTGTTGAGTAATATTATAGTTAATATATATATTAAGCTTGTTAGTACCTTTATGGAGGATTGGATGGAATATGATCTACAACGATGATACCCAAAGGAGGAGGAGGCATAGTGATGAAGCAAATGTTAATCAAGAACAACATATACAAGTAAAAGCTTCATCAATTCAAAGCTATATCAAGACTCAAAGAAATGTAATTCTATGTGAGGATATTAGCTAGTTTTTATTTTCTCTCTAGTGCTAGAATGTAGGTAAGTAGTTATAGATTTCATTTGAAACTATTGGGATATCACACACACGTTTTCATACTTATATTTTTGAGCATTTTGACAAAATATCATTTTTCATAAGTATAAGGACCTATTCGCAAAATTACTTTTCTAAACAGTTTGTTTTTAGTATTAAAAACAATTTACAAAGCTACACAATTTTTAGAAGTCATTTTAGTATTTTTACATATTTTTAAAGAGTCAAAACAGGTTTTAAATCAGATATCCTTGTGTCGATTTGCGGTTGACCGCCACGATCGACCGCGCCTATGTTTTTCTCTGAGTGGGCAGCAAAAACTTTCACGGTCGACCGTGACGGTCAACCGTCAATCTGAAAATTCCCACGGTCGACCGTAAAAGTCTCTGGAATTTTTCTCAGATTCGAAAGTGGCTCGCGGTCGACCACGAGAATTTCACGGTCGACCGTCGTTCACCCCAACGGATTTTTTAGTACAGATTTGAGAAATGATTTTTACGGGTTTGTGTGGGATTTGGATATGGGCTTTGGCTGTAGTGTTTTCTCCTATTTAAACCCCTCTACCCTTCTTCTTCAACTTGTCCCAAGCAATTTGAAAAACCAAAGTTTTGTTTTACTGAGAGACAAAATTTCAATCCTGTTTTCTCTGTTTTCAAGTTCACTTCCCAAGCTTCAAGTATGATCCTTCTCCTTGCCATAGGGACACTGTAAAGAGAGAGTTTTTACACCATTTACTACCGTTATGAGCTTGATCTTGTGGAGATCAACTGTGTGGGAGTGAGATCTTGTGGTGATCAACTGTGTAGTTGTGAGATCTTGTGGAGATCGTTGTGTAGAAGAAGTTCTGGCTTTCAAACCGGGTTGTGTAGTGGATTCTCCTCAAGAGTAGGGAGCGGGGACGTAGGTCAGCCGGCCGAACCTCGTTAACACATCGCGCGTTACTTGGATAACGATTTCTAACTCTATCTCACTTACTTTGGTTGTTCATTTTGTGGTGTATTGCTTGTATCATTTTTATTGCATAATTATTGCCTTAAGACCCTTATCACGCCCCTCCTCGAGGGTCCAACAGTAGGCGCGGGTCACCTCAGGACTTAGCCAAATTTTAGCCTTCCGGACTTGTATTTTTGCCATTTTGTGTATCTTATCATTTGATTGACTCGTACGCTTTTCCGATTGGCTTCGTATGCTTATTAGTTTCTTTACGGCTTAGGATGATCCTCTTTCACTCGGATAATCCTCTCCGACTTAGATAATGATGTTCATTGTCTTTTCTTCGTTCGAGCTGTATTCGGACATCTATAGATATTTCTAAATGCCTACAGATACCCCCTCCAAAGTATTTCAGATTCATTCTTTTAAAGAGGGGTCTGGAATGCTTTGGATAAAATAGGCCCTGTTTTCAACCTCTTCAGTATTTTGTCGAGGAGATTGCGTAGAAGGATCTGTGAATTGCTTCAATTCTTGACTTCTTCAGCCTTCAGTCTATTCAGTATTTTATCGAATAGATGAAGTTCTTCCGGCGCTGCGTTTATCGTCTGACCGTTGTCGAAGTCTTGAACTGAAGTTGGTGTGCAAGTTTCTGAACTTAGCTCGTGTAATTAAGTTGACTTTGAACTGATCATCTTTGTTGGGAGTTTGTATCTGAATGTGATTGAACTCCCTGGAATCATCCTTTGACCTGAAAATTTTTTCTTAGCCTTATTTTGGCAAAATTATTGATGCATTGACCAGCATCGACCTTTATTGTAACGCGTTGACCAGCGATAATACAGTTTATACTCGTACATTTGCTAGAGTCTACACAGTTTAAGCTCTTAAGACATTAGAGCGTTGCAGTCCCAAGTGTCGAGGATGCAGGACTAACTATTATAGCTAATTCATCTGTAGGTATGGACCTTATCCTCAAGTTATTAGATGCTCGAGTCACGAGACCAACTAATAAAACTGGTGCATCAATGACTCTTGCATTTATAGGATTTTTGGCAAACCTTCAGCCGTCAACGAGTTTGATGAGCTTTTACCAACTATCGTTTGAGTCGGGCTAGCATACAGATTGTTTAAATCCGTTCTGCATGTAACGTTATGCTAAAAGAGTTAACCATTTTAGTTCTATGATATTGAATACGTAGACTTCATATTTCTTATAAGACTAGACTATCCGGTAACGTGTGTTAGGCGCTGACTTATCCCTTCTTAGGATTAGGGATAAAAGTCCCCGGACTTGGATTCTGGTATCTTTTTCACTCAGTAAAAGACTAAATCGGCAACGCGTGTTAAGCGTTGACTTATCCCTACTTAGGATTCGGGGTAAAATTCCACATGTGTGTAAGACACAGATTATGGTGTTATGAATAACAACCTGTTACAATATCAAATATGTGGGTTTTCGTTCTTTTTACGGTTAAGAACTAACCAGCAACACGTGTTAGGCACTGACTTATCTCTACTTAGGCTTCGGTATAAAATTCCTCAGGCTTGGATTCTGGTGTCCTTTTTACTCGATGAAAGACTAAACCGACAACGCGTGTTAGGCGCTGACTTATCCCTACTTATGATTCAGGGTAAAATTTCTCGCGCGTGTTAAGGCATGGATTATGGTGTTGTGAATAACAACCTGCCACAATGTCGAATATGTGAGCTTTCATTCTTGTTACGGTCAAGAACTAACTTGTAACGCGTGTTAAGCACTGATTTATCCCTACTAAGGTTTCGGGATAAAATTCCTCAGACTTGGATTCTGATGTCTTTTTCTCTCGGCGAAAGACTAAACCGGTAACGCGTGTTAGGCACTGACTTATCCCTACTTAGGCTTCAGGATAAAATTCACCAGACTTGGATTCTGGTGTCTTTTTCACTCGGCGAAAGACTAAACCGACAACACGTGTTGGGCGCAGACTTATCCCTACTTAGGATTCATGATAAAATTCTCCGCACATGTAAGGCACGAATTTTAGATGTTGAAAGATTGTTTCTTTTCAGGGGGCAAAGATGAACCCGGTACTGGAGAGGAAGAGTTTTATATTCTATCTCCAATCGCAAAAGAAACTCAAAGTGGGATCTCCACTTCAAGAATCAACAAAGATTCAGATAACCGTAACTGTCAGAAGGTTTGATCACCCAATATGAGGTGGATTTCTCATTTATCGAGAGGGAACTCCAGTTTTGGCCATAATGTAGGAAGGTTTGACCAAGTGGGAGGTTTGAGACGACCCTAATTATAGGAAGGTTTGATCGCTTGATTTGAAAGTGGACCCCTCGTTCATGAAAGGAATTGAGAGGATATTTTGGTTGTAGCCCTAACTATAGGAAGATTTGACCGAGATAAACATTGAGAGTGTGAGTACAAATCACACTAGGAGTGTTGACTTGTACCAATCACTCAGTATGGGTTCTCGATGTCAAGTGATAAGGACTTAACACAAAGGGGTTTGACAATTATCAAATACTAGTAGACTAAAATTCTAAACATTGTACCTGGACTCTAACAATAGGAGTGTTGAGTGCACAGACACAGCAGGAGTTTGAGTGGATTAAACCAGAAAGAATTTTAGTGGCCCACCGTCTATTATTTTGATCAATGAGGGATTTTTATGGTGGAATATTGTGAATCATTAAACACCAGTGAGAGTTTTTTGTGAGAGAAGATTGATCTGACGAAGTGATCAAATCTACTCAGCAAAAGTGTGCTTGGAAGTTGGTGAAATTGATCCTGACAATTAAATGTGTTTCACTCTTGGAAGCATTTAGAGTCAAAGTGGGAGTTTCTTATTCATCACTTTTTTTGTAGTAACAGGGTTATCCCTAAGAATACACCATATAGCATTCTTCCAGGAATTTTCCATTTCATGAATTATCCACCCCTAACTTTCTTTGCGAAACTAGGTCTAACATTGTACTCAGTTGTATGATCGGGTTATCCTTAAGAATAATATGTATAAAATTCTCCAGGAACTTCCTGTCAAAGGTAGGAAACAATTTAGACTCGTATACCTATTAGAGTATGTAGGGAGCAGTTTAACCTCATGCACGTGTTGGAGGATAGAGAGAAGTAGTTTATACTCTTATACTTATCAGAGTGAACTATTCTCATTTAGCTCATTTCGGCGTTATGATGCCGGCGTCAACCAAAGCTTGAATATTGTTCTTGAGAGTGAAGCAAGCCTTGGTGGGATGGAGAATCCTCCTGTGGTACGCACAGTATTTTAGATCCGAAGAGTTGTTAGCTTCCTGCTGATTTGTAATAGGTGGTAGCATGATTTTGTTGTTTTCAAGGAGGTATATAAAGAGAGCTGGAACCTCTTCATCCTTGAAGGAGTACTCTTTTTGGAGTCTCAGATCCGGAGTCCTTCACTGCTTCTGAGGTTGCTGTTATGATGTCTGATTAGTGTCAACAACTGCTGCAGGTACCTTTTCCTTACTACGAGAAGCAAAATTCAAATTCGGGGGTTTAGTCGTTGGTTGGCCTCTTTCAAGCTTTTTCCTTTTGAGATAGCGTTCGGCCTATTCCCCACGTAATTTTAATTTTTTCCATGTTGTGGATGGCACGACCCCCAGGGCTTTTAGCACATCAATGGAGAGATTATTGTGACATCTGCAAGATAAATTCCTCTATGATAGGATCCCTGGAATTCATTGCTTTGTTGCAGAAGTGTTTAACAAAGCTATCAACTGACTCCCCGTCCTTTTGCTTCTTGTCCAAAAGGGCTCCGATCGACACTTCTGTGTCATCATCGAAGAAGTTATTAAGGAACGAGATTTCCATATCGTCCCAGCTATTGATACTTCCCGGCTTGAGACGACGGTATCAATCGAAGGCATCTCCGTGAAGGGTGCCAACAAATGACCGGACCATCAAAGGTTCGTTGCCGGAGATCACACTCAGGTGGGAGTTGAAGTAAATTAGGTGTTGAGTGGGTGAGCTATTTCCATTGAACGATGTGAAGTTAATTAAATTGAACTTCACCGGATACGGAATCGAATCTCACTCTCTTGGATAGGTACATGTAATACCTGTTTTCCTCACTTCTTGAGTGGACATTAAGGCATTGACCTTATTCTCTAACTCTTTCATCATCTCGTCGTTGCCTGTATCTTTCTTCAGGCGATTTTAAGGAGGAACGATGGGACCACCCTAACGTCGTCATTAGTGATGGGGCAACCCTAGGGTTGGTATTATTGTTGGGGCCACCCCCAGCATCTTTGTCATTAGGAGGAGTATCGGCATTGACAGTTTCCTCTACCTCTGAGTCGCTATCTACCTGATTGGTAGTATGGCTATGACTGGATTCACAGTGCTGATTCGATAAGGCTTGAATTTGTTGATCATGCAATTTTCTTATCCGTTGCACAATCATTTCCATTTCAAATTTGAAATTCTCTTTCTGCTTGGCCAGAGCGTCTTCGAGGATCTTGGCCATTTGTTCATCATTGATCATGAACACCTCATGAGATTGTTCTGTGCTTGACATCGTATTGTCAGAAGCGATCGCAGAGTTGGCGTCTGACATTTCGTCCTTCGAGTAGTGTTCTCTATCCGGTCTAGGTCATCTAGTTCCTGACCATAACCAAGTGATGCGCTGAGATGCCTCCGTGAAAGAGTCAGGGCTATAATGCCTTGGTGATTTCCCTTTATCAGTCACGTTGATGATGACTTTTGGGAGTTCATCATCTTGAACGACAGATTTCTTCTTGTAGAAGCATCTTGGCTTGGGTTTTGACGCTTCACTGGAAAGCCTTTTGAATATAGAGACCCTCTGTAGAGCAAACTTAGGGTAGCTACACTCTGATAATACTGCCCTGATTAACCTCTCATAAGGACAGTGAGAGTCTGATTCTAGGATACTTCTCTTTCGAGATTTCTTCGTACCTTAGCTCGATAGTACAACTCATCGGCTGTTGGTTTGAGTCCCTAGGTATAACATTGTCGTTAGACAGATACATTTTCTTTTGAATGGGTAACACCTTGTTGGCGTTTTCAGGAGTCTCGTATTTGGGACCACGCCCTCATGAGAGTGCATCCTTAACGAAATCCTGGTCCTCTGCACGTACTCACAGTCTAGAGGTGACAGGAATTCCCTATGCATGACATGAAAGCGCCCTAATGCCACTAGGAAGGAACCCTAGAGGGGGGGTGAATAGGGTTTATGCTAATCTAATCAGATTTATGCCAAATTAAAACTTATTGACAAATATCCTAGCAAGCATGATATATGACAAGATATATATGCAAGGATATACAACTAATACAAGGGTGAAATAAAACAAAATAAGATAGTGGGTAAAATAAACAATGAGTAAATGACAAAGGCAATATAAGTATGAAACTAAATGCGCCAATGCAAACACAAACAAAACGATATGTTTACGAGGTTCGGTCCGCCTGACCTACGTCCCCGCTCCTCACCTCGAGGAGATCTCCACTATCACACCGGGTTTTCTATGCTTACCCGAAAAACGTTTACACCTCACAATACGGTTTTCTAGCTAACCGAAAACTTTACAATAGCTCACAATGTAACTACACTAACTACAACCTCAAGTGTTGGTCTCTAGCCCGTGTCTCCCTCAAGTGCTCGGAATTATCACCTCTCTCTAGGCTACCGACGCCACTACTCTTGGGACAACCCCGTCTCTCACCACACACTCCTATTGGTGTACTAGTGTAATACAAGTGATCTCATAATGAAAGCTCAATACAAATAAATCGTTCTCTACAATAGATGAGAACACAATGTAGGCTCACACTCTAAGTCACACAATCCCACAACCCAATTATATAATGTATGCAAATACGATAAGCTCAATGGTTGTGTGTGAACAAAGAGTATCAATAAAATAATTAAACTAAACTCAATATAAATCTAGCTTATGGAAATTATAATCAAAATAATAAATTGCTAGATGAGTTTAGAAATACTTCTCTAAAGATGACAAGAGAGTGAGAGAGAGATGATTTGAAGCCCAAACACCAAAGATTATCTCCTCAAGCCCTTGTGAAATTATCTTCACAAACCAAACTCTTAAACACACTTAGAAAACCTTAAACCAACTAGTAAAAACTCTTTAAAACTTTTCTCTTGGTTACCTCAGAAGTTAGAGGGTATGGGGTATATATAGGAGCCCCAAAGAACCAAGAAAACCCAAGTGAAAAGTCCAAAAAACCAAAAAACAGCTCAGCCAAAAACTAGCCGTTACAGTGTTATGAGTCGACTCGTTACTGTTCATGAGTCGACTCATAAACTAGCCGTTACAGGCCAAAAACCTCTGATAGGTCGACTCATATGTTCATGGGTCGACTCATGCACTGTTCATGGGTCGACTCATGCATTTATGAGTCGACTCTTCAGGTTTGAACAGTATCGGCAGATCTGGAATTTTTGCGTAGCTGGATTTATAAAATAAATTAAAAATAGTAAATCAACTCAAAAAATTACGAAATTTTGAGGGAGGTTTCTAGACATATAGATAAACATGTTAGAGAAAGAATTTATGAAAAATCACTTCCCATTTGTGAGCAATAAATATTTTAATATAGATATTCCAGATTCTGAAAACTGCTGAGACACACGATTTTGTAAAATCAATTTAACATAGTACATCAACTCCAAAAATCATGAAACTTTAGGAAAACTTTATAAACATGTAAAGAGCATGTTACAAAAAGAAATTTTCAAATTGTGTTTCACATTTGTGAAAACTCATCTGTTTTGCAAAAACATGCACGAATATGAACTTTAAACATACACGAACAAAAAACTTGATTTTGTAAATTCAATTAAACATAACAAATTAATTCCAAACTTAATGAAACTTTGGGAAATGTTTGTGAATATGATTTTGAACATGTTACAAAAAATAATTTTCCAATTTGTATTCCCCAATTATGAAATCTCATCATTTTGCAAAATTACATAAGTATGAACTTGTAAAAGCTTGATTTTGACAAAATGAGTTTAAATAAAGTTTTGAGACCTTTCCAATAGATTTATAGACTTGATAAAATATATAAAATAATATCTTTAAGTCTATAAACCAAAACAATGATAAATGAAACCAAATGTGTGTGTATATATGATTGAGCTTAAAGTACTTAACACACATAATATAAAACCTAAACTAAGATACCCGAGCTAGATCTTGATCTTCAATAAGCTCGACTTGGTAAACTATGTGGATGAAGCGGGATTTTAGATCTTTAACTTGAATGCAATGCTTCATTCCATAATTCCGCCAACCTTCATTAGATATGATCGTTATGGCTCAATCCATCCATCCTCCAACACATTGTTTGTCTAGAATACCTAATAAGAAACATAAACACTAGACAACCAATATTAGGAATTGTTTGTAATCATCAAAACAAGATTAAAAGATGTAGGCTCATAACATGAGACCTAACATGACACACCCATCTGTACAACGAGGTGTCCCGGTTTGTTTGGAGGTGGCGGGACACCTTTGAGCAGTAAATGGTTTGATGGGATGACGTGTACGACCCCCATGAAAGTACCCTAAAGCCGCTAGGGAGGAACCCTAGAGGGGGGGTGAATAGGGTTTATGCTAATCTAATCCGATTTATGCCAAATTAAAAACTTATTAATAAATATATCCTAGCACAAGAGATATGAATAATATATGTGCAAGGATATATAAATAACACAAGGGTGAACAATATAGTGGATGAAATAAACTAGATGCAATAGGCGATATAGGCAATGAGCACAAGTATAAATGAACGCTAATGCAACTCAAACACAAGCAAATGATCACGGAGTTCGGACCTTCCGTCCTACGTCTCCGCTCCCCACTCCCGGGGAGAAATCCACTATCACACCGGGTTTTCAACGATCACCCGAAAACGCTTACACCACACAATATCGGTTTCAACGCTCACCGATCAACGTCTACAATCTCACAATGTAACTATACTAACTACCACCTCAAGTGTTGGTCCTCACGTATCGACTCCCTCAAGTGCTCGGAATTATCACCTCTCACTAGGTAACCGACGCCACTCCTCTTGGTATCGACTCCGTCCTCACCACACACTCCTCTCGGGGTACTAGTGTAATACAAGTGATCTCACAATGAAAGCTCACAACAAATAAATTGTTCTCTACAATGGGTGAGAACACAATGTAGGCTCACTCTCTAAGTTACACAATCCCACAACCCAAAATATACTAAGTATGAAAATACAATAAGCTCAATGGTTGTGTGTGAACAAAGAGATAAATAAAATCAACTAAACTCAATATAAAACTAGCATATGGAAATTAAGATCAAACATATAAAATGGCTAGATTGAGTTTAGGAAAACTTCTCTATATGATAACAAGAGATGGAGGGAGAAGAGTGAATGCTCAAACACCAAAGGATGATCTCCTCAAGCTCTTGTGGAATTGATTTCCAAAACCGAAGACACTCAATTGCTTAAAAGCTTATAAACACACTTAAACAAACTTTAAACAAAACTTAAACACCCTTTAAAACTTGTTTAAAACTTTTTCTTCATTAGTTAGGACTGAGGATATGTGGGGGTATTTATAGAAACCCCAAAGCCAAGAGAAAACAAGGCAAAAAGACCAAAAACCCAAAAAACAGCTCAGCCAAAAACTAGCCGTTACAGTGTTATGGGTCGACTCATCACTGTTCATGAGTCGACTCATAAGTTACCGTTACAGGCCAAAAAACAGCTTATGGGTCGACTCATAAATTTCATGAGTCGACTCATCATGCATGGGTCGACTCATGAAGTCATGGGTCGACTCAGCAGAAACAAAACATATATTCCAGCGCAGTTCTTGAGTCGACTTATGACAGGCATGAGTCGACTCAACCTGTCGGGTCGACTCATGAACTTATGATTCGACTCAACAGAAAGAAAAGGGAACTACGCAGCAGTTTGTGAGTCGACTCATTACTATACATGAGTCGACTCATAAACATGCACACAGAAAACCTGATTTTAAAAGTGCCTTTAAAAATAACAAATAAATTCCAAAAATTATGAAACTTTGGAAAATCATTATAAACATGTTAATGAACATGTTACAAGAAGAATTTTTGGAATTGCACTTTCCAAATGTGAAAACTCATCATTTTATAAAACTAGTCCAAAACATGAAAAGTAAACATACATGTTTTTGATATTTGACATAAACCATGTTTTGAAACTTTGTAAACTGATTTTATAGACTTGATAAAAAGTATAAACTATCGTTGTTAAGTCTATAAGCTAGAAAAACAATATTTTCATAAAATTGCATATTCTATGCAATATATTCAAAACACTAAATATGATTTCATTAAATGTAAGCTTGTTAAGGATGAAATCATATATAGGCATATAAACATGAAACAAAATAGTATTTTCCAATTCTATTCATTTGTTTCATATATAAACTCGAAAACTATTAAACCAGAAACATATATGTATATATATAACTATATATATACAAAACAAAAATCAAAGCGTGTATGTGTGTATATGATTGAGCTTAAAGTACTAACACACATAATATAAAACCTAAACTATTTACCCAAGCAAACTTGATCTTCAACGAAGCTCGACTTGGTACACGTTGCGGATGAAGCGATATCTTGGATCTTTAACTTGAATAGCAATGCTTCACTCCACATTTCCGCCAACCTCCATTTGATATGATCGTTATGGCGCAATCCATCCATCCTCCAACACATTGTTTGTCTAGAATACCTAATAAGAAACATAAACACTAGACAAACAATATTAGGAATTGTTTGTAATCATCAAAACAAGATTAGAAGATGTAGGCTCATAACATGAGACCTAACACCCCAGTCTGCGGAACTACTCGGGTTTTGTTCATCAGAGCTTTGCCTCGATCTTCATATGAAGGACCAAGGTGATCCATCATCATAATCTTGAATTTTGATAGGTCAACACTACCGTGGGACTTCACTGAAGGTACAGGAACAATTAGAACTGGAACGGGGGCTATCGGAAACTCAAAAATGGCCACGGGAGGCAAGGAGAGTGCCGGCCAGGCTGAGCTGGCTCGGTCATGGCGTAGGCTAGCTTGAGGTGGCTCGGCTTTGGCCGAGCCACCCTTTGCTGGCTCGGCCTTGGCCGAGCCACCATTTGCTAGCCTGGCCCTGGCCAAGCCACGGTTGGCTGGCTTGTGATTTTTGGGTGTCCCGACAATTGTCTGAATTGTTATTTTGGATTTTGGCTTCCATTCTTGGCGTGGTTTTGGTGGTTTCTTGGCCGCCTTGTCCTCCTTCGTGTCTTGTGCTTTTCGTGCTAAGGCACGTGCGCGTGCGGTATGTGCGTGATGCTTTTGGATGCGCTCCTCGAGAGTTGAATGTGGCTGATGGTTTGGAGGAGGGGCCATTTGCTTGCTGTTGAGATGCATGGCGCTCCTTGAACTTCAGATCTGTGTGATAACAAATCCCATCAACTAGCTCCAAGGCCTTAGCAAGCTGACGTGCGAGGTGTTGGCGTTGCCTCCGACAAGCCCTCTTCGTTAGATTTGGCGTGCCTTCATAAAACAACTGCTGGACTGAGTTGTGATCTAAAATCTCGGGTTCATTAGATGCCGGAGGGGCGTTGCGAGGGGATGCCGCAGTAACAATTGTGCGAGAGTCACCCCGAGCCTTCTTTGCTGCCGATATCTTCCTACACTTACGAGATGAGGAAGATCTTGAAGAGGATGAGGAGAGGGATTCCTCAAACTTGGCCTGGTCGAAATCGTACTCAACCTCTTCTTCAACCGGGATCTTGATCTATGGTTGCGACACGACAGCCTCGGAAGCGAGACTGTTGGCTCCCACTGTGGTCGCCAGCGTGTTTGGGTCAAAAGTTACCTTTTTCATTATCATTAAACCTGTTACAATCGTTTATTAATTAAAAATTCAAAAAAATTGAAAATTGATCTTTTTATAAGATCTTCTTACACAATGAAAAATAAAAGATTATAACTTTATCAAACAACACACAGAAACTATTTATTAGCCTCTATTTGCGTGGGATCTTTGACTGTACCGGAGTTTATCTATGGACCGCCTACGGATCGGATCTAGTTGATAGAAGGATAAATGTTCGTTGCTTCACAAAGAAAATAAGAACAGAGGTGATAATCTTGACCAAGCGAGATTACGACTCTTCTCGAGATCAAGTCCAAGCCTGATCTCAAGGAATAGGTGGGCAGGGCTTCAAATCCTTTGAATTGCTCCTTCTTTAAGCTGGGATTCACCAAGATCTGTTAGCCCTCTCTGAAATTTTATGGAATGCACTCACAAAACTAGCAGCACCTCACCCTCTTTGATTAAAATTCCCCTTATGAAAGAAAGCCCTAGGCTCGTATTTATAGGGCTTCGGATGCAGGGTATTTGGATAAGAATGAATGATTTAGCCATATCTTCAGTTGACAACGGCCTAACCACTCTTAGATATGATATCAAGTCAGTTGGGAAGCTTAGACACAAAGAAATCCTGTGAAAATGTATTAAAACAACTTTTGGTGGTTTTAGGTGCGGTAGGTCACGGTGTCCCGCAGGGGAGCGGGACACCAAATGGTGTCCCGCGGGGGGTGTGGGACACCTCGGGGACTTAGCCACTTTTTGGCCTTCCAGACTTGTATTTTTTGTCGTTTTGCGTATCTTATCATTTAGTTGACTCATACGCTTCGCTGATTCGCTTCGTGCGCTTGTTAGCTTCTTTGACTCAGATAATTCTCCCCGACTTAGATAATAATGTTCATCGTCTTCTCTTTGTCTCGAGCTGTATTCGGACACCTATAAGTATTTTTAGATGCCTACATCCCCCTGCTCCAATTGGGCTAACTCTAACTCCTTCCCAGCTTTAGCTACAGCCGTTACTTACTACTCGTCGAAGAAATAAACAAAGGTCTCTCATGAAACCATCATCCTCTGCTCTAGAGTAAATCGGAGTCGATACCATCCTTCTGCATCGCCCTTGAGGCTAAAAGCTACTAGCCTCTACTTTTGCACAGTGTTCACATTAAGCATATCCAAGATGTTACTCATATCTTCCATCCACTTATGTGCAGCAATGGAATCTGACGAGCCATGAAACTCTGGTTCCTTCAACTTTTAGTAGCTCTCTACCAAACGAAGCTAAGCCTGATACGAGTGTATCTTCTCTTTGGAACTTAGCGATCCTCATGGGAGCTTGAGGATAGATGATTCTCATAATAGCATGAGAATATAGGTGTAAAACAGTAAAGTGGAACGCAGGTGGAAGCGTGGAACGAGACGACGAGCAGCAGATTCGAAGAATCCAGTTTTCAGCTGGTGAGTCGACTCATACATGTACATGAGTCGACTCATCAGGTTGAGTCAACTCATGACTGTAATGAGTCGACTCAAGAACTCAAGCCTTGTTAGCAAAAGTTTCTGACCAGTCGACTCATCAGTTATGAGTCAACTCATATATGGCCATGAGTCGACTCATAACTGTTCATGAGTCGACTCATCGAAGATTTTCTGGTTCGTTTGGATTTTTGTTTGCACGAATTCCTGTTGGGGTTTGGTCTGGTTATTTACTAGATTACCATTCACGTTTGTACACCTATATAAAGGGTTGTTTAGAGTTTCTAAGCATCATCTTAGAAAATCAGAGAGAAAGAGATCTTAGATCAGAGAGAAATTCTAATCATTGTATTAGGGTTTAGAGAGGATTGAGAGGTTGTTCTCGATTCTAGTGAGATTATGAGGGAGAGATTTGTAATAATTGATTCTTCATAATCTAGAGAATATATTTTCCTTCACCAAACTGAATTATTCTTGTGTTTTAGTCATCTTATTCTCAACCCACCTTTTGATAATTCCACGACCAAAGGGTGCTTGCACGGCGACTCGCATCAAGTTGGTATCAGAGCATCAGATCCGGTGAAGGGGCATCCTGTGTGTGGTCCTTACTCGATTACAGTACAAGAAGTTTGGCGAGATCCTTATTTCCTTAGAAGAAGTCCATAAGATAAGGAAGGAGAAGATGGCTGAAGGAGACAATTCCATGAGGATTGATGCATTAGAGAAGCAGATCGAGACGATAGGTTCGACTCTCACACAACTCGTTAGTCTTATCCATGGAGGTGGCAAACAAGGTGAATCTTCTTTGAAGAAAATTATTGGGTCCGATGTAGAAAGAGTAGATTCAGATTCCAACGAGGAGGAGGGGACCGTTAAGGCTGTATTGCATCAAGGGGGTAAGAATTCTTATCAGAACCTGAAGATTGATTTCAAGGTGGAGATTCCTGTTTATGATGGGAGTGTTGACATCGAGAGGTTTGATGACTAGATCGAGCGGATGGAGACATATTTTACTCTTTATGGCTATTCGTCAAAAGAGAAGATAGTGTTCGCGACATTGAAGCTTTCAGGGCACGCATTGACGTGGTGGAAATCCTACTGCAAGTAGGAGACGAAGGCGGTGTCGTAGAACAAGTTCAAGGAGTTACTGAGAAAGCAGTTCTACTCGGTGGAATTCCTTGAAGAGCATTGGTACAAGTGGTACGGCTTGCGCCAAAGGGTCAATCAAACCGTTCAAGAATACACCACGGAGTTCCAGCAGCAGGCGATGGTCCTCAACATTATGACAAAGGAATATTTCATGTTTATGAAGTATATGGTGGGATTGAGCGATTACATCCGAAAGGAGATGAAGCTATTCACGATGGAATCAATTGCAGAGGCGAGTGTGAAGGCGATTGCCCTCGAGGGCAAGCAAAAGAAGGGCAACGAGGCTAAGGGAGACTCCAAACAGATGGGAGGTAAGTCTAGTGGTTCTCAATCTAAGGAGGAGAAGAAGAAGGGTAATCCAGGGAAGGCAGAGCTGATTTGTAGTCACTGTGAGAAGACAGGGCACACAGCTGATCGGTGCTGGGAGAAGTATCCTCGTCTCAAGCCCATAGGGTTGAAGAAGAAGGAGGAGAAAAAGGCATACATGATAGCTCAAGGTCTGAAAGAAGTTCCGGGGATGACAGAGCCCAACAACAGTCTCAACCTTATGGTGGGGAAGCAGACCACGAAAGAGGACGACGACCCGAGAGAGCAACTCTTTGTTCTTAAGTTACAAGTGAAGACTAGTTTGGTTGATGCCATTGTTGATTCGAGCAGCGAGAAGAATTTGATATCCGAGGCATTAGTTCAGAAGTTGGGTCTGAACACGGTCAAGCATCCGAAGCCCTATCCATTGGGGTGGATTCAGAAGGACGAGAAACTGAGTGTAGTTGAGCAATGCACTGTTAGATTTGCGCTCCACGAGTCGTATATTGACGAGGTCACATGCGACATCGTTCCATTGGATGTTTGTCAGATTATACTATGCAATCCTTACTTATGGGATAGATATGCGATCTACGTGAGGTGGGCTCAGAAGTACACCTTCACTAAGGATGGTGAAAGGTTCATATTTTGTTCGGCAATTCTTCCGAGGGAGACAAGCTTGGGGACGGTAACGCGAGCGAAGAGACTAGTGAATGCAAGCAAGAAGTTTGTCTCGCTGTGCATTAGACTTCCAGAAAAGCCATTAATAAAGGAATACAACTTGGGGCGAAAGGTGATTACGACGAGACGCGAGGTGGATGAGATGTTCCCAATCGAAAGTCGAGACCAGGTTCCTAGCAGGGCCAGATGGTGCAGAAAAGATGGAGGAGCTCGAGAGTTTCCTCAGCGAAAGCTCTAACTTGAACGGGACTTCAAGTTCCTAAAGAGGGGACCCATGATACGGGTGTATCTTCTCTTCGGAACTTAGCGATCCTCATGGGAGCTTGAGGATAGATGATTCTCATAATAGCATGAGAATAGGGATGTAAAACAATAAAGTAGAATACAGGTGGAAGCGTGGAACGAGACGACGAGCAGCAGATTCGAAGAATCCAGTTTTCAGCTCGTGAGTCGACTCATACATGTACATGAGTCGACTCATCAGGTTGAGTCGACTCATGACTGTAATGAGTCGACTCAAGAACTCAAGCCCTGTTAGCAAAAGTTTCTGACCAGTCAACTCATCAGTTATGAGTCGACTCATATGTGGCCATGAGTCAACTCATAACTGTTCATGAGTCGACTCATCGAAGGTTTCCTGGTTCGTTTGGGTTTTTGTTTGCACGAATTACTGTTGGGATTTGGTCTGGTTATTTACCAGATTGCCATCCACGTTTGTACACCTATATAAAGGGTTGGTTAGGGTTTCTAAGCATCATCTTAGAATTTGAAATCAGAGAGAAAGAGATCTTAGATCAGAGAGAAAATCTAATCATTGTATTAGGGTTTAGAGAGGATTGAGAGGTTTTTCTCGATTCTAGTGAGATTATGAGGGAGAGGTTTGTAATAATTGATTCTTCATAATCTAGAGAAGGTATTTTTCTTCGCCAAACTGAATTATTTTTTTGTTTTAGTCGTCTTCTTCTCAACCCACCTTTTGGTAATTTCGTGACCAAAGGGTGCTCGCACGGCGACTCGTATCAAAGCCTCCTGCTCAGCAGCTCCATTATTAACTGGTGGTGGTGGGGTATCTATCGTGTCTCCTCTGGTGTCACCTCCCGAATTGGTGTCTCCTGCTGAGCCTGATTTTCCAACTTCTCCTCAATCGCTGCCAGTCGTGCTGCCAAAGGTGTTATGAGATCCACTAAGTACGACGAAGCCTGTTGCGATTCAGTCTCTCCATCAGCTTGCTCAGCTCCCTAAGCACAGGTACCTCCGCGACCACGTTCTCTTCCCGACATTTATAGGTTTAGGGGTAGAGCTTGTTAAATATAGTAAATAGGATCTTAGGCATAAAGATAAAACATATATCAATAAGAAAATAGTATCACTTATCATTCACTACATGCTTTATACTTCAAAGCAAATAGTCATCATCATAAAAAAAAATTTGTAATTTTTGCGTATATATATATATATAATACGTTCTCACTCATACTAGGAATTCCTAATGGACTCTATACATGATTCTTAGAAAACTTTATCCTAGCTCCACAATATGACACATGAATGATCCTAAGGATGTCAGAACTAGAGCTCTGATACCAACTGTGATACCCCAGGGTTCACACAAAGCTGTAGTCCAAGGAAAATCCGGATTGTCAAACCTACCATGCACCAACACCGTACAACATGTTTTACCATCATAATTACTATCTCTCTAGTAGAATCAACAAACAGGTGAAGGTACAAATAAGAAAATAATAAAAAGGTAGTACAAAGAAAAGAATAATCACAGAGGAAGTATAGATAAACAACATCATCAGGGCCCAACTATAAATAAATAAGATATCTCTTAGACTGAAATAAATATAGTATGTCTCATCACAAGAGTCAAATAAAATCTCTCTAAGGCACTCAACTTCTACAAAATAAAATCATAATATCTAGAGTCTGAAAATAAACAACTAAATGTGGAGCTTTGAAATAACTACAAATATAAATAACTAGATGGAATTTAAGATCCAATACCATCAACCTGTAACTATTCGTGTGCTGGACTCGCTTCTTGATAGGGGGAAACAACGAGCGTTAAAGCGCTAGCAAGATCAACTCCACTGCCCCCTAGGGAGAAGGGGTAGGAGTATATAAGAAAATACTATTAGTACATATAACTATAGAAATCATTCATATAACTCTAAATGGAGATTGGTATTTAGAAACCCACAGCACGAGAATTAGTACGTCAAGCAAAATAATCCAAATAAGGAAACCCTCATGTATATACCATGTCTCAAATTGTGAATTGTTAAATACCAATTCAAATCCTATGAATGAAAATAGTACGTGAAGAAAAAATACTTCAAACCTCTACCATAATGAACCAATATCACATCTCGAACTACCCTCGGGTAGTTGGCGCAATCATAAGGAAATATCATCCAGCTCAAATATCACCATAGGCTATATCATGTATGTTATGTATCCAAAATATACCCCACACTTGGGTAATCTAATATGTGAACAAACTACAACTGTGCGTATATGTATTTATCATATAACAATACTTTTGTAAGGTTCTCACATTCACATGTGGATTCAACGTCCTTACTCAATCGTTCTACGGCAACAGGTTTTATCTCCCCTATTCCGGATGATGCATCTAGATAATCATACTACGGAGTATAGGTTTATCAGCCCAATCCGGAAACACATCGATCATCTACGAGTATTGGTAACGCCGAGGTCTCATTATGGGATAACGACCAAATTCTTCTAGTGTGGTGTCGTCGAGGTCTTTTTACGGGATAAACGTCCACACCGAAATATCCCTAACAGATAAGTATGTATTATTATGTATTATACCAACAACAATTAACTCAAACATTTATTGTGCATCTCCCCTATGCATATATATTTATTTAAGAACATAATTCAAGCATTAGTGCACGTATCTAAATGTGTGTGTCCATATTTCGTGTTCACCAACACCTCAGGTGTTAAACAGGTCATAAACTTAATATTATATCTTATATAGATCAAGAAAATCCCTCTAAAACATCACAGGCGAGTCAAAACATGCACATGCTTCTGCCTGCATGGTGGTCGATCGCACCTTAAGCGGCGGTCGACCGGACCGCGATTAGCAGCCTGCTCTGCAGGTTTGTGATTTTTGTGTTCGTGCGTGATTTTCATGATTCAAACTTGTTTAATTCGTCATAAAACACGTGTAGAATATTGTAAACACTAGATTAACATCTCTAAAGATTATTACACAATGAAACATGATTAATTGCATGATATATCATATTCAAACCATAAACACGCACGAAAACATCGATATGTCGATAAAAACATCAAAACTCAGTTAAACCACGTTGTTATTTACTTTCAGATCTTAAATCGCCTCTGGAAAATCGTTCTTAAGCTTTTAAACATGGAAAGATCTGATCTTTATTCATATAATATAAAAGAATATTGCTTTTATACTTAAATTAGTCGATTAGGCTTAATAAAATTATATTAAAACTCATTAAAAACCTTTAAAAACTTAGGAGTAGGGTTAGCAGAGATGAAACTCGCCTGGGACTCCATGAAAAACGTGAAACATGTAATTCCAAGGCAGATTCCTAAGCCACAAGCCCAAATTAAACTGAAATCCTACTCCAAAAGCTCTTGAACTTTCTCAAAAATCAAACTAGGGTTTAAAAGAGGGTTTAGTGGCTGCTAGGGTTTTTAGAACTCTGAAAAAGATGTAAAAATTCATGATCATGTGGTATATATGGCAGGGAGACGGATCTGGGCTCAAAAATACCCGAAACCAACTCAAACTGGGAAAATTGTTTTCCCGATCGGCGGTCGACCGTGGGGTGTGCGACGGTCGATCGGACCGTACTTTTCCAGTTTGTACAGTTTTACCTTTGTGCATGTTTTCAACTCGTTTCTATCTCATGTAAGAACTTGTTTTTCACTCAAAATACTTGGTATCCTACTCATATATCAATTAATGATAATTATCAAAATAAATATCCACTTATCACAATTAATCACATCTCAAATTTTCAAGGTTTTACAGACACAAGGCAAGATATGCACCCCGGGGTTATTAAAATCCTACTACTTTCTCTTACTCAAAGATTGCTAGAGTTTAGTAAGAGATGGAGCTCTCTTTTATTCTCTTATGGAAACCAATTTTTCAATAACCATTCAAGAATGAAAAGAGTTCATTTATATATAGAGAGAGATATGTCATGACTTATCTCATGAGTCATGGCATGAGTCATCAAATACAATGATTTATCTCATGAGTCATACAATGAGTCATAAAAAATCAAAACCATGTGCTTAAAACCATGTTCCCAAACCATAGCACCTTAATGACTCATCTCATGACTCATTAATTATGGTATAATATATTATTTCCTAAAATATGATATTCAGTATTTTTTCAATGTTTAACTAAAAAGTCATGAAATGACCAAAAAGTCAACCAGTTGACTAAAATTCAATTTTATGGGAAAAAAATTCTGGAATTTATTTCTTTAGCACATAGCATTCTGATTTTACCGATACATATAATCGTTTATGTGTATATGGTGAAAATCATATATGCGTATCAATTATACGTATTTCTCTATAAATTGTATTTCATAGGATTCAAGTATGTGCTTGGTGCGACTCTAGGGCCCAACTTAAAACTCGACAGTGGATCATATCCACAAATATAACAGAAGTGCTAGCTACACATGAAGACTATCCGAGTATAAAAGATCTGCAAGATGCTTAACCAATTTTATCAGGAAACTCAGTGATAATACCGTACAATCCGGTCTCTTAGTGAAACCATGTTAAACTATCAAGCCTAGGGTATGGTAAACTGTCAAACCCTAATAGCTCGATTAGTGTTTGTTAATATTAAACACATAATCTATAAGATCAAACTGACACTCAGTTTATCGTATTCACCTCGGTCAAGGATTTCCAGACTATAGTTATATCAAACAATTTTATGACACCAACCCCTTATACTGGAAGAGACGAATTCCATCTTAGCATCTCAATATCTACTTATGTCTCGGGATGCACCCAATAAGAACCGTTATGTACAACTCAATGAGAACTGTGGTTAGGTAAAAGTCTAAGTACACCTATACTAACATATAAGATATTGCACTCATGCCTCAGGTCAAGAGACTACTTTGTACTATATCACTTGAGAACTTTCATTTGACAGTTAAGTATATTACTAACTAGATGTTCTCGGTGAGTCGTTCAGCCAACTCATTCACTAATGAGTCACCTATATACTGTATCTTGATGTCTCACATCAATAATCTAAGAGATAGATCATTGTCCTTCAAAAGAACAAATAGAGTATACACTAGTCTTGCCAAAGTGATGATGTCCTTTCTCGACACTTCATCGACTAGGAACATTTTAGAATATACGTTAGTGACTAATCAGATCTCTTCTTCATTACGATCAACATCGAAATTCTGATAGTCTAGTATTATTCTAAGAATTTTGTCTGTATTTAAAATTTTTTAGATAAATACTGATCAAAATAGCATACTATCATTTTGAATAAGGATGTTATATTCATATAGGTCATGTTAAAATATACAATTATTGTCTGCAGGGCACCTATATATAACAGTTATATGATCTAAACAAAGTTAAGAGGGCTTATTTGGGAAACGCTAAATCTCAGAGGGGGTGTTGCGAAATTAACCCCATATAACAAGCGAAATAGGAGGAACCAGACCAAAGGGACCAAAATGGAAACCAGAGGAACCAACAAGAGGAAGAACGTATTAACCATCAATGACGAGAGTCAGAAAAAATCTCAAAAATCCGCAGAAATCCAAAACACTCAAGTAAAACTCGAGGGAGTAGATCGAGAAGAAGAAGAGCGCGATGAATCTCGTGGCGTTGGGAGCAGAAATTTATCTAGTTCGGTCATGATTAAAACAGATGTTCTTGATTGCTTCATTTGCTTCGAGCCCTTGAGGCCTCCTCTGCGTCAGGTTAATTCGATTACTGGCTTCTCTGATTTCATTTTTTCTGTGGAAATTTATTAGGGTCTCGAAACTGGGATTTTTGTTGATATTTAGCGTGCATGCCACTTAGTTTGCTGAAAGTTGAGATTTTGCTTATGGCCTTTGGATGACTGTGAAACTACGGTTAGTGTTGGTACTCACTGTAATTATTCTCAAAAAATTGACATTTTGCTTATGATTTTGATGATTATGGCTTCATTTATAATTGGCTTACTTGCACTTAAGTACCCTATAGTTTCCCCTTCATTGCACTTATATGGCCTCACTTGTTTTCACTGCACTTACATCCCCTAAAAATTTTAAAATTTGCACTTAAATACCCTCAAAGAATTTTCCTCTCGAATATTCTCATGACGTGCACATGCTAATTCTAGTATTTTTTTAATCCTTAATTTTTGTTCGATTTGCTGTTAACACTACTGTGTTTTAAAAGTACTCTGATTTTATTTTAAAGAGGAAATTTTCAAAACAGCCCCAAAAAGTTTTTTATTTTTCAAAATCGACCCACTTTTTATTTATTTATCAAAATCGACCCACTTTTTGCCACGTGGGCTTAATAAAGTTCCTAAACAGTCGGGGTTGCCAACCCCGACTGTTTAGGACATGAAAATTTCGGGTTTAAGGGTTCTAATTGGGGTTTAACACCCTCCTAAACAGTCGGCGTTGCCAACCCCGACTGTTTAGGAACTTCATTAAGCCCACATGGCAAAAAGTGGGTCGATTTTGATAAATAAAAAAAAGTGGGTCGATTTTAAAAAATAAAATTTTTTTTTGGGGCTGTTTTGAAATTTTGTTCTTATTTTAAAATAAGATTTTGATATAGGTCTAACAGTAATTTTTAACAAATAACAAGAATTAAAATATTGTAAAATTAGTATGTGAGTGTTGCATGAGCATGAGAATTTCTAGGGTGAAATTCTCATGTTTGCATAATTGAGGGTATTAACGTGCAAATTTTAAAAACTTTAGGTTATATAAGTACTTTCAAAACAAGTAAGGGTATATAAGTTGAATGTAGGGAAAATTATAGGGTATTTTAGTGCAATTAAGCCTTTAGAGTTTGTTGATGTTGGAGCTATTTTTTGTTGTAGTGAAAACTAGGGTTGTTGTGACCTGAGTGTTGGATGATTGTAAAAACTGGGGTTCTTGTTAATACTAAATGCATACGCTGTAATTTTTCATAGAAGTTAAGATTCTACTTCTTATCTTGAAGTTATCCCTCAAAAAGTCTTCTCTAGAAGTTAAGACTTTGCCTATTATTTTGATGATATAGGGTTTACATTTACTTGACAATTGCTTGAAAGAATCTCCGGTCCCAGTTGAGCTTGAGAAAAGTTTTGGTTCACTGAAGCTTTGCAAATGATGGTACTGAATCACGATGCTTTGTGAAACTCATTCATGATAACTTTCATCCTTAAATATTAATTTTAGCAATCAAACCGTGATTTTGAAGATGATCAATCTTTAAGTTTTTTTCTCTCAGTGCCAAAATGGACATGTAGCGTGTTCTGCCTGCTGTGTTAAGCTCCCCGAAAACAAATGCCCATCCTGCTCTCATCCAATCAACTTCACTAGCGTTGCAGCTCTCGAGAAGATCATAGCATCAACCATATCCTCTTGTTGTTATGCAGAACATGGCTGCAGTAGAACACTTCCTTATCATGAGATACTCTCTCATCAAGAGACATGTATTCATGCCCCTTGCTTCTGCCCCATGCCGAAGTGCACTTTCTCTGATTCCCCCATCCAAGTCTCAACACACTTTCGGGCCAAACATGGAAGCTTTATCATTAATTTGCAGTATGGAAAACAGTTAACTATATCTTTGAAGAAAGACGAACCATTTGTGGTACTTCATAAACGAAATGATCCCCTCTTCCTCCTCGTCAATGACAAGAATGTTGAAGGAAATTCTTTATCATTAGCCTGCATTCGCTCAAGTTCCACGGAATGTGATTTCACGTATGAGCTTATGGTCAGTGGTGGAAGCTGTTCTTACCAGTTTAAGGCATCTCCTGCAAATTTTAGGAAGTGGGAGGAAGGTTACCCTAGGAGCTACGTCCTTGTGGTCCCCCAAAACTTCTGCTCATCGTCAGGAGATATTGTCCTTAATATTTGCATCAAGAAGGGGAGGATGCATATCAATGTCTAGTCTAATCTTCTGGATGCTGATTTTGTTGTAAATATTCAGTGTCTGGCCCGAGTGAGCAGGTATCGGGATCATATTTTGTCTTGTGATGTATTGATCTCGCCTGTGTTTGATCTGCTGTACTTTTGAAATGTTGTAGCTATTCACCAAAACAAGCTCACGTTGTGCAATGTAATGCATGTACATATGGAGCTATGAAAACTGATGCAGCTATCTAAACATTGTAGAAAAGTTTTGTAGCTATCTAGAGAGGAGCATCATGTACTATGGTTTTTGAAGAGGAATATCCTCATCTGACTTGTGTTCTATTTCATCTATTTATGAAGTAATTTCTGTAGCTATGTATTAAACAAAAGCTCATTTTGGGTGTTGTACTTGCACGTAAATTTACAAAAGTGTGGTGGTTATCGAAGTATTGTGAAGAAACCCACTGTGGGTGAGTCGGACAGTTGGGAGGTTTTCCAATATAGCTCTCATTGTCTTCGTTCAATTCCATGTTGGGTTATCAAAAAAAAAAAAAAAAGGGAAAGAAAAGAAGAAGAAGAAGAAGAAGAAGAAGGAGAAGAAGTAAATCTTCTGAAGAAGTGTTGTAGCTAACTAGTGCATAGCATTAATTTGGTTTTTCATGGATATAGTGATCTCACTTGTTTAAATCTGGATACTTTTGAGGCAAGTGTGGTAATTATCTACCAGGATCAGATCTTGTTGTTGTAATTGCGTGTTCCCAGTCATAAAAGATGAGGGGAAAATTGTATTCTGATCAATTACTTTTTCTTCACACGTAAGAGGTATTATTTAGTTCTATTTATTACATTTTCTCCTTAACCTGTGAAGCTTGAAAATAGATAGGGGCATCGGCTTCTTTTCAATTTCTCTCATCAGCTGAGCAGTCCTAGCTTTCTTAAGATTTGATAATGAATTGGTCAATGATCCCTTGTAGTATTTTCTTACACTGTAGTAGGCTAGTTGCTCAAGAACCATACAAGAAGAGCATAAATTTTTCTTGACGAAACTTTTGTTAATTATCAAACTTATGCAAGTTTGTCTGAATTGTAGGCATTTTCCGTTAGACTGCTTGATTTGTCATCAAAGACAATTCTACTCACTATGACCTCTCCAAAACAAAATTTATAGAAAGAACACAGAGAGAATAAAATTTTCTTCTCAAAATGGCATGACATATATGCACTGAAATAAGCACATTTGCTGGTGAAAGGTAGAAGACAATGAAAAATTCCCCTAATGTAGAAAGCAACAAATTTGAGAAGATCATGTTGGGGAATTTCAGGCCCCCGGCATACTACGATCTCCGCAACTCAGAAGCCAACCCACTATCAACAAGATATAAAATAATCACAATCAAGAAGAAAGAACACCGAGATTTACGTGGTTCGGTCGACCAACTTCGATCTACGTCCACGGGCAACAATACGAGAAATCCACTATGTATCAGGGAGAACTACAAGAGGAACCACTTAACTCTCATCTCTCAATCGCTTAACCTCACATACATAATCAACTCTCATATTCTCTCCAAAACCCACTCCTTACAATCTTTTGAACAGACAAAGACTATGAAACTCTCTCCCAATAATGTAATCTTTTGTACGAACAAAGACTACGAAACCCTCGCCTCTCGTACAATATTCTTGAATCAGGCTACGCCCTCTGCTAACCCTAAATTACAAGAATATTGGCTCTCTCTCCTTTGCTTCTTTTCCTCCAACAATAGAAGAATATATATAGGGAAACCAAAATCCTATCTCTAGTCTAACTTCCTAATTAGAATATGATTCAAACTCCTAATCATGATGAAACCCAATCTTGTAATCATGATAAATCTCTAACCCTATCTAATTCTCATGAAGTTATAAAAAGAATCAAAGACACAATACTAACAATATCCACCTTGGATTTGATTCCCAAACTCCCTCAAAAATATATCATCGCTGTCTTGAAACTTTGTCTCTCCTGCTAGAGTCTTCTATTTCTTTTGCACTTCAAATCGAAGCACCTGCACTCCAACTGGGACATCTCGTGACCCTCGCTATCATTTGCTTCGCCATGGGGCCTCCACCTCTCTTGTGTACTCCAAGAGATCTTGGCCACCTCTAACCTTAGAAGTAAATCAACCATGCTTCTCCTCCCAAACTGAACTTGACAATAGCCTTCCTCCCACTTTCTGTCCTTGTACTCCACTTGCATCACTCATCTCGAATTAATCATATCGGTGCACCTCTCCTACTCCACACTACGAGCCAGATGCCTCCATCTCCTCCATCACTTGGCTTGGACCGAATATGAGTGCTCATCGTCTTCAAGTCCAATGTCACCATCTCCATCAACATGTGTGTCACTCAGTCGTGCTTGCTTGCAAGCTCCACCTAATCTGGTATTGTCCTCTTCGAGTCTACACATCAACCAACTCCTACTCCTACGATGACTTTGAATAATTATATGCTGACGATTCTATTGCTAGAATCATGTCTGATTCTCTACGCCAGTCTCATCTGTCGCATACTCGTTTGCCCTATCTGCCATCAGATCTGTCTCATTACCACCATCAAAACTTATCAGTACTTTTTGATCAATCTGAACAAAATCTAAAAAATTAGACATTCTCATCGTGTTCAGAGCACTCCAAAACCTAGGAATCAACTCCTGGATTGTCGAAATCTGCCTCCAAACCCTTTTTTTCTTTTTTTTCATCTTAATTCTTGTAATGCCGATTTTCAATTTTGTACGACGTCTATCTTGCAAACTCACTCCCAGATCCATCATCATGGCTCAGATACCACTTTTGTGGGGAATTTTAGTCCCCCACGTACTACGATCTTCGCAACTCGGAAGCCAACCCACAATCAACAAGATATAAAATAATCACAATCAAGAAGAAAGAATACCGAGATTTACATGGTTCGGTCGACCAACTTCGACCTACATCCACGGGGCAACAATACGAGAAATTTACTATGTATCAGGGAGAACTATGAGAGGAACCACTTAACTCTCATCTCCTAATCTCTCAACCTCGCATACATAATCAACTCTCATATTCTCTCCAAAACTCACTCCTTACAATCTTTTGAACGGACAAAGATTGTGAAACCCTCTCCCGATAATGTAATATTTTGCACGAATAAAGACTACGAAACTTTCACCTCTCGCACAATATTCTTGAATCAGGCTATGCCCTCTGTTAACCCTAAATTATAAGAATATTGGCTCTCTCTCCTTTGTTTCTTTTCCTCTAACAATAGAAGAATATATATAGGGAAACCAAAACCCTATCTCTAGCCTAACTTCCTAATTAGAATAGGATTCAAACTCCTAATCATGATAAAATCCAATCTCCTAATCATAATAGATCTCTAACCCTATCTAATTCTCATGAAGTTATACAAAGAATCAAAGACACAATCCTAACAGATCATAGTGAAGAGCTTATAGGAAAAATGGCAGAAAACAGGTTTGGACTTCCAGCGGTTGATCGCGAGTGACGCGACAGTCGACCGCAAACGTGCACGCAAGCTAGAAAAATCTCTGGACTTTTCACGGTCGACCTCGAGTGGCACAATGGTCGACCGGTCAAACCCTATAATGATTTTTAAGTTTCTGTCATTCTGTCCGATCGACCGCACATGTCTCTGCGGTCGATCGCGAGTCGGGCTGGGCCTGAATTTGGTTTCCTGTTGGTATTGGGTTTGTGTTTTGATATAAATTGAAACACGATTTTTTAGGATTTCTTATCAGAGATTTTAGATTGTACTAAGCATATAGAGAGGGAGAACTTGTGAGCAAATTGAGAGATTTGGTTTAAGGTTTGTATGAGTGATTTTGTGAGATTGTAACCCTTTGTACTCTCCTTGATTTAGTGAAATCTCCTAATCCTCTCTCTGTGGACATAGGCAAATTATCAAACCACGTATATCTCTGTGTTTGGTTTGATCATTTGTCGTATTTGGTTTTGGATTGTGCTAGCGTATGGTTGGTTCTCTTCTCCCGTGATCATAGATTTGTTCGGTGTGTGAGCACGCTTCCGCATAGGTGCGTACCAATTAGTATAAGAGCACAACAATTGATATCAGAGCTCAGATTTCAGATCTAGGGTTTTAGCATTAAGTGGACAAAGATTCGTCGTGGAAGCTTGATTCTTAGAGTTCTAGGCTTCGGTAGAGATAATGTTTGGGGTTGCCATTGAAGATTTTACTTTCCTTGTGTGGTTCGGAGATCTATTTGGAATCCATTCTAGGGTTCAGTTGGGTAACTTCTAAATTCTATCAAGTTTGAATCTTTCTTTACAATTTGGAGTTTGTGATTATGGGTGAAAAAGTTGGTGAAAGCAGCAAGATGGTGGGTACAATTCAAGTTGATTTTCAGAATACTAAAATTAGTATGGTGAAGTATGACGTCAATGGTTTGTTGATGAACGATGTTCAGGATGCGCTCAATACTCAGAATTTGGAGGAGACCATCATGATCCATGAGAGGCCACCAAAATATGAAGAGGCGATATGAGAAAAAATAAATAAGAATGCTTGTGAGGTGATCAGGTCTTGTTTGGAACAGGAGTTAAAATATGATGTGATTAGGGTGACGTCTGCAATGAAGATGTGAGAAATTATCAACAACAAGTACCTTACGAAGAGTGTTAAGAACAAATTGCACTTGCTGCGTAGGTTATTCTGATTTAGATGTCCAGGGGCACCTCACTAGCAGTTCATGTGAAAAACTACACTAAGTTGTTATCGTACTTAGTCAATGTTGATGAGAAGATATCGGATGAGTATAAGGCTATTATTCTGTTGGGTTCCTTATCGGATGAGGAGTTTGATACCTTTGTGCTTACTTTGTTGAACGGGAGATCTTCTATCACTTATAGTGAATTAAGTAACGCTTTGGCGAATTATGATATGAGGAGGAATGACAAGGAGACTTCCCTCACTAGTACTTCAAGAGAGGCCTTGTCGACGAGAGGTAGAAGCTCATATCCGAGAGGTGGCAATAGAGGCAGGTCAAAGTCAAGAGACCATCACCAGCTAGGAAAGAATCAATGTGCATTCTGCAAGGAGCAGGGATATTGGAAGAGAGACTGCGAAAAGGTCAAGGAGAAGGAGAATAGCAAGAAGAAGGGCCCGAAGGCCAATGAGGTGAACGTTACGAAAGACAATGATTCCGATGATTCGAGCTTTTCTCTATTGATTACTCTAGAGGTAAATCACTTGGATGCATCAGGTTGGATGCTTGATTCTGACGCTACTTATCATGTGACTCCTAGGCGAGATTGGTTTTCATCATTTGAGAGACTCAATGGGGGTGTTGTGATCATGGGAAATGATCAATCCTATGATATTTGTGGGATAGCTACCGTGAGGATTTGGATACACGATGGAGTAGTCCGTAAATTAAAGGAGGTGAGATTTGTTCCTCAGTTAAAGAAGAATCTTATTTCAGTTAGAGCTTTGAAAGGGAAGAGATTCAAGGTGGTCTTTGAGAATACTGTAGCAAAGGTTACTAAGGAATCTTTGGTGGTGATGAAGGGAGTTCGCAGTCAGAACTTATATTATCTGAAGGGGGTCATCGAGATTGGCCAGGTTGCTTCAGCTATTTCAAAAGTGGATATTAACAGACTTTAGCACTACAGGTTGGGGCACACAGGAGAGAAGTCACTACATGCTTTGTGTAAGCAGGGGCTATTGAAAGGAGCCAAGAGTAAAAAGGTTGAGTTCTGTGAGCACTGTGTTCTTGGCAAGAAGATGAAGGTGAAGTTTAGGAAAGTTATTCATAGGACGAGGGGCATCTTGGATTATGTACACAGAGATGTTTGGGGTCCCACCAAGATTGCATCACTTGTTGGTCGATATTGGTTCGTCACGTTTGTTGATGACTATTCTAAGTATTATTAGATGTACACCATGACAAAGAAGAGTGAAGTCCTAGATATATTTGTGGAGTGAAAGAAGAGGTTGGAACTGTAGACTAGGAGAAAGATCAAGATATTATGATCCGACAACAACGGTGAGTACACATCAGACCCGTTTCAGCAGCTATGTTGAGATAATGGCATAGAGAGACACTTCACAGTTAGTCATACACTGCAACAGAATGGTGCGGCAGAGAGGTTAAATTAGTGGTTTAGAGAAGATCTTTTGGGTTGAGGCACTTTCATATGCGAGCCACCTCATTAACAGGCTGCCTTCATCTGCGATTGAGGGGAAGACTCCTATGGAGATATGGTCGGGAGAGTCAGCATATGACTATGACCAGCTCAAGCTATTTGTGTACCCTGCATACTATCATATGAACACTGATAAGTTAGAACCTCAAGCTAGGAAGATCATATTTGTAGGATTCAAGCATGGTGTCAAGAGATACAAGCTATGGGATCCAGTTGATAGAAAGATTATGCTGAGTAGGGACATCACGTTTGATGAGGCTTCTATCTTGAAGCTTCCCATCTCTCATCAGATAGAGAGCAACCCGACGGAGGAGATATTGCAGGTGGTGGAGATCGATGCAGCTCCATATTGTCCAGATGGTACAGTATCCATTAGAGTGCCGACTGAGGTGATATCAGGTGAGCACGATAACGACGAGGAGGATACGAGTATAGTTGTGTAGGATCAGGAACCGACGGCTCAGGTTCAGGATTCTATTGCGATTCGGAGACATAGGAGAGACATATGGATGCCAACACGGTATACCGACACAGTAGTTGCATATGCACTTTCAGCGGAGAGTATCAATGAGCTGTTATCTACTACATTCGGAGAGGCCGAGCAGAGTTCGGAGGCTGATTCGTGGCAGATGGCTATGTAGGAGGAGATAGAGTCTCTTCACAAGAACGATACGTGGGAGCTTGTTGAGCATCCAAAGAAGCGGAAGGCGATTGGTTGCAAGTTGGTATACACGAAGAAGGAGGGCATTGAAGGCACTCTAGTGAGGTTCAAGTCTAGGTTGGTTGCGAAGGGCTATGCACAGGAGGAAGATATTGATTATAATGAGGTTTTCTCTTTTGCTAGCTTTGGTGGCACAATATGGATTAGAATTAGATCAGTTAGATGTGAAGACGATATTTCTTCATGGTGATCTTGATGAAGAAATATATATGACTCAGCTATTAGGATTCCAAGCTGTAGAGAAGGAAAACCTAGTTTGCAAGTTAAAGAAATCGCTATACAGTTTGAAGCAGTCTCCTCGACAGTGGTATAGGCGATTTGATGGTTTTATGATTGGTCATTCGTACACTCAGAGCCAGTTTGATCCTTGCGTGTATTTTCACAAGTTGAAAGGAGGTGCGTACATCTATTTGTTGCCCTATGTTGATGATGTATTGGTTGCCTCTATTTCCAAGTCTTCTATAGATGAGTTGAAGGCACAACTCTCAAAGGAGTTTGAGATAAAGGATTTGGGTGAGGCTAAACGTATTTTAGGGATGAAGATCGGCAGAGACAAAGAGAAGAGCAGAATTTTTTTGACACATATGACTTATTTGAAGAAGTTTACAATAATTCTATGTCAACATGGATATGAAGCCAGTTAGTGTACCTTTAGGAGCCCATTTGAAACTTTCAAGTGACCTTTCGCCAAAGACAGTTAAAGATCGAGAGTTGATGTTGAAGACTCTATATGCAAGCGCTGTTGGGAGCTTGATATACGCGATGGTATGTACGAGGCCAGATTAATCACAGGCGGTGAGCATGGTTTCGAGATACATGCATGATCCAAGAGTGGATCATTGGGATGTCGTGAGATGGATTTTCAGGTACATTCGAGGTACGCTCAATGTTGGTTTGGTTTTTGAGCAAGACACTAGAGGTGGCCAGTTGTGCATTGGCTATGTTAATTCGGATTATGCCGAGGATTTGGATAAGCGCCGGTCTACTACGGGGTATGTGTTCACTTTGACCCTTACGCCGGTGTATTGGAGATGCACCTTACAGTCTACGGTTGCTTTGTCGACGACGGAGGCAGAGTATATGGCAATTACGGAGGCTGTGAAGGAGGCTATTTGGCTTTAAGGACTTTTGGAGGAACTTGGCATATCACAGCGGTCTGTCACTATTTATTGTGATAGTATGAGTGCTATTTATTTGGCAAAGAATCAGGTTTTCATACGAGGATGAAGGACATTAATGTTCGTTATCACTTCGTTCGAGATGTTCTTGAAGATGGCGATATGAAGATTATGAAGGTCCACACGAAGGATAATCCGGCGGATATTCTCACTAAGGTGGTTCCAAGCAACAAGTTTGATTATTATCGAAACTTGTTGCACATTCGTGTTTATTGAGGCCGTTGACGGCCATTTGGATGAACTATGGGCGACTTGATCCCTTGGGAGAGGGGGTACGTAGGCAACCATTTTGGTGCAGCTGATTTTGGAGAGATGATGCATTAGTGATCTTTGTTTGGTGTCGGCTCAGTGTTGGGAAAACTTCACCAAGGTGGAGAATTGAAGAGCTTATAAGAAAACGGCAGAAAACAAGTTTGGACTTCCAGCGGTCGACTGAGAGTGACGTGGCAGTTGATCGCAAACGTGTACGCAAGAGAGAAAAGTATCTGGACTTTTTGCGGCAGACCGGTCAAACCCTGTAATGATTTTTGAGTTTCTGTCGTTCTGTCCGATCGACCGCACATGTCTCTGCGGTCGACTGTGAGTCAGGCTGGGCCTGAATTTGGTTTCCTGTTCGTATTGGGTTTGTGTTTTGATATAAATTAAAACACGATTTTCTAGGGTTTCTTATCAGAGATTTTAGATTGTACTGAGCATATAGAGAGGGAGAACTTGTGAGCAAGTTGAGAGATTTTCTTTAGGGTTTGTGTGAGTGATTTTGTGAGATTGTAACCCTTTGTACTCTCTTTGATTTAGTGGAATCTCCTCATCCTCTCCCCGTGGACGTAGGCAAATTATCAAACCACGTATATCTCTGTGTTTGGTTTGATCATTTATCATATTTGGTTTTGGATTGTGCTCACGTGTGGTTGGTTCTCTTCTCCCATGATCACATATTCGTTCGGTGTGCAAGCACGCTTTCGCATAGGCACACACCAATTGGTATCAGAGCACAACACATCTCTCATTCCCATCTTCAAAGGAGATTGTTATGAGTTCTGGAGCATCAAGATGAAGACCTTATTCAAGTCTCAAGATCTTTGGGATTTAGTGGAAAATGAGTATGTTGATACTGATGAGGAGAACAGATTGAGGGAAAATAGAAAGAAGGATGCAAAGGCACTTTTCTTCATTCAACAAGCAGTTCATGAGACACTCTTCTCAAAAATTTTAGCAGCCACCACTGCTAAAGAAGCTTGGATGTCACTGCAGATAGCATTCCAAGGGTCCACAAAGGTAATCACGGTAAAACTTCAATCTCTTCGTCGTGATTTTGAAACCTTGAATATGAAAAGTGGAGAATCAGTACAAGATTTTCTTACTAGAGTCTCTAGAATTGTTAATCAAATGAGATCTTATGGAGAAGAAATTACTGATGAAACTGTTGTTGCAAAAGTTTTAAGGAGTTTAACCCCTAAATTTGATCATGTCGTAGCTGCAATTGAGGAATCAAAAGACTTGTCAATTTTTTCATTTGATGAACTTATGGGCTCTTTACAAGCTCATGAGGCAAGGCTGAACAGGTTAATAGAGACACAAGAATAAAAAGCCTTTCAAGTGAAGGGGGAGAGCTCAAATCAAAAGGAATCGGCAAGAACAATAGGAAATTATGAACGTGGCAGAGGTTCATATCATGGTGGCAGAAGTCAAGGCAAAGGTAGAGGAAATAGAGGTCGTATCCAATGTTTTCATTGCAATAGGTATGGACATGTAAAAGCAGATTGCTAGTACAATGAAGTGAACTTTGCAGAACAAAATGATGAGGAAAGTAAGTTGTTTATGGCTTATTTTGATACTAATGATGTTGCAAGTGATGTGTGGTTTGTAGATAGTGGTTGTTCCAATCATATGTCAGGCATAAGAGAAATGTTCAGAGAGCTTGATAAGACTCAAAAGATGCAGGTCAAGCTTGGAGATAATAAGAATATTCAAGTTGAAGGGAAATGGACAGTAACAATCAGAACTAATAATGGTAAAGTGAAACTTCTTCATGATGTTCAATTTGTTCCTAAATTGGCACATAATCTTCTGAGTGTAGGGCAATTAATGGCTGGTGGATACACTATAATATTTGATGATGGAGAATGTGTTATTAAAGACAAAAAATCAGGGAAGACAATTATCAATGTTTACATGACAAAAAACAAAATGTTTCCACTTGAAGTCTCAAACGTGGAACAATTTGCTTTGGCAATTGGTGAAAAATGAGTCCAAGTTATGGCATCTTCGATATGGACATCTGAATGTCAACGGTTTGAGGTTACTGAATAAAAAAGGTATGGTTCTTGGCTTACCTAAAATTGAGTGTTTGGATTTATGTGAGGGATGTGTATATGGCAAACAAGTGAGAAAATCATTTCCAGTTGGAAATGCCTGGAGAGCTTCACATTGTCTTGAATTAATTCATGCTGATTTGTGTGGCCCTATGGACACTGAGTCATTTGTAGGACGTCGTTATTATTTTCTTTTAACTGATGATTTTAGTCATATGAGCTAGGTGTATTTTTTGCAAAACAAGTCAGAAGCTTTTGAGAGTTTTAAGAAATTCAAAGCTTTTGTTGAGAATCAAAGTGAGTCATGCATAAAAGCTCTCCGCACGGATAGAGGTGGTCAATTTTTGTCAAATGACTTTAATCACTTTTGTGAAGAAAATAGGATTTGGAGAGAATTGACGGCCCCTTACACACCGGAGCAGAACGGGGTAGCGGATCTCAAGAATCGTACCGTTGTTGAAATGGCTAGAAGCTTGCTCAAAGCAAAGGGACTTCCCAATCAATTTTGGGCAGAAGCAGTTGCAACTTCAGTCTATTTGCTGAACATTTCACCAACAAAGGCTATTTTGAATCAAACACCTTTTGAAGCTTGGAGAGATATAAAACCTTTGGTAAGCCACTTACGAATTTTTGGTTGTATTGCCTATGCTTTGGTAAATTCACAGAATCATCAAAAATTAGATGAAAAATTAAAAAAATATATCTTTATTGGTTATTGTAATCAACCCAAAGCATATCGATTATATAATCCTCTTAGTGGCAAAGTGATCATTAGCAGAAATGTAATATTCAATGAAGATGCTCAGTGGAATTGGAGTAGCAGCAGCGAAGAAACAAACTTTGAAGCAATTCCAAAAGAAGGGCCATCTCTACCAATAAATCCTGAGACTTTCTCAACATCAAACAATAGCAGCTCTACAAGTGCTACCTCTAACACACCAGGCAGTAGCAGTTCATCTCTAACAAATGAGTCTTCAGATGAGACGCCTCCAAGAACATATAGATCCTTGAAAGAAATCTATGAAACATGCGTTTTTGCTTTGCTTGTTACATATCCTACAAGTTACATAGCTACAGCAGAAAAAGATGAGTGGAGAATTGCAATGAAGGAGGAAATCATGGTCATTCAAAAAGAATGAAACTTGGGAGTTGGTGGACCTACCCGAAGGCAAAAATGTGATTGGTCTAAAGTTGGTGTTTAAAACAAAATATCATGCAGATGGGAGCATACAAAAGCATAAGGCACGATTGGTGGCGTAAGGATACTCACAAAAACAATGTATTGATTTTGAAGAAACATTTTCTCCCGTTGCTCGAATTGAAACGGTGAGAATCCTACTTCCCTTGGCTGCACAATTGCAATGGCATGTGTATCAGTTTGATGTTAAATCAGCCTTTTTAAATGGAGAATTGTAAGAAGAGGTGTATGTTGCTCAACCTGAAGGATTCGTAGTAGCAGGGAAGGAAGAAATGGTGTATAAACTACGAAAAACACTTTATGGATTAAAACAAGCTCTGCGGGCATGGTATAGCAAAATAGACTCATATTTTGAGCAGAATGGGTTTGAACGAAGCAGTAATGAGCCTACACTTTACTTGAAGAAAGGAGGTAACAGTGATTTTCTCATAGTCTGTTTATATGTTGATGACATAATCTATATGAGTTCATCTCACTCTCTTGTAGATGAATTTAAATATAGTATGATGTCTAGTTTTGAAATGACAGACTTAGGTTTGTTGCATTATTTTCTTCGGCTTGAAGTGAAGCAAGGAGAAGAAGGTGTGCTCATTTCAAAAAAAAAAAATATGCAACAGATCTTCTCAAAAGATTTAACATGTTTAATTGCAAAAGTGTAGCTACTCCCATGAATATGAATGAAAAATTGCAGCTAGAAGATGGTACAGAAAAAGCCAATGCAACTAGTTTCAGAAGCTTAGTTGGAGGTTTGATTTATCTGGCTCATACTCGACCAGATATTTTATTTTCTGTTGGCATGGTCTCAAGATTTATGAATAGCCCTACAACTCATCATTATGGTGCCGCGAAAAGAATTTTGCGATATATAGCTGGAACAGTGGATTTTGGAATTTGGTATTCTCGAGTCTCAGAATTCAAGCTAGTTGGCTTTATAGACAGTGATTGGGCAAGTTCATTGGATAATAGAAGAAGCACCTCTGGAAATATCTTTAATCTTGGGTCAGGAGGTATCACATGGAGCTCAAAAAAGCAAGAAACAGCAGCGTTATCTACTTCAAAAGCAGAATATATTGCTGCCACTTCTTCACCTTGTCAAGCTGTGTGGCTAAGGAGATTGCTTGCAGATTTTCATCAGGTACAAAAATAGGAAACCATAATTTATTGTGACAACAAGTCTACAATTGCAATGACAAAGAATCCTACATTTCATGGTAGAACAAAGCATATTGATATTCGTTTTTACTTCATTTGTGACTTGGTTGCAAAAGGTGAGATTAGTTTGAAGTTTTGCAACACTAATGAACAATTGGTAGACATCTTCACAAAAGCACTTCCATGTCATAAGCATATCTATAGATTGATGCTTGGTGTGTGAAACTTTGAATCAAGGGGGAGTGTTGAAAGTTGATTCAAACTTGATAGCTCAGATTGACTTGGTCTTGGTCATGCACAATAATCTGTTTTCTCCAGAGTTTTTTGGATTTTTAGTTGTTAAGTGCCAATAATCTCTACTGTTAGTTGAGCTTTTATTGCTTTTTCTGTTTCTTTGTAAGCCTATAAATAAGCATTGTCATTTGTGGAATAATATATCAGATTTCCAAATCATAAATTTGCAATAGACGGTGTTTTATCCTTACTTTACTCTGTTTTTCTTGTGCTCTGTTACTCAAATTTCCAACAAAGGTAGTAGGGTCTGAGCATTCTTCATATGGTTAAACCTTTAAAGCATTCTAGCTAAGCGATTTATTTGCTAGAGATGCAGAAATCATGGTTGAAATGTCCGTTCCAGCTCATACAATGCCCTCCAGCTTACTCCAATTTGTCCGATAACATCCATACCTACTACTTCAATCAAATGAAGGAAATAACGAGGCGGGAAGATGAGAAAGTGATTGTGTCATTTCCTCTCTAGACGAAGATAATATATATATAGCAATATGCACAATATATATATATATATATGCTTCTAACTTGGTTATTGAAGTAACAATATGCAATGTGGTTGATAATATACCTCAAGAGAAGATGTATTGTGGGTAGTTTTCTCTTGGCCCATAT